>JAYEPQ010000009.1:18155603-18555685 GCA_036321105.1 Dracaena cambodiana
TTCTCTATATCTCAAAACCGTGATGGGAGCATGAGAATAGCAAATTTTTGAATCTATCTCAACACTCGAATAATGGTTCATCTTCTTTCTGGCAAAAGTTGAGAATTTGCTTTCGTATATAATTTGTTCGATGTGAAGGATAGAATTTCTATAAAATTCTCTTTGCATCTCATCCCATCTTCCTACTGAATTGGGACGTAAAGAATATAGTCATGTTTTTGATTTATCCTTAAGGGAGAATGGTAGGAGGTTAAGCTTAAATTGCTCAATAGTAATGTTTTGAAGATTAATAGCAAAGCAAATTTCTTCAAATTCTCAAAGATGCTAATATGGGCTCTCCAAATCTATCTGTGGAATTTAAACAAAAGTTGAACTATTCTAAATTTAAAATCAAAGTATCACATATTCAAAGGAAATGCTATATGTGAAGATTGGGTTGTCATATCAGGTTGTAGATAACCTCATAAAGACCTTCCATTGCATCCATGATGGTTGTTGTTATCATTTGTATTATTATCTCCAAATTCATCATCATTATTATTATTATTATTATTATTATTGTTATTTTTATTATTACTACTATCAGTGCTCATGTCGTGAAATATTTGGTGGATTGGGAGTGAGTGTGGATTTGAGTACGCTTGAATAAGTCTACCATTTGAAGTTCTTCTCCAACTGGTTACGCAAATTCAGAATTGCAAAATTTAATGATATAGGAACCGTAATCTATACTAAAATATAACATAATAGTATTGATCCCCGACCACAAATGCAAAAAACTTGACTTAATCTAAATCACATACTCCAAGTGCAAGAAATTGACAAGTAGTACAAGGATAGTGAACCAAGATCATTCTCTCGAACATCATTTTGATTATAGTGTAACACTAAAAAGAATAAATTATAGAACTAAAAAGAAATAAAGATTGTATTTTTATTAACTAAAACTAAAACTAAACTAAAAAAGATATAAATTTACTTGAAATAAAATTATTGGTCAGATAGATTAACTCTCCCATAAAATCATTTACTAGATGCATTTATGTTTTTTATATCTCAATTGTATAGATCACGTAGTCTTTGTACAACTGGAAAATAAATCATTGAAGCAAAAAATCTGATAAAGTTATAAACTTGATACTTTGAATAACTTTCCCCAATTAATCGTATATGAATTTTGAGTATATCTAAGCATGCAATATGAACAACAAAAATAAACATTCAAAATTTAAGCATACACTGTGCCTAAAGAGTTTACAGTATATCAAAAACTAAACAATGAATATATCATCAAGCAATAAATTATCAAAAACTCAAAATCATATCTTAACCCTTTCAATGATAACAAGGAATCAAATATATCAACTTTACATAAATCAATTAAAAATGATAAGCATAGAAATCATATACCAGTAAATTACCTAGAGTTTGTTATCCCATCTAAACCAACTCAAAAATTTAGTCACTCATACTTATTATAGCCAATAATAAAGAAAAGAAAATTCTTTTATTGATTTCTATTAAAGTGTACAAAATCAAAATCTTGAATATCTAAAACTCTCTCTATATTCTCTTGATGATGATGATCACTCATTTACATTAGGTATTTATAACCTTACAAAACCCTAACAGAAATTTTATTAACAAAAAAACTCTATATTCTCTCAAAAATCTTCAAAAAATAAATTGGGGCTCTAGCCTTCAATAGCACCATCGGTAGTGACTCTCGGGTTTGAATTACAATCGATAGCTATTGACAACCAACAGGTCGCTATCGATAGTCAGACCTATAAAATCATAGTTCTGAGCAGATATTTGGTATGTGCTTCGATTCATCGATTTCCTTGCATATAAAACCCTGCAAAAATACTAGAAAACACTAGAAAAATATCATAGTGAGAAATTTGATCAATAAAAATAATTTTTTATTAATTTCTTGTATTAGTCAACAAAATTGGATTACGCTTATATAAAATAAACTAAAATAATTACACCTTTCAAGCATAATCACTCATCTGACTAACAATTTTCTCTAGATAATTAATAATCAATCAATTTTAAAACCGATCTTTTTCTTCCATAATTTATTTTTAATACGTGTCTAGTACAATAAATTAATGATCTTCAAGAGAACAATCTTGGATTTGCTATCCTTGTACTATTGTCAATCTTTTGCACTCTGGAGTGTACATTTCACAATCAAGTTTTTGACATTGTTGCTGGAGATCCATACTATTGTATTAGACTTTAGTATAGGTTTGTTCGTACATCAATAATATGTGCGAGGTTCGTACATCAATAATATGTGTGATTTTGAATTTGCATGACCAATTGGAGGAGAACATCTAATTATAGGCTCATTTGATCGAACTCAAATTGACAAATAGTTCTAATCCACCAATCACCTCACAACATAAGCACTAACAATAACAGCAATATGAATAATGGTAATAATACTATATTTAAGGGTCATAAAACGCAAGACAATAACAACCAACATGGAGGTCAATGGGTGGTCCGTACACGATTATCTACAACCTGATCGGACAACCCGACCTTCATGTCTAATATTTTCATTGAATATGGGACATTCCTAAATTAAATCTGGAGTAGTTCAACTCTTGCCTAAATTCAATGAGATGGATGCAGAGAGTCTGTCTTTGCACCTTCGAGAATTTGCAGAGATTTTCTCTACTATTAATCTTCAAAATGTTACTGCAGAGCAACTAAAAGTTGAACTCTTTCCGTTCTCCTTAAGGACAAAACAAAGATATGATTATATCCATTACATCCCAACTCAATAAGAAGATGGGATAAGATGTAAAAAAAATTCTTAAAGAAATTATTTCCTTCACTTCGAACTAAGTATATTGATGAGTATCATATATTGTATTTTTCCTCACATACTTTATCTATTTTTGTATATAAATAAATGCTACTCGGGTATTTTTAGTGTCTTTTTCAGATAATCCGATTCGTAAAAGAAGATGGCATGAAATCAGAGTTGGAGTCGAAAATCAGAGTCCGAAAAGTTTTCAAAGTGAGCAAGACTATGAGACTACGATGCT
This sequence comes from Dracaena cambodiana, assembly GCA_036321105.1. Classification (NCBI taxonomy): domain Eukaryota; kingdom Viridiplantae; phylum Streptophyta; class Magnoliopsida; order Asparagales; family Asparagaceae; genus Dracaena; species Dracaena cambodiana. Next base: position 18,158,672 of record JAYEPQ010000009.1, read on the forward strand.
GCAGAAACTTAAAGTTAAATACAGTCAGAAAAACTAAATTCACAAGACAAGATATTCACGAGACAAAACTTTCATGAATTTGTCAAATATATGGGCCACTATTTAGCGGTTTTTACCGCTATTTGGCTGCTCAATATGGGCCAAAAAATCCGAGATTTTTTCTGTGGCTTTGCTATAATTGGTTAGTTTCTTAGTTCTGCTATAATTAGGTTTTGATTTCCAAAGCCTATATATTGGCCGTATCCTTGTATTCTAAAGGAGGATCCTGAAGTTTTGTACTCGTTTTAATTTAATAAAATTAGGGTTTTGCTGAAGGGGTGGCGGCCACAATACCGTGCTCTAGAGATAAGCCATTATTTTCTAATCTTTATTTGCTTTCTAGATAGACTTAATTGCTTTCTAGTATAGATTTATTTGTTGTCTAGATTAGATTTATTTGCTTTCATAAATAAAAATAGATTTAATTGTTTACTAGAAATATGAGTAGCTAATTTTCTTTAGCCCTAGGATATAGATGAAGTTAGTTTAATAGACCTAACATGGATTTATCTCATCTTCTTCCTAGAAAGAAATAAAGTTATGATTTTTCTATAAATAAATAAAAGATAGAGTTTACAAATCATAATTTTTTGATAGATTATGCTTAATTAATATTTTGATAATCTATACTTAGATGAAGTTTGGAATTCTTACTCTTTGTTTATTTTTAGAATTATCAATAGAGATTTTCCTATAAATAAATTGAATTGAGTAAACTTGTAAATCTAAATTCTTTGACAGGTTATACTTAAGTTCAGTCTTTTGATAGCCTATGCTTAGATTAGGGTTTGAAGTTTATTTCTTTTCTCTTGTTTATGAGATTTTCTACTTGATATGATTTATTTTTAAGAAAGTGTTATCTTTGATAGTCTATACTTGCACATCACTTGATAGGTCATAGTTAGAGGCACTTGATTAAAATCAAATTAAAAATATCACCTTTTTAATATGTTAATTAACTGTGCATAATTAAAAAGATAGGAATAAAGAGATAATTCACTGTTAAACTATTATTCTAATGGAATCGAAATCCTATGCTAATCTTTAAGACTTAAAACTAATCTTCCCTCGATGAAGAAACTCATGGTTAATCTGTTAGACTAAAGAAAAAGTAAGGGACGCAAAAACACCTTAGATCCCTGTGTGACGACCTGTACAGCGCTACACCGACACTGTGCACTTGCAGTAATTTATCGCATTAAGTTTTTGGCGCCATTGCCGGGGATCGATGATGTTTTTCTTGCTTTTTCTGACATTTTACGGGTTAACAGTGTGTGTTGAATATGCAGGGAATATAAAATGAAGATACAGGAAGACAAAAAGGATCGGAGAAGCCTCAGAACTGCGTTACAGAAACCAGAGAGTCAGAATCTCTGGTTTGACCGCTATTCAGCGGCTAAAACCGCTGTTTAGCAGTCAAAGAGGTACATTTGACTCCCAAAGTTTCTCCAGTTCTATATTTTGGTTCCCTGGTTTTGTAAAGAAATACAAAAAAAATTAGTAAGAATCACATTTTTATTTGATCATATCTATTCCACCATTTTATCTCTCCACCATACCTCTCTTCTTGCATTAGTTTAAGTAATTCACGCATATACTCACGATCGTTGGTTCATGCTACATTGGACCCGTGATCAATTTGGTCGACTTGTGAGATCAGATTTGTTCATGGGAGCCAAGATGGACCAATCGATCCGGATCCTTATGGATCGATGTTGCCCGTTGCGCACATCTCTTCCATCACGCATAAAAACTTCCACACGCAGCGGGTAATCACTATGAGTTGAAGCCGCAGTATATTAGTATGCTTCCTAAATTCACTGGTTCAGATTCAGAAGATGCATATCTCTTTATTAGTGAATTTCAGGAAGTATGCGTAATGATGAAACTGCAGCAATTATCGGAGGATGCAATTAAGCTCCGCTTCATCCCGTTTGCACTCAAGGATAATGCCAAGAAGTGGTTGTACAGTATACCTATTGATTCAATCACTACTTGGGATAAATTCGTTGCGGTGTTTCTTAAGAAGTACTATCCCACGCATAAGACGGCAAGGATTCGAAATCAAATCAATCAATTCCGTCAAGTGCCGGGAGAATCCTTCTGGAAATATTTGGAACGGTTCAAGGACTCATTAGCTCAGTGCCCCCATAATGCGATAGAAAAGTGGCGGTTGTGTCAAATAGTATACGAAGGACTCGATTACACATCTAAAACTCTTATTGAGTCCATGTGTCAGGGGGAGTTCATGAGAAAGAATGAGGATGAAGCATGGGACTTTCTTGAGGACCTATCGTGGAAGACTATGCAGTGGGAGAGTCCCACTGAGAAGCCCAGTGTATCAACTTCTGTGTATAAGGGTGGGATCTATTGCATCGACAGCTCTATAGATGTCGAAGCTAAGATTGCAGCCCTTATGAGAAGAATTGAGGCATTGGAGACTCCTAGTGCTCTACCGATGGGTCAGGTAAATCAAATTCAAGTTTCCACATGCTTTAATTGCGAAACTCTGAATCATATTATGGAGGAGTGTCCATTATTAATGAATTTCATAGGTCCCACACTTGAGCAGGCTAAGGCCTTGTATCAACAACCCATGAACAATCCTTATGCTCCTACATACAATCCTGGTTGGGGGAACTATCCAAATCTATCATGGGGTCAAGGACAATATCAGGAGGCTCCTAACCCTAACATGTAATCTCCAGCCACTAGTCAGTTTCCAAGACCAAATGTGGGTGCCTACCAACACCTAAACGCTTCAAATTATGAGAACAACCTGAATAGACCACCTGCACAAAATCACTCTCATCCACAACAGGGGTCTAATATTGATCAAGAAAAGCGACTCCAGTCACTTGAGAAGAACGTTGAAAATCTTCTCAAGTCTCATTCCAAGTTTGACACGCATATGTCCAACCTTAACACACACATGCAAAATCTTATGAAAGTGTCAGCTGAATTTATTCAAAATACAGGTCAGCAACTGCTCAGGAATTCTCAATCTATTAAGAATGTAGAGCAGCAGGTTGGACAATTAGCGAGTCAAATGAGTGAACGTGGCCGGGGTACCTTTCCAAGTCAACCCATAACGAACCCCAATGCCAGTTCCTCAAACTCCAATCAGTCGCATGTCTACCAATGCAATGCCATTCACCTGCTTAGATCTGGCAAGCAAGTGGACAATAATATAGTCATGCCCCCTGATCCCACTCCTACTATCTCGCAGGCTACATCATCTCTTTCACCCCTTTCTCCACAATCATCTCCATCACCTCCATCACCGTCACGTACTCATTTGGAAGAACCTGTTCCTGAGCCGAAAGCACCATATTCAAATAGGCTTAGAAAGCCTTCACCGCAAGTAGAAAAGATTCTTGAAATATTTCAGCAGGTGAAGGTTAATATTCCACTCCTTAATATTATACAACAGGTTCCTACTTATACTAAATCCTCAAGGATTTGTGTACTAAGAAACGAGTAAGAAACATTCCTGAGAAAGTTTTTCTTACTGTAAATATATCACATACTCTCTCTAACTCCTTACCTATCAAGTATAAAGATCCAGGTTACCCTACAATCTCATGCACCATTGGAAACACTACATTTGATAGGGCGTTGCTTGATTTAGGGGCAAGTGTCAACTTGCTTCCTTACACTGTTTATCAGCAATTGGGGTTAGGAAAACTTCAACCTACCAAGGTCACATTACAGCTAGCTGATCGTTCAATTAAGAGACCACTTGGTATGGTTGAAGATGTGCTCATTAAGGTTGGCGAGTTTATCTTTCCTGTAGACTTCATTGTCTTAGAAACTGAGCCAATCTCCAATCCACAAAATCAAATTCCCGTTATTTTGGGTAGACCATTCCTTGCAATATTAAATGCATTAATTGATTGCAGGAGTGGCTTCATGAAGTTATCATTTGGGAGTATGACTGTAGCATTGAACATATTTAATATGGATGAGCACGCAACGACCTCCCTCGTTGAGGTCAACATGATTCATGATTTTCACTCTCATTTGACCTCTTGCACTGATAATGAACTCTCATTTGAGCAAATATTCAAAGACGAGCTCATACTATTAGAAGAATTGACCCATACTGATTTTATATATGGTGATACTTGTGCAAGTGTGCCATTAATTTATGAGCAAACTTTTGAGGATTTATTTACAGAGGAGCTCGCATTACTTCGTGAGTTAGAAGAGCCACAACCACATTCACTTGATCATATTGCACTCTTCTCACCTCATGATATTTCTACATGTATGCTTGTTACTAACGATGATTGGTAGGTTTATAATAAAGAATTCTTTAACACAATTGTTAATGCTTACATATGGATAAAGAAAAAAGCGAGGACGACATAAGAAACAGACAGGTAATCTCGTGACTTGTAGAAGAATGATGAGATATAATAATGCACCCACTTCACGTTTAAAACGCACACACTATGAAAGTGGGAAGCGATCGGAGATCGTAACCGCTTTACATGCGTTAATAGGGTGATGATATTGAGATCGTAACTTTTTACGACTCTCATTATTTGTATTTGTGTAATAGTTTTCTTATTTATTTTACCACCCTTTGTTTGGGCATGAAGGCATACACAAGTTTAGGTATGGGGGAGTGGATTAGGAGATTTTTATTTTTTTAGGATTTTTAGGATTTTATTTTTATTTTTTAGGATTTTATTTTTATTTTTTGGGTTTCTTTATTTTACACTTTGGGTAGTTTTTAAGGTATTTTAGGATAACTAACTGAAAAAAACTGAAAAAAATTAATAAAAAATAAATTTAACAACAAATTTATGTATTTTTATCAATAGATCAAACTAATTGCAGATAAAGGAACCAATTTAGATTTGAAATTGGATAGGAGAGTAGATTGGATGATACACTTTGAATTTTATGAAAAAAATTAAAATTCGAAAAATAAATATCGCTAACAGTAGTTTTGAGACAAGTATACATCTATTTTTCACTTCACAATAGTTTATTAGGTTAAGGACAAAGATGATAACGATTGAGTAAGTCTTCTCTCTCTAAAATAAAAGAAAAAAAGTGAGAATAAAATAATGGGGTGAGCCTAAGGCAATAGCCTCGAGAGTGATGAAATAATGAGGTGCACCTGGTATTAAGGCAATAGCCTCAAGAGTGAAAAAAAAAAAAAGTATGAACGGAGTAATCGGGTATGTTGTGCCTAAGCAAGCGTGATTATTCGCATGAAAGGTGAAATATTTTAAAAAAAAGAGAAAAAAATAATTATGAGAGAGGAGATGAATCATGAGTTAGAGTTGGAGTTCAAGACCGAAATAAACTATCACACGTGCACGTAAATGTATAGGAGCCAATGGATTATCTTTTAGTGGGTATTGAAAGATAGGATTTAAATTTTTGATTAAAATGATGAGTGTATCTGATATGACACTCGATTTGAAAATTGATAATCTAAATGCGTTCTTGAGTTTGTATATTAGTGAGATTAATTGATGAAAATATCATGAAAAAAAGATTTTTTCTTTCCTTTGTATAAAATTTCTATTTTTCTTGATTTTCGGTTATCCTTATTTTTCTTTTCTTTATTCCTTAATCTATTTTCTTCTTGAATTTTGTGGGTATATTCACTGCAAACCCTTACGAGACACAACTCGTCCACTAGGTTAACGTAGGGGTTTACACACTTATTGCACGTGCTAAGTGCAATCGCGATTCCTGCGAAAGTGAGTTAGGATTTTTATTTTTCTTTTTAGGTTTAAGTTTTGCTCGAGGACTAGCAAAAGATAGGTGTGGGGGTGTGATGAGTATCATATATTGTATTTTTTTCTCCCATGCTTTATCTATTTTTGTATATAAATAAATGCTACTCGGGTATTTTTAGTGTCTTTTTCAGGTAATCCGATTCGTAAAAGGAGTGGCATGAAATCAGAGTTAGAGTCGGAAATCAGAGTCCGAAAAGTTTCCAAAGTGAGCAAGACTACGAGACTACGATGCTGTAGAGACTTAAAGTCAAATACAGTTAGGAAACCTAAATGTACAAGACAAGATATTCACGTGACAAAAATTTCATGAATTTGTCAAATAAATGGGCCACTATTTAGCTATTTTTACCGCTATTCGGCTGCCTAATATGGGCCAAAAAATCCGAGATTTTTTTCGTGGCTTTGCTGTAATTTTATAGTTGCTTATTTCTGCTAGAATAAGGTTTCGATTTCCAAAACCTATATATTGGCCGTATCCTTGTATTCTAAAGGAGGATCCTGAAGTTTTGTACTCGTTTTAATTTAATAAAATTAGGGTTTTACTGAAGGGGTGGCGGCTATAATACCATGCTCCAGAGATAAGCCATTGTTTTCTAATCTTTATTTGCTTTCTAGATAGAGTTAATTGTTTTCTAGTATAGATTTATTTGCTTTCTGATTAGATTTATTTGCTCTCATAAATAAAAATAGATTTAATTACTTACTAGAAATATGAGTAGCTAATTTTCTTTAGCCCTAGGATGTAGATGAAGTTAGTTTAATAGACCTAAAATGGATTTATCTCATCTTCTTCCTAGAAAGAAATAAAGTTATAATTTTTCTATAAATAAATAAAAGATAGAGTTTACAAATCATAATTTTTTTGATAGATTATACTTAATTAATATTTTGATAATCTATACTTAGATGAAGTTTGGAATTCTTACTCTTTGTTTATTTTTAGATATATCAATAGAGATTTTCCTATAAATAAATTGAATTGCGTAAACTTGTAAATCTAAATTCTTTGATAGGTTATACTTAAGTTCGGCCTTTTGATAGCCTATGCTTAGATTAGGGTTTGAAGTTTTTCTCTTGTTTATGAGATTTTATACTTGATATGATTTATTTTTAAGAAAAGTGTTATCTTTGATGGTCTATACTTGCACATCACTTGATAGGTCATACTTAGAGGCACTTGATTAAAATCAAATTAAAAAAGATCATCTTTTTAATATGTTACTTAACCGTGCATAATTAAAAAGATAGGAAGAGAGAGATAATTCACTGTTAGGCTATTATTTTAATGGAATCGAAATCCTAGGCTAATCTTTAAGACTTAAAACTAATCTTCTCTCGATCTAGAAACTCATAATTAATCTGTTAGACTAAAGAAAAAGTAAGGAATGCAAAAACACCTTAGATCCCTGTGGGACGACCTGTACAGCGCTATACCGACACTGTGCACTTGCAGTAATTTATCACATCATATATATGAAACCAAACTCTCAATTTTCGCTAAAAGGAAGATGAACCTTTATTCAAGCGTTGGGATGATTTAAAGATTTGCTACTCTCATGCCACATTATGGCTTTGACATATGGAGGACAAAACTACCTTCTATCAATAGCTAAATACTACAATCAGATAATTTATAGAAACAATGTGCGATGGTGAATTCATGAGTAAGGATATTGATGAAGCATGAGAATATCTTGACTCACCAACGGAGAAGTCATAATCCTGGGAGACAGAGGATATTTCGAAAAGAAACCAATTAGTATAGAAGCCTCAAAATAGAGGTGGACATATTAAATTAGGAGAAAGCAAAGATATAGCTGCACGATTGATCACACTCACCAAGAAGTTTGAAGTTTTACTTACTAAGAAAATGAAGGTTGTTAGGAGGTTGATGAGGTTCTTGAAGTGTGTAACATTTGTGAATTACAAGGATATATAACTCACAATTGTCCAACTCTTCATGCTTTTAAAGAAGTACTCAATGAACAAACTAATACCTTTAATACTATTCCTCAACTAGCAAATAACCCTTATTCATAAACTTATAATTCTGATTGGAGGAATCATTCAAATCTTCAATGGAAGAAGAATCCTCAACAGTAATATAATCAACAAAATAAGCCACCCACAAATCCAACACCACTATAGCATGTCAAACCTTCTAATCAACTTTCGTTGTACTATCTACCACCAAAGCAAAATCTTGAGGATAATATTATACAAATACAGTAGATAATCGATTAAATGATCCAAGAATAGCAACAATTCATTCTGTCACAATAAATTATCGATAGTAAAAATACGGCGCCCTTCAGCAATATACAATCTCCGATATACCACCTTAGTTCCGCTTTGCGAACTCAAGAAAAAGGTAAGTTGTCATATCAACTGGAGGCCAGCACTTCAAGTAAAGTCGAAGATATAAATGATATCACTTCCTCAATTAATAACGATATACCTGAGATATCTATTGCAGTTAGATTGTGAAGTGAAAAAGTAATTGATATGCCCGTTTCAAAAAGCAATGCTGAAGAGTAATAGCGTTATTATTCAACAGAGCAACATAATAATGATGATCCAAAAGAAACCACTTCTTCAACTTACAAACCACCTGTACCATTTCCCTAACGTTTGAAAAATAAATATATTAATGCATCTTACACTAACATTTTAGAAATTTTCAAATAGGTACTAATCAACATCCCACTGCTGGAAGCAATCAAGCAATTGCCCTCATATACAAAATTTCTAAAGGGCATTCACGATTAAAAGACATCATAATGTACAAAATAAGGCATTCCTCATAGAGCAGATAAGTGCATTATTCCAATCTGAGATGCTTCTTAAATATAAGGATTCTGAATATCCAACTATTTCATGTGTGATAGGTCTACATGATATTAGGAAGGCTCTACTAGATTTGGGTGCTATTGTAAATCTGTTACCATACTCGGTTTACAAGTAACTAGGTTTAGGAGAACTTAAAGTTACACCTGCCACACTACAATTGGCTGATATGTTAGAAAGATATCTTAAAGACATATTGAAGAAGTTCGAGAGCTGATTGAAAATTTCTACTTACTTGTGGACTTTATCGTTTTATGTACTACACTTGTAAAGAACATATGTCTTACACTCCTATTATCCTCAGATATCTATTTTTATCCACGGCTAACATTGCTATTAATTGTAAGAATGGTGTAGTGAAATTATTGTTTCGTAATATGACCCTTGAGCTTAATATTTTTAATGTTTGCAAACAACCAAATATTTATACTGACGAATTATAGGATGTTAATTATATTAAAAAAAATTCATTGAGGAGGCATCATATCATTATGCATCTCCGGTCCATTGGCGCTTGCATTGATAATGGGTGATAGTTTTTTTTAAAGGCTCAATTTTGAAAATACTATGAATATTATGAAATGGTTAACTGATGCTTATTGTTCACATGTTACATGTAGATTTCTAAAATGGAAGTACACAAAGAATCACCTCCAAGCACAAAGAATTTGATTCCTTACATTTTCCAAGTCTCGAAACTTAAGCTAAAACTACTACCCGAGAATTTCAAGTATACATCTTTTTAGTATTAAGAAAGCATTCTTAGTGATCATCTCAATGCATCTTGATAAAAATCACGAAGAGCATCTACTCTCGACATAGTGAAAGTATAGAGGAGTTTTAGGATGGAATATAGCGGACATCAAAGGTGTGGACCCTCTTATTTATACACATCATATTAGTTTGGAAGATGGAGCCAAGTCAATAAGGAAAATGTAATGAAGGGTTGACCCTGCCATGAAGGAGGTGGTGAAAACTGAAGTGTTGAAAGTTTTCGCTGCTGCCATCATTTATCCAATAGCTGATAGTAAGTTGGTATGTCCAACACAAGTTTTTCCCACTAGAAGTGGTATAACTATAGTAAAAAAAAAGAGGATGGAGAGATGATACCCACTTATATAGTTACGAGTTGGTGTATGTGCATAGATTATAGAAAACTAGTCCACGAAAAAATTACTTTCCATTTTCATTTCTCGACCAAGTAACTGAGAGAGTTGTAGAGCATGAATTTTACAACTTTCTAGATAGTTATTCTATTACTATCAAATTGAAATTACTTTAGAGGAAAATGCCACTTTTATATGTTCTTTAGCATATTTGCATTTAGAAAAATGATATTTAGATTCTGCAATGCACCTGTAACGTTTCAAGATGTATGATTAGTACTTTCAACAACATGATTGAAGACTATCTAGAGGTACTTATGGATAAATTTTCTGTATTTGGAAATAGTTTTGAATCATGTTTGTCTAATATAGGAGTTGTATTTGAATATTGTCAATAGAAAAAATTACTCCTAAATTAAAAAATGTCACTTTATAGTTACAAAAGGTATTGTATTAGGTCACATTGTTTCATCTAAAGGACTGGAAGTAGATAAGGCAAAACTCAATTTCATTTTCAAAATACTGATCTAAAACCATAAAGGATATACATCTGTTCTTAGAACATGTAGACTTTTGTAAAAGTGTTCATAAAGAATTTTAGTAATATTGCTAGACCTCTTTCTCATCTTCTTGTGCAAGATGTGCAGTTCAAATAGTTCAAGTGTGTCAAATAGCTTTCAATACACTTAAGGAGATATTCATCACGGCACCAATAATGAAACTTCCAATTTGATCGCTACCATTTGAAATTATGCATAATGCAAGCAATTATACAATTGGGGCAATCGTAGGGCAACAAAGAGACTGAAAGCCCTACATGATTTACTATACTAGCAAGACTCTCAATGATGTGCAAACAAATTATATGGCAATTGAGAAAGAGGTTTAAGCTGTAGTCATTGCTTTTGATAAATTTCGTTCATATATTTCAGGCTCATTGTTTTTATAGATCATTCAGCACTCAAATATCTCTTGTCGATGAAAGATGCAAGGTCACACTTGATCCAACTAATATTGTTGCTTTAAGAGTTTAATTCAAAATTCGAGAAAGAAAGAGAGTGGAGAATGTGGTCGATGATTACCTCTCTTGTCTAACATTTGACAAGAACAAGCTATCTATTAAAGACTCATTCCCTAATAAGTAGTTATTTTCCATTATGATAGCTCCATTGTATGCTGATATTATTAATTTTCTAGTTGTAGATAAAATACCAAGTCATTGGAGTGCACAAGAAAGTGAGGATTGCTATATGAGGTATGCCATTTCTTTTATGTTAATTCCTACCTATTTAATTATTGTCTAGATCAAATCATTAGGCGTTGCATGCCCGATGATGAGACCCAGAGTATTATTGCTTTCTATCACACAAAAACTTGTGGAGGGACATTTCTCGTCAACAAAGATGGTAGTTAAGATTCTCCAACGTGGGCTTTGCTAACCCTTGATGTTTTGTGGAGAATTTAGGCATTGGAGACTCCTAACGCTCTACCGGTGGGTCAAGTAAATCAAATTCAAGTTCCCACGCATTTTAATTGTGGAACGCCGAATCATGTTATGGAGGAGTGTCTATTATTAATGAATTCCATGGGTCCCACACCTAAGCAGGCAACACCTTGTATCAATGACCTATGAACAATTCTTATGCTTCTACATACAATTCTGGTTGGAGGAATCACCCAAATCTCTCATGGGGTCAAGGACAATATCAGAGAGCCCCCAACTCTAATATGCAGCCTCCACCTACAGGTCAGTTTCCATGACCAAATATGGGTGCTTATCAAGACCCAAATATTTCAAATCAAGGGAACAACTAGAATAGACCACGTACGTATAATTAATCATATCCATAGAGATGGCTAACAACACTTGAAAGGAATGTAGAGAACCTCTTCAAGACGACATCCAATTTAGACACATAAATGCAAAATTTAATAAAAGTGTTTACTGTCTTTATACAACGGACTGACCAACAACTTCTTACAAGTTCTCAGTCAATCAAGAATATAGAACAGCAGCTTAAACAGTTAGCCACACAGCTGAGTGAGCAGGGGCTAGGTACCTTTCTAAGCTAACCAATAATGAACTCCAATTCTAACTCATCTCAGTCTGTTTCATCCTATGTTCACCAATGCAATGCCTTTCAGATGCTCAGATCTGTCAAGCAAGTGGACAATAATATAGCCATGCCCCTGATCTCACTCCTACTATTTTGCAGACTACACCATCTTTTCCATCTCTTTCTCCACACCTATCTTCATCACCTCCATTACCATTACATACTCATTTGGAAGAACCTGTTTCTAAGTCGAAAGCACCATATCCCAATCGGCTTAGGAAGTATTCACCGCAAGTAGAGAAGATTCTTGAAATATTTCAGCAGGTGAAGGTTAATATTCCACTCATTAATATTATACAATAGGTTCTTACTAATGCCAAGTTTCTCAAGGATTTGTATACTAAGAAACAAGTAAGAAACGTTTCTGAGAAAAAAAAAAATTACTGCAAATATATCGCATATCCTCTCTAATTCCCTACCTATCAAATACAAACATCCAAATTCTCCTACAATCTCATGCACCATTGGAAAAACTACATTTGATAGGATATTGCTTGATTTAGGGGCAAGTATCAACTTACTTCCTTACACTATTTATTAGCAACTTGGGTTAGAAACACTTCAACCTACTAAGGTCACATTACAACTAACTGATCATTCGATCAAGAGACTATTTGGTATGGTTGAAGATGTGCTCATTAAGATCAGCGAGTTCATCTTTCCTGTAGACTTCATTATTTTAAAAACTGAGCCAATTTTCAATCCACGGAATCAAATTCCCATTATCTTGGGTAGACCATTTGCAATATCAAATGCATTAATTGATTGCAGGAGTGGCCTTATGAAGCTATCATTTGGGAATATGACTGTGACTTTAAACATATTCAATATGGATGAGCACACAACGAGCTCCTCATTGAGCTAAATATGATTCACAGTTTGCACTCTCATTCTACCTCTTGCACTGATGATGAACTCTTATTTGAGCAAATTTTCAAAGATGAGATCATATTATTAGATGAATTGGCACATACTGACTCTATGTATGATGATACTTGTGCAAGTGTGCCATTGATTTATGAGCAAACTTTTGATAATTTGTTTGCAGAGGAGCTCGCATTACTTCATGAGTTAGATGGGCCACCACCACATTCACTTGATCATATTGCACTCTTCTCACCTCACGATATTTCTACATTTGTACTTGTTACTAAGGATGATTGGTAGGTTTATAATGAAGGATTATTTAACCCAATTATTAATGCTTACATGTGAATAAAGAAAATTGAGGGCAGCATAAGATACAGGCAGGTAATTTCATGATTTGTAGGAGGATAATGAGATACAATAATGCACCCACTTCATAAAATGCACACACTATGAAAGTGGGAAGCGATCGAGAGATCATAACCGCTTTCCATGCATTAAAAGGGTGACGATATTTAGATCGTAATTTTTTATGACTCTCATTATTTGTATAGTATTTGTACAATAGTTTTCATATTTATTTTACCATACTTTATTCGTGTATGAGGGCATACACACGTTTAGGTGTGGGGGAGTGGTTTAGAGTATTTTCGTTGTGTTTTTCTTGGATTTTTAGTTTTTTTAGAATTTTTATTTTATTTTTAGATTTTTATATTTCTTTATTTTTACACTTCGGATAATTTTTAGGGTAACTAACTAAATAAAAAAGTTTTTAGGGTAACTAAATAAAAAAATTATTATTACATATTTTCTTCAATAAATCAATATAATTACAAATAAGAGAATAAGTTTGATTTGAAATTTGATAGGAGAGTAGATTAGATGATACACTAAGAATTTTATGAAAAAAATTAAAATCCAAAAAATAAATACCGCTAACAGTAATTTTGAGGTAAGTATACTTCTATTTTTCACTTCACAATAGTTTATTAGGTTGATGATAAAGATGATAACGATTGAATAGTTTTCTCTCTCTAAACAAGAAAAAAAAGAGAGAAGAAAAAAATGGGGTGAGCCTGGTATTAAGGCAATAGCCTCAAAGCGAAAAAGAGTATGATCCGAGTAATCGGGTACTTTGCACCTAAACAAGCGTGAATATTCGCATGAAAGTTGAAATATTCTTAAAAAAATAGAAAACAATTGTTGTGAGAGAGGAGATGAATCATGAGTTAGAGTTGGAGTCCAAGGCCGAAATAGATTATCACATGTGCACTTAGATGTATATGAGCCAATGAATTATCTATTAGTGGGTATTGAAAGATAGGATTTGAATTTTTGATTAAAATATTAATTGTATTTGATATGATGCTTGACTTGAAAAATGATAATCTAAATGCATTCTTGAGTTTATATATTAGTGAGATTAATTGAAAAAAATATCAATAAAAAAGATTTTTTTCTTTCTTTTATATAATTTTTTTATTTTTCTTGATTTTCAGTTATCCTTATTTTTCTTTTCTTTATTCCTTAATCTATTTTATTCATGAATTTTGTTGGTATATTCACTACAAACACTCATGAGACAAAACTCGTCCACTAGGGTAACTTAGGGGTTTAACGACTTATTGCACGTGTTGAGTACAATCGCGATTCCTGCGAAAGTGAGTTAGGATTTTTCTTTTTTCTTTTTAGGTTTAGGTTTTGCTCGAGAACTAGCAAAAGATAGGTGTGGGAGTGTGATGAATGCCATATATTGCATATTTATAACCTCTATATTATCTATTTTTATATTTAAATAATGCTACTCTGATATTTTTAGTGTATTTTCAGGTAAACATATTTCTATATGGAAATAACATAAACTCAAACCCCGATTAGAAACCAAGCCCAGAGAGGAATTAAAAGTGAGCAAAACTACAAAACCATGAGTTGCAGGGAGTCAAAATTCAAGACAGTCATAAAAATCAAAAGAACAAGATAAGAGATTCATGCAAAAGAAAAACCAGATAAAATATCCTTACTTTTGTTGCTATTTGGCGGCATTAAGCACCAATTGGCAGCTCCATGAGGCCCAGTCTAGGTGAATTTTCTACGGGGGCTTCGTTGTATTTTTTAGTTTCTCACTTGTACTCAAATTAGAGTTTGATTTTCCGAAACCTGTATATTGGTCGTATCTTTGTAATCTAGGGATATATATGATGTAATTTTGTACTAGAATTTTATTGAATAAAATTAGGTTTGTTAAAGAGGTGACGACCGCCATACCGACTCCGGAAGTAACCTTTGTTTTTCATCAATAGTTCTTAGGTAATCATCTTCTAATTGCTTTTTAGATAGATTTATCTTGCTTTCTAGTGTAAACTTTAATTGCTTTATAGGAAAAATATGATCTTGCTAATTAGAACTATGAGTAACTAATTTAGTTTAGCTCTAGGAAGTAAATGAAACTAGGAATCCACCATGTAGTTGCTCTCTAGTGTTTTCTTCCTAAATAAAATACTAAAGATAAGATTTTTCAATAAAAAGATAAAAATATAACAATTCGTAGATTAATACTTTGATAGGTTATACTTGAATTAGATTTCATGATAGCCAATACTTTGTTAGGGTTTGGGGTTGTTACTTTTCATCTTTGTTATAGAGTTATCTAATGATTTAGTTTATCTCTATAAAAAAAGTCATATCATTGATGTGTTATACTTACACATCACTTGATAACACATGTTTAGAGCACTTTAATTAAAGATTAAAACTAAAAGATCAAATTTTTATGATAGGAAGAAGATAATAGAAGTAATTCATTGTTGGAAACTTGTGAATTCTATATCCTAGGCTAATTAGAATAATACAAATCTAACTTAGAACCTGTAGTTAATCCGTTAGGACTAAAGAATTAGTGAGAATAGAAAAACACCTTAGATTCCTTTGGGAATAACCTGTATAGCGCTACACTGACACTGTACACTTGCAGTAAATATTTCACATCAGCATGTCATCGAGATACGACAAACCTGCATCGAACATGTCATGAATGTAACCTCCGGCTCCCAACTAGGATGTACCAATATATAGCTGGTAAGGATGCTACCATCTCTCCTGAGAAGGATAAGCGACACATTAGGGAAACATAGGGTCCCACAGATATCAAAGATACAAGTAATATAGAGAAGAACCGCAGCATCAATAACATCGACTATCTGTGGAAATGTAATTTAAGGAGACTGGGCAAAGCCAAATGTTTTCTAATCTTAACCCCTTAAATTATTTCTTAGTATATTGTACGGCCGAATTCGATGAACTTTCTTTCATTGCTATTAAAGAGATTACAAGAAAAATAAAAGATAATTACAACTGTTGAAGATGGGTTACAGGGGCAAGCAAAAGAGATAACTCTTTTTCCCCTTTTATTTATGTGGAAACTTTATGCAACGGTTGAAATCGTCTGGTGTCTTCTGTTGATAATCCGAACATCACATCGACTGATTTCTCTGGTACCAAGTTCTAAATGGAGAAGAAAACGAGGAAACTCTACTCTCTGGATTTTCCCTCAATCTCTGGATCTCTTTCATTTGGATCTCTCACGGTCTCATGACTTTTCTCTTTACTCTATGGATTTCTCTTCTGTGACTCCTCCCGTTCAAAGAGAGGATTCATCCTTATTGTGGATTTCCCCTTCTCTCTTTATTGAGAGAGAGATTTCTCTTTCCTGACTCCCTCTTTGTTGTTGAAAGAGAAGTCCTCTTTTTCAGACTCTGGGAATTCTTTTTTTTCATCTCCTGTCTCCCCAGACTCCTCTTTTCAGAAAGAAATCTTTTTATAGATGGAGGGAACATAACTGTTCCTTAAATTCCTCCATAGTCGGAGATTAATCATGGGAACGATCTCTCGATTGTTACAACCAATCCCGTACATGAAACGGAGTGCACGAAGTAGAAGCACTCAAAACGCACAGCTTCCTAGGGTGAGCGCAATGCCTCCTTGGGCATAGAGGAAGCCCCATGCATGAAGGAAGTTCCGTGCATGTACACATGCGGAAGAAGTTCCATGTGTGCGCGCGGAGAAAGTTTCACATGGGGGAAATTCCGCCCACACAGAGCGCCCCATGGGGGCATGTGCACACGTAGCGGCCCTTGGGGGCGCGTGGAGCTCTCCTTGGGGGTCAGCGTGCGTGCAGCCACTTTGGGGCACTTGCTCGCAGCGCCCCCCTTTGGTGCATGCGCAGCTCCTTAGGGGCGCATGCAGCCTCTTGGGGGTATGCGCAACGTCTTGAGTGCACGTTTGCATCCCACGCACCGCACCTTGGGCACGCACCACAAATCTAGCAAGCACCGCCTTGGCCACGTGCCCCTTGGGCGAGTGTTGTGTTACGCCCCTGTTTTTTAGCTGCTTTCCAAAACGGAGAATGGTACTTATAATTTATACTAGACAACTCAACAGTCACAGGATCTTGAAATAACTGTAACTATTGCCACAATTAGATGAATAAAAAATATGTCTGAAACTAAAACGATTACATTTATATAAAGAGTTCATTACATAAGATGGCACACTGTTCTGAATATGAATACAAAAGAGCCAAAAGAGAAAAGCAGTGCCAATACCAAAGGAAATATAAATAAAATATACAAGGTTCTCCAGAGGGTACTTCACTTGCCTATTGTCGCTCGATCTGTCTACTGAAGTACGGTTCTTCAGTAGGGGCTGGTTCCTCTTCTTCACCTTCTAAATCTGGGTTTGAAACCTAGGGAATTAAACCCACCAAGTAACACTTTTAAAAGAGAAAATATGTACTATCATAGTACAGGAATATCAGTATGTGTGAGCATGTTTATATCAGTGTTGTTTGTATACGTATAAATTAAACATAGAAGCTAGCATAAATAAATTCATAAACAGATAAATAAACATAACAATAATTACTCTATTTATTTAATCATATATTCTATTATTCTCAATCACCGTCCAATTTAATTATAGAAACTGTATTAATGGATATGATAGTGCTTTCTCTATTATTGTATAAGTACCCGTGCATACCCAAGACCCAGCCTCAATGCTCATGGCGCTGAACCATAACATGCCACTAGACATAATAATCAATATCCGTACTATTTTACAGAAACGAACATACCACTATGGGTATCAATTATCAATTGGTGATCCAGTAATCAGTCAATCCACTGCAGTAAAAAAATATCGACCATAGCATTAGAATCTTTCCTTATATGACATACCTCTCATCCATCATATTGTTTCTCCCATCCCCATATGCGTAATACATTATGCACATGATAATTTTATTTCACATTTATTGTTTATTTTCCTTTCCCTTCTTTAATTATTTTTTAAAATTCTTGATAACCTGCTCGCATTTTCATGACCGCACATGACATGCAGTATCATAGCACATGATTTGTAATATCAAAATATATGACTTATAACATGCTAAATTAGATATCCATGTCATCTTAAAAATTTTAGTGCACAACTATATCACAATATTGTTTATCAAAATTGATTCAATAATCTGGTCAAGTTCTAAATACCAATCAATATCCAATTTGTGAACCAAGTGTACCATGTAATAATACTACACTATTTCTAAACCCAAACTTATTGACTTGTTTCATTTCCAGATTCAATCATATACATATATATATATATATATAATATATATATATATATATATATATATATATATATATATATTTCTTTTGATGAATTTTCGATTAAAATCCAAGTCTAATTTGCCAATTATTTATTTATTTATTTATTTTGTTATTATTATTATTATTATTATTATTATTATACTTTATTTATATCCATCAATTATTCCCAATAAAGGTCCAAGCCCAATCCATCAACTATTTAATACATCAAGTCCAAGCCTATTAAGTTCCTACTTAATTATATTTTTATTTTTATTTTTATATATATATTTTTCTGTTCTGCCCGGCCCAGGTCCAAGCCCACTGTTTTTTTTTCTTTTACTGGACTAGGCCGGCCCAGTCTTTCTTCTTTCTTTTTTTTTTTTCTTTTCCTTTTCTGGCCCAAGCCCAATCCAAGCCCACTGCCATCTTCTTCTTTTTTTTTCTTTTACTAGACAGGGCCAGGCTCAGTTCCCCTTTTTTTTCTTTTTCTTTCTCTTCTCTCGGCGCAGCCCACCCAATTCTCTCCTCTCTCTTGCTCGCGCTCTCTCTCTTCCTCTCTCTTTTTTCTCTCTTTTTCATTCAATCATCTTGCTTCTTCTTCCTCATTTCTTTTTTTCTTTTAATTATTTTTTTCACCTATTTGCAATATTTGTTGTGAGGAACATAATTATAAAAATGACCATACTTATATCAAAAATAAAAATTCTACTCCGAACCCAAACTTAATTTAACAAAATGGAAAATATTTAGTCATTTCTACAATGACATAATTAACACAAAAATAATTATACAATTAAAAGAAATAATCAAGAAGAGAAGTGTGTTACTTACATCGGATTTTTTTTTATCTTCTTCGATTTCTCGAATCCTCCCCCTTCTCTTCTTTTTATTTCACTGTAGAAATTCGGTTCAATGATAGAAGGAGAAGAAGAGAGTGGGGAAAAGAGAGAGGGAGTGGCTTTGTTGTGTGTGTGTGTGTGGGTGTGTTTGTCTTTATCTTCAAACTTTATTTTTATTGGCCCCCTGGTGGCCACCGCCCTTTCCATCAACCCACAGACTCCCTCATTTGTAAATAATTATTTTATTTTATTTTTTATTTAATAATTTAATAATTTTGGTTCTATATAACATTCTCTGAATATTACCAAATTAATGTAGAGCGTAGTGCTCAATGAGAGAAACACTACAAAATTATCTGTTTATTATTTCGATGTACGAAATAAATGAACCGAAATTTGAAAATAATTAGAAAGATAATTTTAATATTATAAAATTAATACTTTTGGGAGTATTTTTCGACCTCGTAGAGAAAATTTCTAAAAGTTCTAAATATTAGAAAATTAATTATCGCGAAGACTAAATGTCATTTGGGATTACGGATTTTAAGTTATGTGAATCGAAGTTTATTTCGGTATCCAAAATTGATTTCGATAATCTTATTCGGCACGATCGAACTCAAAAGAGGGATGCAGATAGCTCAAGTTTTGGAATATTATATCCTATCTACCTACCAAAATAATTTCGTCCTCAAAATTTCAAATTAAGGGACATGCCGTTATATATGGATATTAGTAATAAAATAAATTTAATTGGCGTAACTTATAATGAGAAAATGTATAGGTATTTTATCCTGATATCTTTCTCAAGCTCTCAAGTAGAATCTCTTGGTGATTGGGCATTCTATGAAATAAGAACCAACAGAATCACTTTGTTCCTTAGGACTTTCTTCCATCGGCTAATAATTGCTACGGGCTGCTGCTTATACTTTAGGTCTGATTTCAAATATATCTCGGACAGATTTACTACTTTGTACTCTTCACCCAAATATTTCCTCAGTTGTGATATATGGAATACATCATGAACAACTTCCATCTCTGTAATAATAATCTGTAGGAAAGATTTTCAATTCTTTTCGTGATCTCAAATGCCTCGATGTATCTTGAACTAAGTTTTCCTTTCTTACCAAATCTAATCACAATATTTATCGGGGATATCTTAATAAATACTTTATCTCCTACTTCAAACTCTAGTGATTTTCTATGTTGATCTGTCCAGTTCTTTTATATGTCTTGAACTGCCTTTATGTGTTCTCTGATAACCTTCACTTGCTCTATTGCTTGAGTAATCAACTCTACCCCCAAAAAACTTCATTCTCCAATCTCATCCCAACATAATGGAGATCTACATTTTTGTCTATATAAAGCTTCAAATTGTGTCATTTTAATACTCTCCTGATAATTATTATTATAAGAGAATTCCACCATATACAAATAGTCTTTCCAAGATCTACCAAGATCCAACACACATGCCCTAAGCATATCCTCAAGTACTTGGATAGTCTGTTCTGATTGACCGTCGGTTTGTGGATGGTAAGCTAAAGATAGATCAAAATGTGTCACCAAACTATCCATTAATTTCTCCCAATAGTGTGATCTGAAATTTGTATCTCGATCTGATACACTTCTGGCTGGAACTCCATGCAATCTCAGTATCTATTGCATAAATCTTTTCGCTAATATTTCTATTAACTGACCAACTTTAAATGGAATGAAATGAGCCGACTTGGTCAGCCGATCTACAATTATCACTGCATTATTGCCTCTGGTGCCCTTGGGTAAGCTTGTAACAAAATCCATCGATATTTGTTTCCACTTCCACTCCGGTATTGCTAGGGGTTGTGAGCATTCCAGCTGTTCTTTGATACTCAGCCTTCACTTGCTAGCAAGTGGAACATTTAGATACATATCTGACAATCTCTTTCTTCACGTATGGCCATCAGAAATACTTTTTCATATCTTTGTATATCTTATTGCTTCTGGGATGAATGGAATATATTGATCTATGAGCTTCCTATAATACTCTATCTCTTACTTTCCTCTTAGGCCCCCATAATCTTTCCTTGAACCTAATGGTCTTGTCTAAGTACATCTTCATTTATGGTCTCTTGCCTGCTTCTATTTTATTCTTTAATCTCTGAAAATTTTCATCTCCAATCTGAGCTTGCTTAATCTGCTCTATCAATGGTGACTATAACTATATCTCCATAAGTTGTGTTGTCCCTCCTAGTAAAATTACTTACAATTTCATCCTTTACATTTCCATTAAAAGCTCCTTTTGCTGAGTTAATTTCTCCACTATAGCCCTCCTACTCAGTGCATTCGGCACTATATTAATCTTTTTTGGGTGATACTTAATTTCTAAACCATAATCTACTACCAACTCCAACCATCTCCTCTGTCTCCTATTCAATTCATTCTGAGTGAAAATATACTTCAAACTTTTATGATCAGTGTATACTTCCACCCTTTGTCCTAGTAAGTAATGTCTCTAAATTTTCAAAGCATGAATCACTACTACTAGCTCCAAGTCATGAGTCGGATAGTTTCTCTCATAGGATCTCAATTACTTTGATGCATACTCAATCACTCTTCCATTTTGTATCAACACACATCCTAATTCCTGTTTTGAAGCATGACTATAGACTTTCATTCTTCCATTATTGTCTGGAATTGCCAACACTGGCGCTATTGTTAGTCTTCGTTTTAATTTTTCAAATGCCTTATTAGATTCCTCATTATATTTCAAATGCCTTATTATATTCCTCTGTCCAAACAAATCGCCTATAATATCCAGCCACCCCCAGAAAACTCCGAATCTCCAACACTGATTTTGATATGGGCCAATCCATTACAGTTTCTATCTTCTTAGGATCGACTGATACACAATCTCCTGAAACTATATGACCCAAGAAAGTAACTTTATCTAACCATAATTCATATTTACTCAGTTTTTCATATAATCTTTGCTCTTTCAGAATTTGCAAAATTATCCTCAAATACTCAGCATGCACTTCTTTATTCTAGGAGTAGCTTAATATATCATTAATAAACACCACAATAAATTTATCTAGATACTGAACAAAAATATTATTCATCAAATTCATAAACATGCTTGAGTATCAAACACTCCAAATGGTATCACCAAATATTCATAATGACCATGTATGGTTCTATATGTAGTTTTTAGAATATCATCTGTTCGGACCCATACTTGATGGAATGCAGAATGAAGATCTATTCTCGAGAATACTCTTGCTCCTCCTAGTTGATCAAACGATCAATTATTCTTGATAATGGATATTTATTCTTAATTGTGATTGCATTCAACCATCTATAATCCACACACAATTTTTTACTTCCATCTTTCTTTCCTACTAAAAACACTAGAGCTCCCCAAGGTGAAATACTATGTCTTACAAAATTCAACTTCAATAACGCATCTACCTGTCTCTTAACTTCTTCTAGTTCTGCAGCTCCCATTCGATAAGGTAGCCTATAAACTGGTCCAATTCCGAGAATAATATCAATAATAAATTCTACTGTCCTTACTGGTGGTAGTCTGGATATCTCTTCAGAAAATATATCTAAGAATTCTGATACCACTGGGATTATTCGTTCTCTTACTTCCATACCTTCCAAAACTCCTTCATTTGAGGACATCTTAAATTCAGCTGGTTCTAGAGATTGGCTTCCACCAACAAATTCAAACTCCAAACAGTCAGGAATCTGAAATATTACTCTTCTCCTACCCTCTATCACCGTATGGAAGGTACCCATCAAATCTATGCCTAAGATAATATCATATTCTCCTCCGTTGATGGCATAAAATTTCCTGTCATTAATTACCAAGGGACATAGTCTACACTCCATATTAGTCATAATACTACCATTCCCAGTCTTAATATCCCCACCCATAGGTAAAATTGCAAAATCAATCGAATTGCGAAAAGCAAACATGACAGAGATAAAACAATGTGAAGCTCCAGAATCAAAAGAATAGTTGCTGGTATATTACCAACTAAAATCGTACTTGCTATGACCCCAATGGTCTGAACCTCTTCAATATTTATTAGTCTAACATGTCCCTGCCTCTGTCTTGCTCTCCCTTGGGCTCTGGCATAGGCTTGTTGTTGTGTCTTCAAGAATCTTTTCTGATTTGGTCCTTCAGTCCTCCAATCCGATGGTCCCACTGTAATCGATCTCGATGCTGACTGATTAGGAATTCTAGCTGCTAGTTGTTGCCTTGACTATGCTCTTAGGCAATTAGTTACGTGATGATTTGCTAACCCACATATCAGACATAGCCCCAAATCTCTTCTACACTACTTCAGGACATAGCCCGACATATTGCAGAAACTGCACACTAAAGGACCTCTTTTATTAACAACTGCTTCTCGCTTTGTCGGAGGGCCTCCAAACCTCTGGGAAGAATTTGCTCCTTGATTAAATAGCCTTTTGAATGTCGTCAATCTCCCTTCTTTTGTTGCTTGCTCCAGACGACATGCTGCTTCAAACATCTCCGAGTAAGTCCTGTAGTTATGACCGATGCTCCCTTAGATGATACTTCAATTCTTGTTGGAGCATATGTTCTCACTCTTCTTCATCAGCTACCAGGCTTGGGGCGAATCGACTGAGTCTTATGAACTCTGCTGGATAGGCGCCTACAGTCCGATCTCCTTGTTCTAGTGCCAAAAATTTCTTTCTCATATGCTATCCTACTGATGCAGGAAAAAATCTAGTGAGAAATACTTCTACAAACTTCTCCCAAGTTAAGGGTTCCTGATGCTTTACTTCTTCAGCAAGCCACCATGTTCTAGCTAAATCAGTCAACTGTATACATACTACCTCTACTCGATTTTCCTTAGGAATTCTTGCAACCCTTAGAAGATTCTTCATATCTACAATCCACTATTCGGCCTTCAGTGGTCCTTTTGTCCCAAAAAATGGTGGTGGCTGTAGTTTCCAAGAATTCGACACCATCCCAATTCTTTCCGGTTCTTTAGACTGGAACATTCTCTATAATATCATCATCGTGGTCTCCTGCGTCTGCGCTACCCTTTGCACTAGGCTCCTAAGGTTAGAAGTCTCATCTGTCGGACTCAAACTCGTACTCACAGAAGATCGAGACAACATTATTCTACAACGGACCAGATAGGAATCAATAAAAATATTCAAGATAGATACCTCAAATGAATAGGAAACAATAGGACAGGCACGATACTAGATCAAATAGATATCAAAGAATTTGCAACAATTATCAAGAATGAGTCACAAACATGTTCTTATGTGACAATAATCCTATGGTCTTCCACATAAAGCTGAGCTCTGATACCACTCTGTAGCATCCCATTTTTCAGCTGCTTTCCAAAACGGAGGACAATACTTATAATTTGTACTAGATAACCCAACAGTTACAGGATCTTATAATAACCGTAACTAGTACCACAATTAGATGAATAAACAACATGTTTAAAATTGAAATGATTACATGTACATAAAGAGTTCATTATATACGATGGCATACTATTCTGAATATGAATATAAAATAGTCAAAAGAAAAACAGTGCCCAGACCAAAGGAAATATAAACAAAATATACAAGGTTCTCTAAAGGGTACTTCACTTGCCTATTATCGCTCGATCTGTCTAATGAAGTACGGTTCTTTAGTTGAGGCTGGATCCCCTTCTTCACTTTCCAAATCTGGGTTCAAAACCTAGGGGATTAAACCCAGCAAGTAACACTTTTAAAAGAGACAATATGTACTATCATAATAAAGGAATATCAGTGTGTGTGAATATGTTTATATCAGTGTTGTTTGTGTACATATAAATTAAGCATGGAAGCCAGCATAAATAAATGCATAAATAGTAAACAAACATGATAATAATTTCTTTATTTATTTAATCATATATTCTATTGGTTTCAGTCACCGTCCAATTTAATTGTAGAAATTGTATTAATGGATACGATAGCACTATTCTCCATTGTCGTATAATGCTCGTGCATACCCAGGACCCGACCGCAATGCTCATGACGCTAAATCGTAACATGCCGCTAGGCATAATGATCAATTTTCATACTGTTTTATAGTAATGGACATACCACTCTTAGTATCAATTATCAATAGGTATCCAGTAATCACCCAAACCACTGTAGTAAAAAATTCTCGACCTTAACATTACAATAATTCTTTATATGATATGGCTCTTATCCATCATATAGTTTCTCCCATCCCCATATGCGTAATATATTATGCACATGATAATTTTATTTTACATTTATTGTTTATTTTCCTTTCCCTTTTTTAATTATTTTTTTAAATCATGATAACATGCTTGCATTTTCATGACTGCACATGACATGTAGCATCACAGCACATGATTTATAATATTAAAACACATGACTTGTAGCACGATGAATTATATATCCATGTCATCTAATTTTAGTGCAAAATTATATCATAATATAGTTTATCAAAATCGATTTAATAATCTGGTCCAGTTCTAAATACCAATCAATACCCTATTTGTGAACCAAGTGCACCATTTAATAATATTGCATTATTTCTAAACCCAAACTTATGGACTTGTTTTATTTCTAGGTTCAGTCATATATATTTATAAATATTTCTTTTGATAAATTTTCGATTAAAATCCATGCCCAATTTGCCAATTATTTATTTAAATATTTATTTATTTTTTGTAATTATTATTATTATTATTATTACACTTTATTTCTATCAATCAATTATTTAATCCATCAAGTCCAAGCCCACTAAATTCTTACTTAATCATATTTTTATTTTTTATATTTTTTTCTTTTCTGCCAAGTCCAAACCCAAGCCTACTGTTTTTTGATTTTTTTTTCTTTTACTAGGCTGGGCCGGCCCAGTCTTTCTTCTTTCTTTCTTTTTTTTTCCTTTTCTTTTTTCGACCCAAGCCTAATCCATGACCACTGTCCTCTTCTTCCTTTTTTTTTTCTTTTACTCGGCTGGGCCAGGCCCAGCTCTCCATTTTTTTTCTTTTCTTTTTGTTTTCTCAGCCCAGCCCACACAATTCTCTCCACTCTCTTGCTCGCGCTCTCTCTCTTTCTCTCTCTTTTTCTCTCTCTTCTCTCTCTTCTTTCCTTTTCTTTTAGCCAACCTGCCTCTTCTTCCTCTTTTCTTTTCTTTTTCTTTTTTTTATTTTTCACATATTTGCAATATTTGTTGTAAAGAACATAATTATAAATATGAGCATGCTCATACCAAAATTAAAATTTCTACTCCGAACCGAAACTTAATTTAAAATGAATGAAAATTATTTAGTCATTTCTACAATAATATAATCAACACAAAAAAATATATACAATTAAAAGAAATAATCAAGAAGAGAAGTGTGTTACTCACATCGGGCTTCTTTTTATCTTCTTCGATTTCCCGAATCCTCCCCCTTCTTTTCTTTTTCTTTTTTCACTATTGCAATTTGGTTCTGCCGAGGGAAGGAGAAGAAGAGAGTGGGGAAAATAGAGAGGGAGTGGCTTTTGTGTGTGTGTTTTTTTAGTCTTTATCTTCAAACTTTATTTTGATTGGCCCCCATGGTGTCCACTGCCCTTTCCATCAACCCACAGATTCTCTCATTTGTAAATAATTTATTTTATTTTATTTTTTATTTAATAATTTAATTATTTTGGTTCCATATAATATTCTCCGAATGCTACCAAATTAATACAGGACGTAGTGCTCAACGAGAGAAATACTACAAAATTATCCGTTTGTCATTTCGATATTCGAAATAAATGAATCAAAATTTTGAAGTAATTAGAAGGATAATTTTAATATTATTAAATTAGTAGTTCTGAGAGTATTTTTCGGCCTCGTAGAGAAAATTTCTAAAAAAATCTAAATATTAGAAAACTAATTATCGCAAAGACTGAATGTCATTTGGAGTTACAGATTTTAAGTTATACCCATCGAAATTTATTTCGGTGCTCAAAATTAACTTTGGTAACCTTATTCGATATGATCGGATTCGAAAGAGGGATGCAGGTAGCTCAAATTTTAGGATATTACATGCTGCATCGGACAAGCACTATCCTTGGAGGGGTGCGCTCCTGGACATGAGATGCGATTGTCTAGGAAGTGCGCACCCATGATGCTAAGAGGCGTGTCTCACGGTGCGTGCCTCTAGTTGCACTTATGGATTACATGCACCAGGACGGTGCCCATTTACTAGAGACGTGTGCACTCCTGGGGATGGGATGCACTCGTCTGCAGGGTACATGCTCTTGGATGTGTGCTTCATGGTGCCAAGAGGCATGCTCCTTAGCACACACCTCTAGTTGCACTTATGTATTGTGAGCACCTGGGCGTGGGCATCTGGTGCTCTTCTTTTAGCATATTGTTTTTTTTTTTAGTGCCTACAGAACCCCTTCTAAAGTTTTCAAAATTTCGTCATTAATTCGTAATGAATTTTAAAATACTTTGGACTCTATTGATTTTGGCTATGTACTCTTCATTGTGTACCACAATTTTCATGGTGTACTATAAATTATCTTCTGAAGTTACCACATTCTTGATCTTTAACTCTTACTGATGTACAATCGAATCCCGAGGGATCCTTCGATGTGTCTTCAATTCTTGAGTCCCATAGTTTTAAACATGGACTCAAGATTTGCTCCTGAAATGAGGTTATAACTTCGCTTCAGCACTTTTCTTCTTGTGGATGTTTATAATCTAGTGTTCATCAACGCTGTTTGGGAGCTTCAAGATCCCTGCTGATTTGTTGACACTCGTACTTTGGGAATTATATTCCAAATTTACTATCTTCCAGCTATTTTGTTCTTGGAGGTATACTGTTAAACCTTAATGGAACTTATCAAATTTTATCCATAAATTTTCTTGAGCTTCATGGGTATACTATTGAACTTCTTCAAAGTATCAATGATTGCTTTAAGTGAATTCTTCCTAATGCTAAAATAGTGCAAAATTTAAGCCTTTGCACTTCCAGTTGATTTTTAGAAATATTGATAATCAGAACATTGTTACACCACCAAAAGCATATTGACCTAAAATATCTTTCAAATGTAAAGTTTGAATTTTGTTTCTAGAAAAGTTGTTGTTTGTAGCATGAATAAAATTGTAGTCCGGAGCATTCTGGATATCTATTCAGAGGCTAAGAGCATGACAGGCAAAAGGATGAATTTGATGGATAAAGATAACTATTAACATGTCTTATGGTTAGTGACTCAAACTATTCAGAGGTATTGGACATGATAGAAAGAGTCTTCAAAAGAATACAGTTCTAACTGTTTAGTGACGTCTAGTATAACAGATTAGGAGATACTGATGATAGGCAAAGGTATGGTGTTAACAACTCTATTAACTATTGACTCAAGCTTTTTAGAGGTTCTGGACATGATATACGAGAGCTTGCAAAAATAGGATCCTAACCATTCAGTGACGTCTAGTATGATGGATTAGAAAAAGATAGAGGTATCATTAAACATGTCTTATGATTCAATCTATTTAGAGGTTTGGGACATGATAGTAATGAACCGATTAAATAGAAATAGGATTTAACATTTTTAATCTACTCGTTCAGTGACATCTAGTATAACGAGATTTGAGAAAGGACAAAAGTATCATTAAACATGCCGCAAAGCTCAACCTATTTAGAGGATCTGGATATAATTGGAATGAGCTGGCTAAATAGAGGTAACGATTAATATGTTTAGTCTTGTGAGCTGACTATCAAAGGTAATTGTTAATTTGATAGAGAGATGATTTTTGTTAGAGGTAATTTTTAATTTAACGATGTCAAAAGAAAGTTCATTAGAGTTTATACTATTAGACATGATAAATTGTGAGTTTGTCTTTTGTGTCAGAGGTGAAAGGTTAACATGACAAATGATTTGATTGGATTTGATCTCATAGAGAAAATTGATTTGATTTTATATTATGATGTCAGAGGTATGAGTTTAACGTGACAAATATTTTGGAGGGTTACCGACTCTGCTAAGAAAAAAGTGATGAGGGAAGTTTTGCTGTCAGAAGTAAAATTTAATTTAACAAATAATCTAATGACAACTAGATTACCACTACTAAGAGTAATCTAAAATTTAGTTTGGATTTATGTTAATCAGAGGTTTGATTTTAACTTGACAGTGAGTATCTGGGTACTTGGACTTAAGTTATTTAGAAATGATTATCAGAGATAACTATTAACTTGACTATTCTGACTGAGAAATTATAAGAGATTAAAGTATTTCTATCAGAGATGAAATCTTAACATGACAAGAGATAAACGTCATTAAGATTTTTAGCAAATTTTCATCTATCAACAGATTTAGTTAGTCTTTACCAATCGCTATTTACTTTGGGCTAGTCATGCTATTTTCCTCTGCATGATGAGGTTGGCGAGGATTTTATTTCGGCTTACATGCTAAACATTTCATCTTTCCTTTACTTTATCAGTTTTGGATGGTGATGTATTCTTATAATCGAATAAGGATACTGTTGTGACAGATTTGTCATGGAATTTTTAGTAAACCCTCAACTATCAATAGATTAGGTTTGTCGTTACTAACTACCATTTGAGTTGGTCTAACCATGCAATTTCTCTCAGTATGATGAGTTGTCGAAGATTTCATTTGGGCTTGCATACCAAACTTTTCTCTTCCCTTAGTTTTAGCAGTTTAGGACAGTTTATGCTTTTACTCCCAGTATGATGGGTTAGCGAGAATTTTGTTCTCTTTCCATTACCTTGCCAGTATTGGGTAGTTCATACTTTTACCCCTAGCATGATGGGTTGACGAGAAATTCATTCTCTTCCTGTTATCTTCACGGCATTTGGCAGTTCATGCTTTTACCCCCAATATGATGGGTTGATGAGAAAGTTCTCTTTCTATTAGTTTAGTAGCATTGGGCAGTTCATACTTTTACCCCCTGCATGATAGGTTGATGAGAAACTTGTTCTCTTCCAATTGCTTTGACGGCGTTGAGCAATTCATGTTTTTACACATAGCATGATGGATTGGTGAGAAAATTGTTCTCTTACCGTTGCTTTGAGGCATTGGGCAATTCATAATTTTACCTCTAGCATGATAGGGTTAGCGAGGGTGTTGTTTGGTTTTACATGCCAAACTTTTCCTCTTCCCTTTGCTTGAGCAGACAGTTCATGCTTTATCTTCGAACATGATAAGTTATTGAGAAACTCGTTCTCTTCCTATTACTTTAGCGGGATTGGATAGTTTATACTTTTATCCCCTGCATGATGGGTTGGCGAGAAATTTATTCTCTTCTAGTTGTTGTAGTAGCATTGGATAGTTCATGCTTTTACCTCCAATATGATGGGTTGGCAAGAAACTCATTCTCTTCTCATTGTCTTGGCGGCATTGGGCAGTTCATGCTTGTACCTTAGCCTGGTGGGTTGGCGAGAAGCAAAAAACTTGTTCTCTTTTCATTACTTTAGCAGCATTGTACAGTTCTTACTTTTACTCCTAGCATGATGGGTTGGCAAGAAATTTGTTCTCCTCCCATTGCGTTAGCAGCGATGGGTAGTTCAAGCTTTTACTCCAAGCATGATGCGTTAGCGAGAAATTTGTTCTCTTACCGTTACCTTAGTTGCATGGAGAGATTCATGCTTTATCCCTTAGTATGATAGGTTTAACGAGGATTTCGTTTCGGCTTACATGTCAAACTTTTTCTTTATCCTTAGTCATAGAGACGTACGATTCATTTTCGTTTGGTACCCCCAATCGGGGGCGTAGACCTTCACCTTACTAGAGAGCGAGTAAAATTTTCATTTGTTATGTCGAAGATGAGATCGGATGATTTGTTTTCTTTAAGAATAATATTTCTTCAGGAATTTTTTATTGATTGGCATAATCATCCAATCACCGTGTTGAGTGATCAACCAGTATGACTCATTTGAGTAGACTGTCTCTACTACAAATGGACCTTCCCATTTTGGTTGGAATTTTTCCTTTAGTCTATGTGTCATGACCATTGGTCAAATGATTGTGAAGACCAGGTCGCCTTCTTTGAAAGTTGATTATTTCACTTTCTTTTTGAAGGCTCAAGAGATTTGTGCTTGATAAAGCTATATTTATTGTTGAGCTTCTCAGCATTTTTCATCCAACGCTTTCAGTTCTCGTAGCCGTTGGCTGTATTTTTTTCTTCAGTGGTTATTCTTTTTATTTAATGCCACCTGAAGGAAATGAGTTTGGATCTCTAGAGATAGGACGACCTTACACCCATGCACCAAAGAGAATGGTGTGGCTCTTGTTGGTGTGCTTACCATTATGTGATAAGCCCATAGACAAGCTTCCAATTTTTCGTCCTAGTCATGTTTACTTGTGATGACGAATTTCTGCAAAAACTTCACAATGATTTTGCTGAACGCTTCTGCTTGGCCATTGGCAGCCAGATTATATGAGGATGAAAATATATTCTATATTCTGAATTTATCACAGAATTTGGCGTAGGCTCTACTAGTGAATTGAGGACCGTTGTCACTGATGATCCATCTAGGAACACCATAGTGATATATTATGTAGTATTTGATAAAGTTGATCACATCAATCGTTTTTACTTTTCTTAAAGGGATAGTTTCTGCCCATTTTGAAAAGTAATCAGTTTTAACTAGTATGAACCAATGTCCACGAGAAGATGTTGGTGTGATGAGACTAATAATATCCATTCCTATGTCTCAAATGTCTAAGTGATCATAGTTAGATGTAGGTAATGTATGTAGTTGGCATGCACCTGGCATGCGTGACATATCTTCGCATATGCCATTGCGTCTGCCATCATCATTGGTCAGTAGAAGTCCATTCATTTTATCTTGTTTCTAATTTAGATTGTGGTTGGTGAGCCTCACAGGCCCTGTCATGAGCTTCTTTGAGCACTTCTTGTGTTTCTTGTCATCAGTGTACATATAGATTTGATTGTACCTAGTGAATCCGTCCATGAAATACATCCTTTCAAATAAACAAATATTGTCAGTCGTGACTTCTATCATTGGAAGCAAAATTTTGTCTGTGGGGCAGGCCGTATTTAGATTTCGAAAGTCGATGCAAATTCGGATCTTCCCATTCTTCTTGGGGACATAAACAATATTTGCTACCTAACTAGGATGTTATTCTTCCTGGATGAAGCTAAATTGTATAAGTTTCTTAACTTCATCCTCGATCGACATCATTGACTTTGGATGGAATCTTCTTTGATATTGCTTCACTAGTTTTGATATTCAGCCGATGCATAGTAACTTGAAGATCTAAGCCTGGCATGTCTTCATAGTTTCAGGCAAAGATGTCGATATAATCTCTGATGAGAGTAATAGGATCTTTTTTTAGAAGACAAACCCTCACATGAATATGGTTTGGGGTTAGCTTCGTCACCTATGCTCACTTGAACCAACATGCCTTCGATAGGCAGTTTGCGCTGCTCGAAGTGCATGTTCCATTGAGTATCCAGATGTTTAACTAACGCTTTATCTTAGGAAAGAGTTAATTCATCATTTTCACCTAGAATCGGGCTGGCAGAAGTCATGTTTGTAGCCAACTCCTTAGATAGTACTCCAAACTGATATCTAAGTCCCAATCAAAGTTTTCTGCATTTTAGCATATCATGCCATCTATATCCGAAGGGTTAGGATTGTCACTGTTGGTAGTGAAAATTTTAAGTAAAAAAGAATTTTCCACAACAGAATGCGGAGCTAACCCTGTAGCTCTATGTTTGGCTATTTTAGCTCCGCGTTAAACAAAATGCGAAGCTAATCGATAGCTCCGCGTTTTGACGCAAATTAGCTCCGCGTGAGCAAAAAACCAGAATCATGAATTGATTATGATTGAGATTTAGACTTATCCAAATGCACAAATTAAGTCCAATTAGAACTCTAAATCAAGAGATTTAAATCAAAACTAAGATATTTGATTAGAATCCTTAATGAATACAAATTCTATTTAAATAGAAACTCTCATATTAACATAACGCTATAAATACCCTCTTGAGGAAGCCCTGAGAGATCCTTTTGGAGTATAAAAGAAGTTCAAGTTACGCATGAGAGCTTTGAACAAATTAAGATCAGCAGAGAAGATCAAGAGTCGACCGTCATCTTTGTCAAACAAGAAGATCATCGACGTCGTCAAAAGGAGCTACTTGATAGATCCCATCGCTGCGAGAACCCACTATATTTTATAAAAGAGAGCGATAGATTATAAATCCTCTCGTTTGTTCTTTCTTGTTCACTTTTGTTTTAATCTAAGTTGTATTCAATGGAAGGAGGCAAAAATTCTGCTACGAACCAACTGACGACCACAGTGGGAGAAGTCTCTTTTACTGAAAAAGAGATCGTGATGCAATCTGACATCGAGAAAATTGGATCTGACATTAACATGCTAGTCATGGAGATCAACCAGCAGAAGTACGAGGAGTATCTCTCCTCTGAGTCAGGTAACCTGACCGAAATGCAACGCTATCATCGCGTGTGCTCCAATACCCGTAAATCGGGTAATCGGAAATCCACCGTTAATCAGGGACCCTTGGAGACCGCAGCCATAGAGTCGTCGTTTGGACAAAAAACCCTAGCAGTGGATGGCCTCTCTATTGCCAAAGAAGGCTTGGGAACTGGATTGACTAGAACCCAACTCCGAAACAGAAATCGGAGAGCTAGGCGAAAGGCCCTCAAAATCCATGTTAAATGCGAGGCTAATTTCATAGAAGAATGCGAGGCTATAGCCCCTCGTAAACTAGCTTGCATCAATCGCAAGACCAATCAATATCGCGATAAATGCAAAACTGCAACTTGTGTTAATCGCAAGGACAAGCCAGCGTGTGATTCTCCATGCGAGACTATGCTATCTGGACTTGGAACTAGAGAAGCTCACGTTAATCGTGAGGATAAACTTCTCTTAAAGCTAGCGTGTGATGGTGATTCTCCATGCGAGGCTAAAACTGAGCCTAGCGATATACGTGAAGCCAATAAGACTTGCGTTAATCGCAAGATTTCTGACACTCGCGTAAATTGCGAAGATAAACTTCTCTTAAAGCCAGCGTGTGATGGTGATTCTCCACACGAGGTTAAAACTGAGCCTAGTGATAAACGCGAAGCCAGTAAGACTTGCGTTAATCGCAAGATTTCTGAGACTCGCATAAATCGCGAGGATAAACTTCTCTTAAAGCCAGCGTGTGATGGTGATTCTCCACGCGAGGCTAAAACTGAGCTTAACATAAATCGTGAAACCAGTGAGACTTGCATTAATCGCAGAAATCGCATTAAACGCGAAGTTATGACTTGCGTCAATCGCACAAACACGCAAGCCTACAAGAATTTTCTTTCATGCGGGGTTAACATTTCAGAAGTTAAGCTTCTGCAGAAACACTCAGTCAGTGTAAAACACGAGGCTAGCGCACCAAAACGCGAAGCTATTATTCAGCCTAGCATACCAAAACACGGAGCTATTATTCAGCCCCGTGTATCAAAATGCGAAGCTACCTCTCAGCTCCACGTAAATCAACCTAAATACAAAATCAGGGATGATCATCGCACTATTGGACCAGAACTTGACATTAATGGTTCCAAGAAGCTCCAGTGGGCCCCTGTACCCTCTCAATGGATTAGTGGGCCCCACGACTCCATATCTAAGGCCATTGATCTCAGAGAATAACTAACCAAGAAAAGAAGTATAAATCAAGTTTAATCTAAACCTACTTGTCATTGCAAGCAGCTTATAATAGTAGTGTCTGCTGTAATGAATAATTGTTATTGCAGCAAGAACAGAGTATCAGTGTTCGACCGACTAACTGAGTCGGACAAAAATCCAGCCAAGAAGACGAAGACTACTCCCCGAGAAAAAGAATGGAGAATCGTAACTTTTAACATGGTCGGAAAGGGAAAGAAAATCATAGAAAGAAATGATGATTCGGAATCAAATGAAGAAGAAACTTATCATTTTACCCGACTTAAGTCAGGTGCTGTCCCAGCTTGAAATTGCAAGAAACTAGTAAAAGGATCTTATGACGACGACAGTGACAATTCGGCCATAGCTTCTTCTCGTTCTTCGGCGTCATCCAGATTACAGAAAACGACCTCACATATGACAGATAAATCTAACGATATCGAAGCCCAAGAACAAATGATCCGAGAGCAGCAAGAGACGATCGAGGATCTTAAAACGATGCTCTTGAAAGTGGTCGAAAATACTCAAAAAATTATCCAAGATAAAGCCAAGAAAGAAAAAGAATTTTGTTCAACAACATGAAGGAAGAAGAAAAAGAAGAAAAGGCTCACTCGATACATGAGGATGAGGATAAATATTATTTTCATGACCCTCATGAAGAGAAAATTGAGAAGTTACAAAGCCAACTGGAGGCATTGATGCACAAGATTGAGTTGAAGGAATTAGGGGTCTTGAGACTATACCCGCCTGAATGGGATCTGGTACCGTACCCTAAAAAGTACAAACCGCTCAAATTAGAGCCGTATGATGGGAAAGAATCCCCCAGTCAGCATATCTACTAGTTCTTATCCCAAACAGGGCATTTAATGGGCAATGACCCAGTAATGACTAAAGATTTGCAAGTACCTTACGAGGGCCTGCCTCCACATGATTTATGTAGTTGTCCCCAGGTACTATCAATACCTAGTTTGACGTTGAGAAATAATTTCTTGCACGTTTCTTCGAGAATGATATTGAAATAGCAGTTCATTACTTTATTGCAACAAAACAAGGGGAACAAGAAATAGTAAAGGATTTTATAGAAAGATTCCGGGAGAAGTCCGTGCACTGTAAATACAGAATGGTCCGGGAAACTGTAGTGGAAACGTGCCGGTATAATCTCAAGACCAATGTGCTCTTAAAAATGGGAGCCGTAAAGTCCAAGACTTTGAAGGATTTGCTCAAGTAAGGAGAGCAAGCCGAAAACTTGATCCGCCAAGTCGAAGAATCTCGTGGAGCCAGGAATCTTGGGAACAATAGACCGCATGCACAAAACAACAACAAAAATAAGGGGAAAGCGGCGATGGCGTAAGATACCGCTCCACAAAAGACAAATCCTCCAAACCCGAAGCCCCAAAATCAAAAGGGCAGAAGACAGAATAGGCCCCAATAAGAGAGAACCTATACTTTTAAGGCGGAAAAGACACCTACACTCTTCCATCTGCTCCTTAGAAAGGGAATGTTGAAACTTTCAGAAAATAGAAAATTGGAGTACGCTGTTAAAACCAATGACCCCAACTATTGTCTCTATCACACGAATGTTGGACACCCTATCAGGGACTATTACCCTCTGAAGAACAGGATCCAAGCGTTGATAGAAGTTGGAGTCTTGACACTAAAAGAGGAACAGAAAAAGGTTACTGCTAATATGGCAACCCTGGTAGTAGGAAACCATGAGTTCCCTACAGGAGTACCTCCGATACCAGAAGGAAAACTGGTCATGAAAAATCATGACCCACATAAAAGAGCACAAAAAGGATTTGTCCCTGTAGCCATACAAAGAGGGAAAGTCATGTAGGTCCACCATGATCTATTACAGGATAAGCAATGGACCACCTCAAATAGCCAGAGGAGAAAGCGGACTAGTAATACTATTTTTGCAAAAATAAAAGAAGAATATATAATCTTGGGAGCCTTCACAGATTCTGAAGAGGAGGCCGAAACTATGGCCACTCATCAAGATGAAGCAGGCCCTTTCGGCACTCGATCCGATAAATCATATCTCGAAAACTACACCAGAGTAGACCTGAAGAATATATACGGGGAACTCGCGAAGCCTGCAAAACAAAAGGGGCTTCGTTTCCAGAAAAATCTCGCAAGAGACGAAGAAGCCAAGGATGCTGCATTCAAATTTGATATAATAGCTCAGTTGGCAAATATCCCAACTCGAGTCATGCTTTATGAGTTGTTGCGATTGTCAAAATCAACTCGCGAAGTGTTAAGAGAGGCTTTGCATTGTCGAGCCAGCTGACAAAGAACAGGACTCTTGCCTCTACTGTCATCAAGTGAGGAGGCAGGTCCCGCAGATTACTTTTTCTCCAGAGGATATGCAGTTAAGGAATATAAAGTATAATAGGCCTTTATATTTCACCGGATATGTCGGATCCACAAAGATGGACCGTATTCAAATCGATCTGGGGTCTGCATTAAGCGTCATTCCTAGAAGACTGATGCAGCTATTGGGGATCTCTCCCTATCGTTTGACACCAACAAATACTACGATATATAGGTTTAACGCTAATGATAGCTGTCCCCTCAGGAAAATCCGACTTCAATGTCAAATCGGAGATCTGAGGACGGAAGTTACATGCTACATTATAGACGCAGACACGTCTTATAACATCCTACTGGGGCGACCATGGATACACGCTTATATGATAGTCCCATCGACTCTCCACCAATGCATGAAATATTGCAATGAACAAGAAGAAGTTCGGACACTAGTTGTAGATAGGCAGCCATTTAAAGGGCTAGAAAACTACTTCACAAATGCTATGCTCTACAAGTCGGCCCACGAAGTCTCCAATAATGATTGCAAAAGGCCTCAAGAACTCGACGAAAGTGGCAACGAGGTGGATACTGAATACGAATCTCCCGAAGAGGATGATGGGTGTGACTATGAGATAAACCCTTACATAAATTTTAAAGTAAATTTTGATAATAATGTAGCCAATGTAGCAGAGGATGAGTGGATTATTAATGAAAATATAAAATTAATCTACGAGCCTGCTGTAGCTACAGAGTCTGAGCCTTCTTGTACCTCCACCGAGGCAGATGACCTATCCGAACTTGAAGTTTTGGTGGCATATCATTTGCCAATAAGATCATCTCTCATCTCTCTGTCTAAAATAACAAAAGGATGAGATCACTTCTTTGAAGTACCTCCGCGACATGTATCGCAAAAACCAAGTGTCTTCGGCCAAGTGATCGCGTTGCCTAACCAAAGACAAAGTAGTGAAAGTGATGAACAAAAATCACTTCAATTTCACTTATATGAACAGAAATCCCAACGAATGATGGAAAAGATGGGTTATAACTTTACCCAAAAATCGGGATTAAACTTTGAAAAAGGGCGACGAAATCTCATACTCTCGTTCAGACCAAGAGGGAAGAACCCAGATTATTATCAGAAAACTCGAAGGGGGTTAGGATATATGTCCACTGCTCCCTCTCCGTCATATAGATACGGAGAGAGCTCTTCGGCCGATGAAGATTTATATCCACTTGACCATGATTCGGATCTAAGTACTGGCACCTGGTTTCAATCTCTAACAGCAAATATGGTTTCAGCCGCACTAGAAAGCGACGAGGAACTAATTGATGTGCAAAATAATTCCTAGGCAAAACACATGGACACTCTCTAGGATGTCCGCTTTGAACTGCGTGACCCGCCTACAGAGGATAAACTAGTACAAGTTAATATGGGGACGGAAGAGAATCCGAAGCCCATTTTATAAGTGACACACTAACTCCCTTAGAAAAGGAGGAACTTATATCCCTTATCATGGAGTAAATAGATGTGTTCGCATGGAGCTATGAAGATGTGCCCGGGCTTGACCCTCAAATCGCCACGCACCGGTTAAATATTAAGGAAGACGCCAAGCCAGTCAAGCAACAGCAGAGGCATTTTTTACCGGAATTGATGGAGGTGATAGTCGCTGAGATTAATAAGCTTATAAAATTAGGATTTATCCATGAAGAGCAACATCCTGATTGGGTGGCTAATATAGTGCTAGTTCGTAGGAAAAATGACATGATCTGGATATGCATCAATTTATGGGATCAAAACGCGGCATGCCCCAAGGATGAATTCCCACTTCCTATTACCAACGTAATAATTGACAACACCTGCGGATACGAGAGGATGTCTTTTATGGATGGCTTTTCAGGCTACAATCAGATCAAAATGCACCCAAACGATGAAAAGCACACGGCTTTTAGAATACCGCTGGGGGTATACTATTATACAGTAATGCCCTTTGGGCTAAAGAATGCTGGTGCCACCTACCAACGTGCAATGAGTCTTATATTTAAGGAACATCTGTGAAAAACGGTAGAGTATTATGTGGATGACTTGGCGGTCAAAAGAAAAAACAAAAAAGATCATCTTCAGGATCTAAGAACAGTCTTCAATCTTATGCAAAGACATCACTTGAAGATGAACTCTGCCAAGTCCTTCATGGGGGTGTCTAGCAGGAAATTCCTTAGGTTCATAGTTACCTCGGAAGGAATTTTCCTTGATCCTGAAAAGGTAAAAGTGATCAACGAGATGCCACCTCCCCACAATCTTAAAGAATTGAGGGGGTTATAAGAAAAACTGGCCTATATCCGTTGCTTTATCTCCAACCTATCAGGATGATGCCAGCCATTTTCCAGACTTATGAAAAAAGGGGTTTCCTTTATATGGGATGAGGCATGTCAACAGGCGTTTGATGATCTTAAGGAATACCTTACCAAACCTCCCGTCCTCATGGCACCTGTCCCTGGACGACCATTTCTCATATATGTAAGGGCCATAGATAACGCGTTAGGAGCATTACTTGCTCAGTATAATGAGCACGGCCATGACCATGCTCATTATTATTTAAGCCTAACAATGATCGGAGCAGAGCATCGGTATACTCCGATTGAGAATGAATGTTTAGCCCTAGTATTCGCCATTCAGAAGATGCGACACTATCTTTCAGGGCAAACAATTCATGACATATCACGGGTTAATCCCTTGAAAATCCTGATGACAAAACAAGGGTCTTTAAATGGCCGATTGGCGAAATGGGCATTATTGCTATCGCCATATAATATATACTTCGTTCCTCAAAAAACAATGAAGGGACAAGCGATCGCCGATTTTCAAGCGGACCATCCAATTTGGTCCAACTCTAACAAACGTCAGAAGTCAATACAATTGGTAAAAAACAACCATGGCAGATGTTCCTTAATGGTGCTGCCAGACGATCTGTTGCTGGAGTGGGGGTGGTGTTGATCTCCCCACATAAACACATACTGCCTAACTGTTACTCATTAGCAGAACCGTGTACAAATAATGTGGCAGAATATAACACACTCATTATTGGTTTAAATATGGCTCTGCAGCTGGGGGTGAACTATCTAGAGGCATATGGAGACTCTAAACTCATCGTCAATCAGATAACAGGCGAGTATGAAGTCAGACATGAAGTCCTCATCCCCTACTATCAACTAGCCATTGAGCTAGCAGGATATTTTGAACAATTTTACATTTATCACATATCTCGAAACGAGAATATCTATGCGGACGCTCTTGCCGCATTGGCCGTGACATTGGCAATCCCGCTAGGCGCAGCTAAAAGTATAACTATTGGAAGTAGATAACTCCTCCATCCGAATACGATTTTCCAAACCAGGGAGGTGTGCCAAGCAGGCTTGACTCTGGAACCTCGTGATTGGCGATTTCTGTTCGTGGATTATACCTTATACGGGATGCTGCCAGAAGACCCAAAAGAAGCTGCCTCGATAAGGAGGAAGGCTCAAAGATTTTATTATGATCATACACTTTGGACTTTATATAGAAAATCGAATGATGGTCTCCTGCTACACTGCATTTCAAAAGCAGAGGCCGAAGAAGTACTGAGAGAAACGCATGATGGAGTGTATAGAGCTCATCAGCCTGGTCCAAAACTCGGGGACTACATAAAAAGGCTAGGATACTACTGGCCGAAGATGATTACCGATGCAATGGCATACGCTAAACGATGTCATGCATGTCAGGTACATGCTAATTTTATTCATCAACTCCGAGAATACTTGCACAATACCATTGCTAGCTGGCCATTTGAGGCATGGGGAATGGATATTGTGGGGTCGATAACTCCCCCGTCATCCAGGGGATATCGGTTTATTCTCACAATAACTGATTATTTTTCAAAATGGGCCAAAACCGTACCCATGAGAGAGGTAAAAACAATAGATGTAATTTAATTCATTAAACATCATGTCATTTACTGTTTTGGCGTCCCCCGAAGAATCATTCATGATAACAGACCGCAATTCATTAGTCAGTGGTTCTCATGGTTCTGTGATAAGTTCAGAATCAAGGACATCGCTTCAATGCCATATAATCCCGCGGTAAATGGATTGGCCGAAGCTTTCAACAAGACAATTATTAAACTCCTTCGGAAGTTCGTCTCC
Source organism: Dracaena cambodiana (assembly GCA_036321105.1). Lineage (NCBI taxonomy): Eukaryota > Viridiplantae > Streptophyta > Magnoliopsida > Asparagales > Asparagaceae > Dracaena > Dracaena cambodiana. The sequence continues at coordinate 18,200,049 of JAYEPQ010000009.1, forward strand.
TCCAACAAACGAGATTGGGATTAAAAGCTGGGAGAGTGTTTGTGGGCCTACCACACCACCGTTCGCACCCCAACCCATTCTCCTTGGTCTATAGAAGTGAGGTCGTCCTGCCTCTGGAGGTTCAGATACCGTCATTAAGAGTGGCCCTAGCCACAAAGATGACGACGGAAGAAAAACATCGACAGAAATTGCGAGAACTAGAAGCGCTGGATGAAAAGCGTCTCCAGGTACAACAGCAAATTGAGTTGTATTAAGCCAAAGTCTCGCAAGCGTTCAATAAGAACGTTAAACCAAGGACCTTTAAGTAAGGAGACTTGGTTCTGGCTATTAAAAGGCCAATGATTCTGACCCATAGACTGAGGGTAAATTTAAATCAAAGTGGGAAGGACCGTTAGTCGTGGAGATGGTATACTCTAGTGAAGCTTATCACTTAATGAACCAGAATGGCGATAGAATAATGATGCCAATTAACGGCAAATTTTTGAAAAAGTATTATGCATAAAAGAAATTAAAAAAATAATAATAATAATATTGGCACATCTGGTTTTGGTCTGTATCCCTAGAAGTATGACCATCCACTTGTTCAAGTTACGCATATGAATACTTAGACTTCTTTAAACTAAAGTAGGTGCAATTAGGCGCCTCTACCTAAGTCAATGATCCTGATCTGATCATCCCGGTGAAAGCAGTTAAAAACGCTTTTACCAAACTACGAGTTCACTCTATTAAAGAGCTTTACCGTGGTCAATAATTGTGACCTGGTTGGTTTTAACGATCTAAATTACGCAGATGAGCCTTGGATTGTTTAAACAAATTTCATGACAAGTTATTTGTTGTGCAAGGAAAAAATTTGTAGCCAACTGATAAAAGAATCAAAAGAATTATCTTTATTCATAAATCAAAAGAATAAAGTTACAAAAGAAATAAAAGAATTCAAATAATTGTTGAGTTCTTATTAAAAAGAATAAAGAATAAATAAAATTAAAGAGAGTTATGGCTCTCCCAAGAGCTTCAACTTATTTGTCATCTCATCAATAACTCGACGACGAGTCTCCTCCACGGAATGTTGAGCCTGCCGTCGTAAATCATTGTCATTTATTGCAAGTTGCTGAGTCAACCGCTGACGAGATTCTTCAATAGAACGGCTCCTTATTATGCCCTCTTGCTCTAGCTGTCCTTGTTGAAGGATCAGCACTTCTCGCCTCCTGACGAACTCCCCTAGCCGAGACTCGCTAGTTTCTAAAATAGCCTGAGCCTTAGCGATAGTCTCTTTGGCTCTAAGAATGGCCGCTTCGCTCCCCTCGATCTCGAAATCCACCATCTCCAACCCCCTGACAACCGACTCCTGACTGGCTCGCAACTTTGCCAACTCTCGAGACCAGTCATCCTCCCGATGCTTCAATTCCTCCTGACGAGCCGTCTGCTCTACCCGAAACCGCGCCAACTCAATTTTGGTGATTGCTTCCACATCCGCTTGGTGAACTATGTTCAGCGTCTGCACCTGGTCTTCCAAAGCTTCTAGGCGGGCTCGGTAAGGAGCTGCTGGTCATGTCCCCGGATCCTTTCAATATTATCTAGATAACTGGACAATATTGGGCGTACAAAATCAAGAAAATCGCTTCCTTCTAGGATCATCCCGATACACCTCCTTAGTAACCGCATAAAATCGTTAACACTATAGTTGAAAAATTCTTCGAGTGGGTCCACAGTGTCTATGTTTAGTGCAAGCAGTACTAATGAAGATGTAGCCGGGGGAGGAGTAGTTTCTGCAGGAGTCGACAAAGAAGCTCGCCCCTATACCAAACTCATAATATGTGGGGCCAGTAAAGCCAATAACGACTTGGCAGAACTGGGAATCTGAGGAGAAGTATCGTCGGTACCAGCTGGTCGAGCAACTCCGCCAACAAAGGTAGATGTTGAGGTGTTTTCGCCGGAAACTCCTCCTGTAGCAGAAGTAGCTTCAAACGAGAACTTCAGGTTATCTTCATCCCCTGTTGGCAAGCGAGCAGGAGCAGGAGGGGCCACCTGTGTCTCGACAGCCACAATAGTTGAGGGCGTTAATACCACTGGCTGAGAAGCAGAGGGCACACCAACAACAACTAGAAAGGTGTTCTCAGAGCAGACTGCTAGTGTTGGAGACGGTAGGCTCAGAGATGGAGAGGCATCTCTTGGCACGGCGGCAGCGGCATCTGTCCTATCATCGCTGCCTAAATCATCATTTGGAGGAGCTGATGAAGGAACAGAGCACAGAGATGGCATAAAGCAGTATGCGTCGAATTCGTTCGCAAAACTACCTAATCCACCCACTGATCCTGTGGTCCCAGAATAGTCAACCAGCTCCTCGGACTCCACCCTAGTAGTCGAATGTATTGGCGAGTGGAGTTGGCTACCTAGATCTCCAGAAAGCAAACAGGGAGTGTTACATAAAATATAGAAAAAGAACAGAAGTTAGAATACAGAGCTTAAAGGAACCATACCAGGGGATACAAGTCCTGTGGTTGGACTTGAAGGAGCAGCCATCGTCATCTCTAAAAGCACACCCGTCTCACCACCTAATGGTTGCTCACCAGATTCTTGAGTTAGCAGGCGAACCGGAGCATCAGGAGCACTAGGGGCTTCAACAGGCCTACTCTCCTCTGCTGAAGCTGATGACAGAGTTGAGGCAAGCAGATCTGTAGCAAACTGGACAGCTGCCTCTTGAGGGACTAATAGGGTCTCCCCAGCCAACTTCTTCTTCTTCGCTAGCCCTTTTTCTGCGGGTCTGCGGCTTTTGACAGTTGGACTCTAGGAACGAGTAACTATATGTTGGGAAGCACCTCAAACATCAGCATTATCATCATCACCATCATCGTCATCTCCATCAGAGTCGCCAACATCTGATGGACCGGTCGCCGTACCAAGGAATTCATCCATTCCTTTCACCCTCACTCTTTTGGCCCCCTTGCAGCAAGAATAGAAATCTTCTATCTCCTTGCAACAACTACGGTTGATAGAGAAGTTAGGCACGTCAGTGTTGGCGGCGCTGTACCATGTGCAGAAGTTTAGCGTCATGCTCTGTTCTAGCGACTTTTGGGGCAGCATGAATTCAGCGCCGGTTCCACCAGCTACAAAGTGGAACCAACTGTGGGCACCCTCATACAAATTCCCCTCATAGGCCAGTTTCTTGTTCGGAATACCCACATAGAGTTGTGTGTACCCAAACTGACGAGCAAGGAGGCTCGGGATGTATGGTTTGATATAGCACATGGTGTCATGCCGATACACCAAGTGCCCAACAAATATTAAGGATCCACCAGAACGCTCTTGAGGATAAGATGGTAAAATTGTCTGCTCCCGAAATATCCTTGAATTTTGACCCGTATTTCCCACTAGGAAAATCTAGGAAGCACTGGAAGATCTCGTAATTCTGGTGATGGCAGAGTGCCTTCCGGATTTGAGACATATAATGACTCTTCCATGAGGAGCATTCGTATAGCTCCACAATGAATGGCTTGTCAGCTGGGGGGTGTTCAGCCACACTCATCAAAGAGGGACAGTGCATGGCGAGCCACGCCATCAGAAAAGTATAGAGCATCTCCATCTCAGGATTCAGAGTCTTTGCTTTGGCAGTCTCTTTTGACTTGCCTTTTCCTTTCCCCTTGCCCTTGTCAGCTGGGACGAAGCCATTGCAGAGCGCTCGCAGCCCACTCTGGAGGTTGCAAACCATGGTAAGAAGAAGTCCAAATGGTCGGCCGTATGCAAGCAATACTGCTGGATAAACCACATTCATTGCAATGGCATCCTTTGGCAGTGATGGCACGACACATCTTTTCAGCTATAGCATCAGAAACCTAGCGATAAGACCTTTGTTGGACACTGAGAACTAAGCCGTGTAGTGGAAGCTCTTGAAGACAGTGCCGGGATTGAATCCACCTTCTTTTGATTCGATGGTATAAAATATAGCACGTGTCTTGGCTATGCAGCGATCAATCTCTTTAACTTCGACAGGATTGTGGCCGTGGACACTTGATGAACTCTCTTTGGAGTTCAAGTTTGCAAAAAGGTAATCGGCTCACTTCTTGTGGCCGATACCTTGGTTACGCACACCTGCCATATCGGCACAGATGCGGCAGTAGCACATCATCTCCCAGTAAGTGGCGTAGATGCGCTCATCCCTCGCCTTTAGCATATTCAGCTCCTCGATAGTGGGGATGTACTTTTCATAAGGGACTTCACCCATTGATAAACCCGAAACCTCGTACATCTCATGTAGCACAAGCCCCAATTCACCTACTAGTGTGAAAAAGGTGTCGGTTTCAGGGTTGTACATCTCCAGGAGGCTGAAGAAATGATAGGAGCTCTGAGGTAGCCCAAATTGAAAATTTCTGATGGCTTTGTATAAGCCAATTTCCTTCTGAACGGGTTCGTGAGAGTCTACCATATATTGGACAAGGCGGGCCCACCACATGTTACTGGAAGAGTAAATCCAGCCAGGCATCCTGAAGTCGTTAGCTGGATACTGGCCACCCTAAGCCATAAACTCACTCAGGAAGGTCCGTGCATGGATTGGAGCTTCTCCCACTGGGTGCTCTTTTGTGATTCTCCCTGGAAGCAACCCAGTAACACACCGGGTGGGACCATCTTGATAGGCCCCATGTGCACCAAGTTTCCATGTGGGAATGCAGTCATATTCCTGAATTAGTCCCCACTCTAACTCACGATGCATGGCTAGCCTTTGTAAATAAACTAAAGGATAACTGTGCTCCATGCTAGGTAAGAACATCAGCAAATCTCCGGATTGGTAGAGCCATTTATTCTCTTTTTCAAATAAGATCTGATCTGAGTGCCCCATTATATCTTCAAAAAGAAATGCGGGCTTCTACAACACTTCTCGGTTGGTTACCTCAAAAGCTGCATCAGTGATGATCTCCCTTATAGTAGCAGGGTGGTACCTGATCAACTTCTCCCTGCGTTCCCTTAGACCTGGCTTGTAGGCCAGGAGATTTGTTGTGAAACAGAATTGAACCATCAAATCTGCACCTCCAGCAAATCCGAAGTAGTGTCTATGAGGAAGAGCGTCCACTGAATACCCCACTGCAAAAGGAGAATCAAGAGTTAGAAAAAAATTTGAGAAATCCAGAAAAATCTTCTAAGTAAAGGGATGCGGAGCTAAAAATAACTCCGCGTGAAGCTAAGAAGATAGCCTGCGTTTTGGTAAAACGCGAAGCTAAAGAGGTAACTTTGCGTTGATATGTAAAACGCGAAGCTAATAGCCTTGCGTTTACAAACACGAAGCTAATAGCGTCGCATTTACAAATGCAAAGCTAATAGCCTCGCATTTGCAAACGCGAAGCTAAAGTTCGTAGCCTCGCGTTGAAACGCGACAGCTAGCAAAAATAGCTCCGCGTTTCCAAAATGCGAAAATAACGCGATAGTTTCGAGTAGAAGAAGACCAGAGGCCTTTCTTCTTCTCCAAGCCGTATGGCCGGAAAACGGTGATCTCGCCAGTAAAAGAGGTGGTTGGTCGGTAAAAACCGAGCCAAATGACTCCAAAATCACTCTAAAAGTCCAAAAGTTGAGATCTTTACCTCCGATAGGTGCGGCAAAAACTGTGTCGCTATTGTGGCCACTGCCTCGGCCACTGCCACCACTGCTAGCATCGGCCACCGATGGCGAGGGGCGCGAGAGAAAGTCGCAATCTTCTTGGGTGCCATTGCCATGGGGGAAATTGACGAAAAACTTGGATGAAAATCACTCGAGTTGCAAGGGTTCTTGGGTCGCCTGGATTTCCTGAGTTCTTGAGCTCTTGAGAATTCTCAAATAAAGTAAGGAAGAAGAAGAGTTAAAAATTCTATTTAAATGAAAAAATCCGCCCCTTGATATTCGACGTGAGAATCGGAGTAATTACTGAGCGGTTACCCACTGAAACGTGAGGCTATTAGCTCCGCACAAGTATACTAAATGCGAAGATAGCTTGGTATTTTAACTCCGCGTTCCAGTTTGAAGATCCAAAGTATATCAAAATTTGCTAAATTCTAAGCTATTTTGAAAACTTGGAGGGGGTTCTGTTAGTAGTGAAAATTTTAAGTAAAAAGGAATTTTCCACAACAGAATGCGGAGCTAACCCTGTAGCTCTACGTTTGGCTATTTTTAGCCCCGCGTTGAACAAAATGCGAAGCTAATCGATAGCTCCGCATTTTGACGTAAATTAGCTCCGCGTGAGCAGAAAACCAGAATCATAAATTGATTATGATTGAGATTTGGGCTTATCCAAATACACAAATTAAGTCCAATTAGAACTCTAAATCAAGAGATTTAAATCAAAACTAAGATATTTGATTAGAATCCTTGATGAGTACAAATTCTATTTAAATAGAAACTCTCATATTAATCTAAAGCTATAAATACCCTTTTGAGGAAGCCTTGAGGGATCTTTTTGGAGTATAAAAGAAGTTCAAGTTACGCGTGAGAGCCTTGAATAAATCAAAATCAGCAGAGAAGATCAAGAGTCAGCCGTCATCTTCGTCAAACAAGAAGATCATCGACGTCAGATCGTCAAAAGGAGCTACTTGATAGATCCCATCGCTGCGAGAACCCACTATATTTTGTAAAAGAGAGCGATAGATTATAAATCCTCTCGTTTGTTTTTCCTTGTTCACTTTCATTGTAATCTAAGTTGTATTCAATGGAAGGAGGCAAAAATTCTTCTACGAACAGTCACATATCCCAACTCCCTGCCGATTTTGTGATAATATTATGGTTCTTTCCCTTCCTACACGAATGAGCAGAGCAAGCTTCGACGTTCTTTGCCGAAATTTAATCTTGGCCTTTAGATAAAGACATACCCCATTTTCTCTATTATTCGAAATGACTTTGGTCCGTAATGATAGAATTGAGGGGTTTCCTTATTTTCATCTTCAGTATCATCGAATAGAGCCACACATGATCAAACCCTTCGGAAGAGAAATGGTTTTGATTGACCCGACGAGCAGGCATGATGTGTTTGTTAATCATGACAAGCAGTGTTAGGATAACTGCAACCGATATTAAGATGTTCGCATGATGTTTTTATGATACAGAACATGAATGCCCATTAGTTTGATAGTTGTTTGGTTTTAGAATATCGAATCATAATACCTAACTTCATCTTTCTTGAGTTGATCTAGGTTGAGTATAGAGTGATTTAAGTCTCAACCTATTTGACCCTCAATTTGATGAGTTGGAGGTGATAAGAAAAAGTTATGCCTCACTCCAGACAATTGAAACATCGATAGTTTTATCATGGATGTTAGTCATATTTTCACAATGGTTTTCAAAAGAATGTGAGCATCATCTCCAGTTATGTAGACACGACGGTCATAAGCCTCACATGAAATTTTAGCTTTTCAGTGGGCTCAAACCTGACGCCATCATCACATAACTTTGATTCTGAGAGAGTTTTAGAGAGAAAGTCTCTTTCCGTGTCTTATAGACTACATGGCCCTAGAGATAAGGCTTGTGCTTTTAGCCGTGGGTGCAAAATGGATGCAACCCTTAAGATGAGCTTCGTGTGATAATTTGAACATACTAATATCAATTTGAGCCTCCTTTGTAGATTGAGATATGCGAGTGCCATGACAAGCCTCGCACAGAAGCTGAGACATGCGAGTGTCATTTTGAACTTTATATTGAGGATGAAGAGCTCTACGTGAAACTTTAAATTGCTTGAGTTGCACATCTTCATTTTCTGGATGTATGGCAAAATGAGCATGTTACTTGGTTGAATAAGAATATTTTCAACCGCAAAGCCAGAAAGTCTTAACTAGTTTTTAACTTAGTTGAACTTACAGAAGATCTTTTGTCAAGATAGATGTTTGTACTGGGATAGAGATATGTTGGCTTGGTTGATTGCCATACTGTAAGTCTATAAATCATATGAGGAAATGGAGGAGCCTTAGGAACTTCGTAGATCTCATTCAGGACCCCTAATTGAATACTGAATCATTTCTTGATGCAAAGGGAAGAATCAATCTTTGGTGATTTGGTTAGCCCGTATCAGACTAAACTATCTTCAGAGACTGTAAGGAGAGTTGTTCATTTTTTTAAAACCATCCAAATATTGTTGCAGTTTATCATATAGGTTGTTTCTTGGATGATGAATATAACCTCATATGGTGGAACTGAATCCAGCATTGTTTTGGAGGATTTTGTTCACTTTCCTCATACATGAGAGCTTCTTTAGGGTTAGAAAAGAGAGCTTTTTCCTCGGGTTGGACAGTATGTTGTTTGGATGGGCCCTGGTCAATCTTAACATAGCGAGCTATGCACGAAGAATAAGTTTATTAAGCATCACTCTACATATAAGTGAGATGTCTCTTTTGGACACTTCTTGTGGGTGAGCTTTATTAGGATTGTATTTTGAAGTTGAGTCTGACCGAAACTGTAACTTTGATCTACATATTGGCTTTGTAACAAATATGAGCCATTTTGAAATACGAACAGGCCCTACCCCTTGGGTGAGCCATGCAAAAACAAGAGCCATTCTGAAAAACTGGCCCTACACCCTTGGATGGCCCGTGCAAAATTCCTTGGATGCAACATATGATAATCATATACTGAGTGATTTATGCAAGGTTGAGTTCTATGTCTACTTTGATTCATATGGGCTTAGCCTCTCATCTGATTCGGTCAAGATTGGGCTGAGCTTTATGCATGATCTAATTTACACTAGACGGAGCCTCGCATTTGATTGCTCAAGCCTTATAATTAATGTGGGCTTCACAAATTATGCATCTTCTTTAAGGATCTTGAGTTCGTTGTTGAATTCAACTTGAGCTTGGGTTAATCTCTGCCATGCGGGCAGCGAAAGTATCATTGTATATCATGAGCTACGAATTTTCATTGGAGAAAATTTGGTTGAGTTTATCTTCAACCAATGTGTATTCTAGACACATTTTCTGATCATGAAGATAACTGTCCTAGAATTAAGCATCCTTCTCTTCTTCGGACATAGTTGAATTCATACATAATATATGAGGTTGATGTTTTGACCATAATCTCTCTCATTCTTCTTGATTGTCGGGAAAACATCACTTATTCGATATTGATAATTAAATTTCCTCCCTTCGAACCATTTTGTGTGAGTTACATGGGGATCGAGTTAGTAATTAATTTCCTTACAAATTTCTTCAAAAACTAGGGTGGTCATGTGTGCGCCCATCAGGGCTGCATGGGCCCCATTGCGCACCTCTAGAGTGTGTTTTAAAGATTGTTGCTATGGAGCACGCGCCTCTACTGCTATGCCCTGACGAACTCACAAAGGGTGCACCTCAAAATCTGTGTGAAGGACATGTGCTTCATGATCTGCACAGGTATGAGGGAACAGTAGCATGCATTAGGCGCGTTCATCATTTGAAAGGGATCTCTATGACACATGCCTTGTGCATGTGCCTAAAGAAGTGCATGGAGGCACATGGTATGCCCAAGCACCTAACAGGATGCATGGATGCATGCACGAATGCACTTGCACATATGTCATTGTGCACAGATCCGTGCAAGGCTGGTCCTTTGCGCACACGTAAATAGTTCTGTGCGCGGCTAGTTCTGTGCGCGCACAGAACTAGTACCACATGCGGCCAGATCCATGTGTGCACGAGGGCACGCACTAGATCCATGAAGTGAGGGGAATGCCAATTCTGCGTGCGAAACTAGGTGCACGCGGCTAGATCCACGAGGGCCCGTGCAGCCAGATCCGCATGCACAGGCGCGTGCCCAGTTCTGCGCATATAAGAGCGCATGACCAAATCTGTGCGCAGGCGCGTATGCCTAGTTCCATGCACATGGGTGCGCATGGCCAGATCAATGGAGGCAATCACGCGCAGCCAGATCCGGGCGTGCCCAGTTCCATGCACGCAGCCAGATCCATGCGCACAGGTACATGTGCCTGGTTCCGCGCGTGCAGCCAAATCCACATGCATGAGCGCGTGCAGCAAGATCCATGCATGCCCAGTTCTGCATGTGTGCACGTGCAGCCAGATCTGCGCGCTTGGAAGCGAGCGCGTGTGGTTAGTCCGTCGCAAGCTTGCAGACGTGGCAAAGCGTGAGCACGGGTGCAGCATGTTCCACACATGTGTGGTTTGTTCTACGTGTGGATCATCGTGCAGAGTAGTGCGATGTGCATGACTGAGATCACGGGTGGAGAAACGTGCCCTGCATGCTCTCCTTATGTCTGCTACTACTGTGACTTATGCACTGAGATCTTTGCATGGAGTTGTCCTCGTGCAGGCGCTTCGGATTCTAAGGTTTCAACGAATGCCTCTTTGTAATGTTGAGTCACGCCTGTTAGGCCTTGTTTTTTCTTTGGCATTCTAGATACATTATTTTTTGTGACCGCATTTAGACTAAGATTGGCTTGGTATTAGGCGATGATGCCATATATCCATTTTAATTTTGTGGGAACTTTAGGTAGCGGTGGAAGTCATCTAGTATCTTTCGCTGACGATCCAAATATCATGTCGACTAATTTCTCTAGACCACGCTCTAGCCGGAGGAGAAAAAGAGAGAACTCCACTCTTTTGATTTTCCCTGATCTCTGAATCTCTTTCTTTGAGATCTCTCACAATCTCGTGACTTTTCTTTTTACTCGATGGATTTCTCTTCCGTGGCTCCTCCTTTTTTTGGTCAAAGAGAGAAGTCTTCTTTATTGTGGATTTCTTTTTCTCTCTATGTTGAGAGAGAGAGTTCTCTTCCCTGCCTCTTTCTATTTTTTTTTTGTTGAGAGAGAAGTCTTCATTTTTTAGATTCTCGAAACTCTTGTTTTTGTCTCCCGTCTCCCCCGACTCCTCTTTTCATAGAGAAATCTTTTTAGATGGTGGGAACTTAACTGTTCCTCAAATTTCTCCGTAGTCAAAGATTAATTATGGGAATGATCTAATCCCGCACACGAAGCGGAACGCATGAAGTAGAAGCGCTCAAAATGCGCGGGTTCCAAGGGCATGCACAATGCCTCCTTGGGCGCAAAGGAAGCTCCACATGTAGAGGAAGTTCTATGAATGCAGGCGTGCAGAGGAAGTTTTGTGTTATGCATGCGCATCTCTTTTGGGATGCATGCATGGAGCGGCCCATGGGGCACACATCCACGGAGCACCCTTTGAGGGCGCGCGTGCATCCTCTTGCGGGCGAGTGCGCGCAGCGCCCACCTTTGGTGTGCGCGCAGCTCCTTGGGGGCTCGTTGTAGCCCTTTAGGGGCGGGCACAGCATCTTGAGTGCGTGGGTGCATCCCACGCACGCACCATGCCTTAGGCACGCGTCACAAATCTAGCGAGCGCCTTCTCGGCCATGCACCCCCTGGGCAAGCGCCGCCTCGGGAAAACACCATTCTGGGATCACGCACATGTGGCGCACTCCTGGGCATTAGATGCGATCATCTGGGAAGTGTAATCCCTCTATGTGCGTGATTAGTATCATATATTGTATTTTTCCTCTCATATTTTATCTATTTTTGTATATAAATAAATGTTATTCGGGTAATTTTTGTGCTTTTTCAGGTAATCTGATTCGTACAAGGAGGTGGCATGAAATCAGAGCTGGATAAGGAAACAAATCCTATAATAGAGTTCAAAGAGAGAAAAATTGTAAGATTAAGATGCTTCAGAGAGTCAAAATCAAATACAGTCAGGAGAATTAAGATTACAAGACAAGAGACTCGTGCAGAAGAAAAATCAGAATTTTTCTCCATATTATTTCCACTAAATAGTGGCATTTTGCTGCCAATTAGCGGCACGAAAGTGGGCCCACACGCTGAGTTTTCTTTGAGGGCTTCGATTTAATTTTTTTTATTTTTTGATTGTATTAGAATTAGGGTTTGATTTCCAAAACCTATATATTAGTCGTATCCTTGTAATCTATGATTTTTTATGCCAAAATTTTGTACTTGGATTTAAGAAATAAAAATTAGGGTTTACTTATGGGGTGACGGCCATAATACCAAGCTCCAGAGTTATTTCTTACTATTCTTAATTGTTCTTAGGTAATCTTTTTCTCATATGCTTTCTAGATAGATTTATCCTATTTTCTAGTGTAATCTTTAAATGCTTTCTAGAAAAATGTATGATTTTGCTAACTAGAATTAGGAGTAGCTAATTTAGCTTAGCTCTAGGATATAGATGAAGTTAGGATCCACCATGTAATTACTCTCTAGAATTTTCTTCTTAAATAAAATAAACAAAGACATGATTTTCCATGAAAAGATTAAAATACAAGAACTCGTAAATTAATACTTTGATAGGTTATATTTGAGTTAAGTTTCTTGATAGCCTATGATTAGTTAGAGTTTAGAGTTATTGATTTTTATCTTTTTCATTGAATTATCTAATGAATTAGTTTATTTTTATGCAAATATTATCTTTGATGAGTTATACTTGCACGCCACTTGATAACTCATGCTTAGGGCACTTTAAATAAAAATTACACTAAAAGATCAATTTTTATGATAGAAGAAGATAATATAAGTAAATATATGGTTGGAAACTAGTGGATTTTAGATCCTAGGCTAATTAGAATAACTCTTAACTCCAATTTAGAATCGTTTGTTAATCCATTAGACTAGAGAATTAGTGAGAATGCAAAAACAACTGAGATCCTTGTAGAACGACTTATATAGCGCTACAACCGACACTGTACGCTTGTAGTTAAATTATCACATCAAGTTTTTGGCACTGTTGCCAGGGATCGACGGTATTTTTCTTGCATTTTCTAATATTTTACGAGTTAACAATGTGCATTGAGTGTACAAGGATTAGAAATTGCAAATACAGGAAAACCAAAAGGATCAGAAGGACTTCAGGACTGCGTAGAAGAAACCAGAGAGTGAAACTCTCTGGTTTTGTCGCTAATTGGCGGCAAAAACCGCCAAATGGTGGCAGTTCAGGTGAGTTTCTCCTCCAAATTTTCTCCGTCTCTGTGTTTAGGGTTCCTGGTTTTGTAAAAAGATTAAAAAATATATCTATAATTAGCAATAGTAGTAATCACATCTTTTATTTTGATCATATATATTCTACCGTTTTATCTCCACCACACCCCACTTCTTACATTAGTTTAGAAAATTCATGTACACACTCACGATCGCTGGTTCATGCCACATTGGACCCGTGATCAATTTGGTCGACTAATGAGATCAGATTTGTTCATGGGTGACAAGATGGACAACCGATCCCGATCCTTCAAGATCGATATTACCCGTTGCACACATCACTACCATAATGCATCAAACTTCCACATGCAGCGGGTAATCACTATGAGTTAAAAATTCACTTGTTCTGATTCAGAAGATACATGTCTCTTTAACAGTGTATTTCAGAAAGTATGTGTGATGATTAAACTACAGCACTTGTCGGAGGACGCAATTAAACTCCGCTTCATCCCCTTTGCTCTCAAGGACAATGCCAAGAAGTGGTTGTATAGTATGCCTACTAATTCAATCACTACTTGGGGTGAATTCGTTACGGTATTTTTTAAGAAGTATTATCCCACGCATAAGACAGTAAGGATTATAATCTATTCAATCAATTTCGTAAAATGCCGGGAGAACCCTTATGGAAATACTTGGAATGGTTCAAAGATCTTTTAGCTCAGTGCTCCTACCATGCGATAGAAAAGTGGAGGTTGTGTCAAATCATGTACAAAGGACTCGATTACACATCCAAAACTCTTCTTGAGTCCATGTGTCAAGGGGCGTTCATGAGAAAGAACGAGGATGAAGCATGAGACTTTCTTGAGGACCTATAGTGGAATACTATACAGTGAGAGAGTCCTGCTGAGAAGCCCAGTGCATCAACTTCTGCGCATAAGGGTGAGATTTATAGTGTCGATAGCTCTATAGCTGCCGAGCCTAAAATTGCAGCTCTTATGAGGAGAATTGAGACATTGGAGATCCTAGTGCTCCACCAGTGTATCAAGTAAATCAAATTCAACTTCCTACATACTTTCATTGCAGAACTCTGAATCATGTTATGGAGGAGTGTCCTTTATTAATGAATCACATGGGTCCCACACTTGAGCAGGCTAATATCTTGTATCAACAACCCATGAACAATCCTTACGCTCCTACATGCAATCCTGACTAGAGAAACCATCCAAATCTCTCATGGGGTCAAGGGCAATATTAGGAGGCCCCTAATCCTAACATGCAGCCTCCACTCAATGGTCAGTTCCCAAGACCAAATATGAGTGTTTATCAACACTCAAACACTTTAAATTATGGGAATAACTAGAATAGACCACCTGCACGAAACCACTCTCATCCACAACAGGGGTCTAATAATGATCAAGAAAAGTGACTGCAGTTACTTGAGAAGAACGTTAAAAATCTTCTCAAGTCTCAATCAAAGTTTGACACGCATATGTCCAAACTTGACACACACATGCAAAATCTTATGAAAGTATCAACTGATTTTATTTAAAGTACAGGTCAACAACTGCTCATGAACTCTCAATCTATTAAGAATATAGAGCAGTAGGTTGGACAATTAGTGAGTCAGATGAGTGAACGTGGTCAGGGAACTTTTCCAAGTCAACCCATAACGAACCCTAATGCCAGTGCCTCAAACTCTAATCAGTCGCATATCCACCAATGCAATGTCATTCACACGCTCAGATCTAGCAAGCAAGTGGATAATAATGTAGTCATGCCCCCTGATCTCACTCCTACGATCTCGCAGGCTATACTATCTCTTCCACCCCTTTCTCTACAACCATCTCCATCGCCTCAATCACTGTCACATGATTATTTAGAAGAACCTGTTCCTGAGCCGAAAGTACCATATCCCAATCGACTTAGAAAGCCTTCATCACAAGTAGAAAAGATTCTTGAAACATTTTAATAGATGAAGGTTAATATTCCACTTTTGACATTATACAACAGGTTCCTATTTATACTAAATTCCTCAAGGATTTATGTAGTAAGAAACGAGCAAGAAACGTTTTTCTTGCTGCAAATATATTGCAAATCCTCTCTAACTCCTTACCTATCAAGTGCAAAGATCCAAGTTCCCCTATATCTCATGCACCATTGGGAACACTACATTTGATAGGGCGTTGCTTGATCTAGGGGAAGTGTCAATTTGCTTCCTTATACTGTTTATCAGCAATTAGGGTTAGGAAAACTTCAACTTACCAAGGTTATATTACAATTAGCTGATCGTTCGATTAGTATGGTTGAAAATGTGCTCATTAATGTCGGTGAATTTATCTTTCATGTAGACTTCATTGTCTTAAAAACTGAGCCAATTTTTAATCTACGGAATCAAATTTTCGTTATCTTGGGTAGACCATTCCTTACAACATCAAATGTATTAATTGATTGTAGGAGTGGACTCATGAAATTATCATTTGGGAATATGACTGTGGCACTGAATATATTCAATATGGATGAGCATACAATGAGCTCCCTCATGAAGGTAAATATAATTCACAGTTTGCACTCTCATTCTATCTCGTGCACTGATGATGAACCCTCATTTGAGCAATTGTTCAAAAATAAGCTCATATTATTAGATGAATTGGCACATACTGATTCGATGTATGATAATACTTGTGCAAGTGTGCTATTGATTTATGAGCAAAATTTTGAAGATTTGTTTGCAAAGGAGCTTGAAGTACATCGTGAGTTAGAAGGGCCACCACCACATTCACTTGATTCTATAGTATTCTTCTCACCTCACGTTATTTCTACATGTATGCTTGTTACTAACAATGATTAGCAGGTTTATGATGAAGAATTTTTTAACCCAATTATTAATGCTTACATGTGGACAAAGAAAAAGGAAGGACGGCATAAGAAGCAGATAGGTAATTTCGTGATTTGTAGAAGGTTGATGAGATATAATAATGTACCCACTTCACGTTTAAAATGCACACATTATGAAAGTGGGAAGCGATCGAGAGGTTGTAACCATTTCCATGCATTAATAGGGTGACGATATTGAGATCATAACTCTTTCGATCCCACTATATTATATAGTATTTGTATAATAGTTTTCATATTTATTTTACCACCCTTTATTTGTGTATGAGGGCATACATGAGTTTAGGCGTGGGGGAGTGGGTTAGTTAGGATATTTTCTTCGTATTTTTCTAGGATTTTTGGTTTTTTTAGAATTTTTATTTTATTTTTAGATTTTTTGGTTTCTTTATTTTATATTTTGGGTAGTTTTTAGAGTAACTAACTAAAAAAATTGAAATAAAAAAACCTTTGATTTTATATATTTTCATCAGTAGATCAATCTAATTACAGATAAAGGAATAAATTTTGATTTGAAATTAGATATGAGAGTCGATTGGATGATACACTTTGAATTTTATACAAAAAGATTAAAATCAGAAAAATAAATACCGTTAACAGTAGTTTTGAGGTAAGTATACATCTATTTTTAACTTTGCAATAGTTTATTAGGTTAAGGATAAAGATGATAACGATTGAGTAAGTCTTTTCTCTCTAACAAAAATTAAAAAAAAAAGAAGAAAAAGAAAAAATAAGTGAGAATACAAAAATAGGGTGCGCCTGGTATTAAGGCAATAGTTTCGAGAGTGATAAAAATAATGGGGTGTGCCTGGTATTAAGGCAATAGGCTCAAGAGTGAAAAAAAGAGTATGATCCGAGTAATCGAGTACTTTGCGCCTAAGTAAGCATGAATATTCGCATGAAAGGTGAAATATTCTAAAAATGTAAAAGAAGAACAAAAATTGTTATGAGAGAGGAGATGAATCATGAGTTGGAGTTGGAGTCCAAGGCCGAAATAGACTATCACATGTGCAAATAGATGTATAGGAGCCAATGGATTATCTGTTAGTAGGTATTGAAAGACAGTATCTAAATTTTTGATTAAATGATAAGTGTATCTGATATGACACTCGATTTAAAATTTATAATCTAAATGTGTTCTTGACTTTGTATATTAGCAAGATTAATTGAAGAAAATATTTATAAAAAAAAGATTTTTCTTTCTTTTGTACAAATTTTTATTTTTCTTGATTTTTGGTTATCCTTATTTTTCTTTTCTTTATTACTTAATCTATTTTCTTCACGAATTTTGTAGGTATATTCATTGCAAACCCTCATGAGACAACACTTGTCCACTAGGAAAATCTAGGGATTTAAATGCTTATTGCAAGTGCGAAGTGCAATCGCGATTCCTGCGAAAGTGAGTTAGAATTTTTATTTTTCTTTTTAGGTTTAGGTTTTGCTCGAGGACTTGTAAAAAATAGGTGTGGGGTGTGATTAGTATCATATATTGTATTTTTTTCCATATTTTATCTATTTTTGTATATAAATAAATACTACTCGGGTATTTTTAGTATCTTTTTCAGGTAATCTGATTCGTATAAAGAGGTGGCGTGAAATCAGACCCGGTTTAGGAAACAAATCCTATAAAAGAGTTCAAAGAGAGAAAAACATAAGATTAAGATATTTCAAAGAGTCAAAATCAAATACAGTCAGGAGAATCATGATTACAAAACAAGAGGCTCGTGCAAAAGAAAAATCAAAATTTTTCTCCATATTATTGCCACTAAATAGCGGCATTTTGCCGCCAATCAATGGCACAAAAGTGGGCCCACACGCCGAGTTTTCTTCGAGGGCTTCAATGTAATTTTTTGGTTTTTCAATTGTATTAGAATTAGGGTTTGATTTCCGAAGCCTATATATTGGTCGTATCCTTGTAATATAGGATTTGTTTTATGCCAAAATTTTGTACTCGGATTTAAGGAATAAAAATTAGGATTTGCTGAAAGGGTGACGGCCACAATACCAAACTCCAGAGGTATTTCTTACTGTTCTTAATTGTTCTTAGGTAATCTTCTTCTCAATTGCTTTCTAGATAGATTTATTTTGCTTTCTAGTGTAATCGTTAATTGCTTTCTAGAAAAATACATGATTTTACTAATTAGAATTATGAGTAGCTAATTTAGTTTAGGTCTAGGATATAAATGAAGTTAGGATGCACCATATAATTACTCTCTAGAATTTTCTTCTTAAATAAAATAAACAAAGACATGATTTTTCCATGAAAAGATTAAAATACAAGAACTCATAAATTAATACTTTGATAGGTTATATTTGAGTTAAGTTTCTTGATAGCCTATGCTTCGTTAGAGTTTGGAGTTATTGATTTTTATCTTCTTCATTGAATTATCTAATGATTTAGTTTATTTTTATACAAAATAGTATCTTTGATGAGTTATACTTACGCACCACTTGATAGCTCATATTAGGGCACTTTAAATAAAAATTAAACTAAAAGATCAATTTTTATGACAGAAAAAGATAATAGAAGTAAATATAAGTAAATATATGGTTGGAAACTAGTAGATTCTAGACTTTAGACTAATTAGAATAACTCTCAACTCCAATTTAGAATTCTTTGTTAATCCATTAGACTAGAGAATTAGTGAGAATGCAAAAATACCTGAGATCTTTGTGGAATGACGTGTACAGCAACAGTAACTTCAATAACATATTCGGCTAAGATAAAGATTAAACTAGAAAAATTAGTATGGAAGAAATTTGTAGATCTCAGAATTATCTTCAAAACGAGTCTAAGAACAACTCAATCTGAGTTCATATGCAAAAGTTATGATTATTTTACTAAAGCACTGCAGAATGAAAAATCCGATCCAGCGGGTTACAGGATTGCTAAACTTAATTTCGGATTTTGGATCCGAAAACTAGTATTTTATACCATCTAATCTCGACCATTGGCTTCTAGTACCTATAGATTGAATTAGAATTATATATCTTGAGATTAGTTTGTATTGGATTAGGATTATATATTTTGTATTGAGTTTGAGTAGGAGCATAATTGTATTTGGATTATAAAAACTCCATGAATACTTGTAAATTGGAGAGAGATTTTTATATGTAATTTTATACTCATTTTAATTAATAAATATTAGGGCTTTACCAAAGTGGTGACGGCTGCCATATTGCACTCAAGAAGTGATTCCATTGTTTTCAAGGATTTTCTAGTGAGTAGAAAGATTTAATTGTTTTTTAGATTGATTTAATTACTTTCTAGTATAGATTTATTTATTTTGTAATATAGATTTTTCTTACTTTTTAGGAAAATAGAATATTTTATGCCTTTCATAAATTAAAATAGGATCTTATTAATTAGGAGTATGAGTTGCTAATTAGATTAGTCCTAGAATGTAGATAAAACTAGCAATCAACCTTATATTAGTTTATTTGTATTCTTTCTAAAATAAAAATAAAAAAGATATAATTTTTCTATAAAACAATAAAAATATAAGAACTCGTAGATTAAGATTTTGATAGGTTATACTTAATTTAAGTATTTTGATAGCTTATATTGTTGGTTTTTATTTATTTTGTTGAATTAATCTAATGATTTAGTTTATTCCTATTCAAAAGTAATTTCTTTGATGGATTATACTTGCACGCTACTTGATAGTCCATATTTAGGATATTTTAAGTAAGAATTAAACTAAAAGATCAATTTTTTATGAAAAAAAAATAAAATAGATAATATTTGGTTGTGAACTAGTAGATTTCATATCCTAGACTAATTAGAATAACTCGAAATCAATCTAAACTCATAGTTAAGTTGTTAGAATAATAGGATTAGTAAGATCGCAAAACACTTTAGATCTCTGTGGGAACGATTTGTAAAGCGCAAGCGCTCCGTACATGTGTAGTAAATATAACACATCAAGTTTTTGGCACCATTGCTGAGGATCGACGGTATTTTCTTAATTTTTCTAATATTTTATGGGTTAATAGTATGTGTTGAGTGTGCAAAGACCTAACACCATAAATACAGGAAGCTAAAAAGGACCATAGGAATTTCTTCTAATTACTGCGAAATGAAGAGATTCAAAATCCCAGATTTTGCCGCTGAATAGCGGCATTTGCCATCATTTAGCCGCAAAAATTTCAAAGATCTGCCCCATTGTTTTTCTTGTTTTATGTTTTTGGTCGCTGGTTATAAAACAAAATCAAAAAAAAACTTCTTGCCCTTTTCTTTTTCTTTTCCATCTCTTTCTCTCTCCATCTTTTCAAAAAAAAAACCGAAAGAAGAAATGTTCCAAAATCAACTTTTCGTATTTGGATGTTCTCATTATCGTGATCCATATCATAATTATCATCAATGTCTATGGATAGAAAGTTCGTTAGGTCTACGTTATGATCAAATTCACACCACATATCATGAATCTACGAGTCTTCCTATACACAATTTACAATTGTAAATGGATAAATTATTCTAATCAAGAGTCGTATCAAGAGAGTTCTCCATCAGATCCTTTTTTCATAGATTATTCATCTCCATATTCTAAATTCAATCATAAGTAAGATATTCAATTGAATATGTTAGATGAAAGATTAAAAAGACTAGAAGTAAGATATGCATATCATGAGAATTTACCGATAACTACTTCATATATGTCATCAAATATGTACACGGATCCATCATATCCTTCTTCAAATTTCACTCATGATCTCAAGATGCAATCATTCGAAGAAAACAAAGAAAATTACAATCATGAGACTGAGGAGCGAGCGTATAGAATAGAGAAAGGTATGGAGTTTTGCTAAAATCATGCTCTCAAACTGCATTTTATATGGAAAATTTTTTCAAAATGATTTCACATACTAAACGTTTTAAAAATCAACTATCTAATTATTTGAACATATCTAACTCCAACGAGCAACTACTTCAGTCAACTTTTGAAGTTGATATGATTCAACATGAGTTAAATAATTTTGTACATGATGAGTCTATACTTCAACATTATGATCAATCTAGTTTAGACCATTGTGAAAATAATTATAAAGAAACTGGTGATAAAAAAAAATTTTGCTTGGTGATTTGCCTCATAATGAGGTTGCTAGTGACATATTATCTTTTGATAAAAATTGTAAAAAAATTTGTAAAGAAGAATTTTTATTCCTTCACAATGATTTGACTAATGATAAGTCCACTAGTATAGCATTTTCTTTTGAGAATTTTGATGACGGGATTGAAGAAAATTTGCATGACGAGCCCAGATGCTTATGGAACCTGATGATTTGAAAAGGCGATCCAAAATCGAGCTAATGATTCTTCCACCTCAAATTGGGTATATTTTATCGTATATTGATAAAACCAAAATGCTTAATGATATCAAAGATGTTCATGGGCGGAATATAGACGATGATAAAGGTATGATTTCCAACTTCAAAAATGTTACTATTGAACAAAAGAAAGAAGGGCATGTATAAATTGAGAAAAATCAAAAATAATATGGAGAGATTAAATGCAAAATTGACAAAAAAGCTAAGTTCATCCATATCAAAATATAAAAAAGACACACTATGAAAGTGGAAAGCGATCGAGAGGTCGTAACAGCTTTCCATGCGTTAATAGGGTGACAATATTAAGATCTTAAATTTCCACAACTCTCATTATTTGTATAGTATTTGTACAATAGTTTCCATATTTATTTTACCACCCTTGAGTCGTGTATGAGGACATATATGAGTTTAGGTGTGGGGAGTTGGTTAGAAGATTTTTTATATTTTTCTAGGTTTTTTAGTTTGTTTTAGGTTTTTTATTTTATTTTTAGATTTTTACATTTCTTTATTTTACACTTTGGATAGTTTTTAGGATAAAAAAATTTTGAAAAAATCTAAAAAAAGTTAAAAATTTGTAAAAGAAGGTAAAAAAATATAAAAATATTTTCTTCAATAAATCAACATAATTACAAATAAAGTTTGAGGTAAGCATATATCTATTTAGATTTAAAGTTTGATAGTAGATTGGATAATACACTTAGAATTTTATAAAAAATAAAAATTCGAAAAATAAATACTGCTAATAGTAATTTTGAGATAAGTATATATCTATTTTTTACTTCACAATAGTTAACTATGTTAAGGACAAAGATGATAACGATTGAGTAGTCTTGTCTCTCTAAACAAGAAAAAAATAATAAAAAGAGATGAGCCTGGTATTTAAGGCAAAAATCCTTTAAAAAAAAGGAAAAAAATGGTTGAGCCTGGTATTTAAGGCAATGATCCTTACAAAAAGAAAAAAAAAATAAGTCTGGTATTTAAGAAAATAATTCTTTAGAAATAAAAAAAGAAAATAAGAGTATGATCCGAGTAATCGGGTATTTGTGTCTAAGTAAGCATGAACCTTTGTATGAAAGGAGAAATATTCACAATGAAAAAAGAAAAAAAAGAAAAAAATTTTTAAAGAGAAGAGATGAATCATAAGTTAGAGTTTGAGTCTAAAACCAAAATAGACTATCACACGTGCATGTAGATGTATAGGAGCCAATGAATTATCTATTAGTAGGTATTGAAAGATAAGATTTGAATTTTTGATTAAAATGATAGATGTATTTGATATGATACTTGATATGAAAACTGATAATCTAAATGAATTTTTGAGTTTGTATATTAGTGAGATTAATTGAAAAAAATATCAAAAAAAGATTTTTCTATCTTTTGTATAAAATTTTTGTTTTTCTTGATTTTTTGTTATACTTATTTTCTTTTTTTTATTTCTTAATCTACCTTCTTCATGAATTTTATAGGTATATTCACTGCCAATTCTCATGAGACACAACTCATCCACTAGAGTAATCTAAGGGTTTAACGGCTTCTTGCACATACTAAGTGCAAATGCGATCCCTGCGAAAGAGAGTTAGGATTTTTCTTTTTCTATTTAGGTCGAGGTTTTTGCTCAAGAACTAACAAAAGATAGGTGTAGGGGTATGATGAGTGACATATATTGCATATTTATGTCCTCCATATTATCTATTTTTATATATAAATAATTGCTACTCGGGTATATTTAGCGTGTTTTTATAGGTAATAAAGGATTTGTAAGAAAGAGAGAAGATAAATCAAATTTGTTAAGAATATGAGTAAAGAAAGTCAATCATGGTGAAAACCGGAACTCAAGTGCAGCAGTAGTAAATTCAAGAGCATATTCAGCCAAGATAAAGCTTAAACTAGAAAACTTTGTATAGGAGAAATTTGTACATCTCAGAATTATTTTCGAAATGAGGCTAAGAACAGCTCAATCTGAGTTCGTATGCAAATATTATGGTCATTTTACTAAAATATTGCAGAATATAAAATCCGATCCAGTAGGCTATGAGTGTGTTGCACTTAATTTTGGATTTTGGATCTGAAATTTAGTATTTAATGTCATCTAATCTCAACCATTGGTTTCTAATACATATATATTAAATTAAAATTATATATATTGAGATTAGTTTGTGTTGGATTAGAATTATATCTTTTATATAGAGTTTAAGTAGGAGCAGAATTATGTTTGGGTTATAAATACCCCATGAATCTTTGTAAAATTGGAGAGAGTTTTTTAGATGTAATTTTGTACTCTTTTTAATTAATAAAGATTAGAGTTTTTCCGAAGGGGTGACGGCTGTCATACTGTGTTGCAGAGGTGATTCCATTATTTTTAAGGATTTTCTAGTGAGTAGAAAGATTTATTTACTTTTTAGATAGATTTAATTACTTTCTAGTATAGATTTATTTACTTTGTAGTATAGATTTCTCTTGCTTTCTTGGAAAATAGAATTTTTTTTTTATGGCTTTCATAAATAAAAATATGATCTTGTTAATTAGGAATATGAGTAGCTAATTAGATTAGTCATAAAATGTAGATGAAATTAGCGATCAACCTTATATTATTCTATTTGTGTTCGTTCTAAAATAAAAATAAAAAAGATATTATTTATCTATGAAACAATAAAAATATATGAACTCGTAGATTAAAACTTTGATAGGTTATAATAAGTACTTTTATAGCCTATGCTTAGTTACGGTTTGGAGTTGTTGGTTTTTATTTTGTTGAATTAATCTAATAATTTAGTTTTTTCCTATTTAAAAGTAATTTTTTTGATAGATTATGCTTGCACGCCCCTTTATAGTCCATACTTAGGATGCTTTAAGTAGGAATTAAACTAAAAGATCATATTTTTATGAAAAAATAAAATAAAATAGATAATACTTGGTTGTGAACTAGCGGATTCCATATCCTAGACTAATTTGAATAACTCAAAATCAATCTAGACTCATAGTTAACTCGTTAGAATAATAGAATTAGCAAGATCGTAAAACACTCTAGATCTCTTTGGGAACGACCTATAAAGCGCTACAACCGACACTGTACGCTTGCAGTAAATATAATACATCAATTGCAATCTTAATATTGATGCTTATATGATATTAGTTTTTATGTAATTTTTATTGTGAATTTAAATCCGACAATAAAATATATGCATATTTAATATTTGAATCGAATATGCACTCTAAGTAATTACACAATGAGTTATGAAAAGTTGATAATAAAGAGAAAATTTAAAAGGAAACCTATTATTTAAAAAAGTTGGAGTGAGACTGGTATTAAAGTAAAGATCTTTTACAAAAAAAGGATATAAGTAATGAATAAGAGAAAGTAAGTGTTAAGTAGTTAGCTTCATACGCTTTGATAAGCATGTATATTGACACAAATAATACTTATGGATTTTTATTATAAACATGAGCTAAGTAGCTGGATATTTGTACATTGGAATGCATAAGTATTCACATGAACAATAAGTGTCTGTAAAGAAAAATGGTTAAAAAAAAAAGATGGAAAGCGTTCCTATATCTTTGATTGGAGTTTAAAACTTGACTTGCTCATAAACACGATCATAAGAGTGCATAGGAGTGGCTAATCAAGAGTTAAAAGTATATGTATAATACGATTTAAATGATCATGATAGGGACACAAGGATATTAGATTATAAATTAGTTGCTAAGGTTGATAGCTTTATGAATATTCATGTACATATCTCTAGTTGATCTTGATATGAAAAAGAAATGAAAAGCATATAAATAATTTTCTTTTTGTTAGAGCCACCATTTCTTGATGTTTATAGGTAAATACACTAGAAACTCTCATGATGTAACACTCGTCCACTAGGATAATGTAGGTGTTTAACGGCTTGTTGTATATGCTTAAGTGTAAATGTGATTCCTATGAAAGTGAGTTAGGATTTTTTATTCTTCTTTTTACTTAGGGATATTTTATTTTCTTAATTTGTTAATTTTACTAAGGTACTAGTAAAACTTAAGTTGGGAGTGTGACTATGAGTGAAAAGTGTAATAATTTTAGTTTATTTTGTGCACTCGTAATTCAATTTTGGTAGTTAATACAAAAATTAGTGATAAATTATCTTTATTGATCAAACTCTGTGCTTTAATATTTTTTAGTGCTTTATGGCCTTCTTGCATGGTTCTATTTGAAAGAAAATTAGAAAATCAAAGTGTGTCTAAATATATTAGTCCAGATTGGTAAACTGACAGGTTTCACTATCGACAGCCATTTACTGGTTGTTGATAGTCGTAGAATTTAGAGACTGTATTTGGTCGAGAGTAGTTGATATAGGTATTGATATGGTTTTGGATAGCCACAATGGCTGAAGCAATATTTGAATATTTCTTATGAAATGAGAGTTTTTTTTCAAATAAAATTCTTATTGGAGTTTTTAAGAGGCAATAAATATTGAGGGATACACACACACACACACACAATTATACATAAGAAATATTTGTTTTTAGAGAGATTTTTTAGAATAGTTTCGTACTCTTTAATAGTTATTAATAAAAGAATATGTTTTATTCAATTATTGATGGTTATGATGAGTACGAGAGCAAAATCTATATGTTGGTTCAAATGAGATAACAAACCCTAAAATATTTACTAGTATATGTTTGTTACATTATCATGCTTAATTGTTCTATGTAAAGTTGATATTTCTGGTTCCCTAATATCTTGTTAGGAGTTAAATATGTTTTCGAGTCTTTGATATTAATATATAGTTTGCTGATATATTCATTACTTAGTTTTTGATATGATATAGACTCTTTAGGCATAGTATATAATTACACTTTGAATTTTTATTTTTATTATTCGTATGTCATACTTAGATCAACTCAAAATATATATATGACTAATCGAGGAAAAAAGACAAAATATTAAGTTTGCAAGTTTATTTATTTTTGTGTTTCAATGTATATTTCCTGTTATAGGAAGACCATGTGATCTATACAACTTAGATAATTAAGTATAAACATATCCAATAAATATTATATTGGGGAGTTAACTTAGCATACCAATAATTTTCTCTAGATAATTAATTAATAAATTCTCAATTATAATTTAATTAATTCTAAATTTTAAAAACAATCTTTTTCTTCCATAATCTATTTTAATAAGTATCTAATACAATAAACGATACTCGTGAGAACGATTTTGGTTTTACTATTTTTTGTATTATTTGTCGATCTCTTGTACTTAGGAGTGCATGATTTAGATCACAGTCGTAACTATCAATAGCCTAGGCTTGGTTATCGACAGCCCCTCAGCTAAACACATTGTAAACTTCTAGGAAAGAGTCAGTGGCAAAGCCCCTGTCGAAGTCCCTATCAATAGCGCTATACACTGATATGCTAATACGACTGGATTCAGAAGAAAAAGGACTTTCCAAGTAAATAGAACTCTAGCCTGAGGTAACAAAACCCTATGGGAGGCTACAAATACCCATTCTATTTGAGAAACATAGGGGGGAGAGGAATATTTGAGGATTTTAAAAATTATTTTAGACAAAGTTTTTATTGTTTTAAAGATATTTTGAAGATTATTAGTTCTTATGTTCTTTTTCAAGTTGGTAATAAAAGATTTTCTTCTTTTTATTAGATAACCATACCAAGCATGAGTAACTAATTATTTTTTGGTCTTGGATGAGAAGACAAATCTTCGATCATTACTCTAGTATAAATTTATTGTTTCTATACTCAATTAATTTATATAATATTGATATTAATTTCTATATTCATTCTTTTGGGCATGAATATATTGTATTAGGACTTTGATGGTTTATTTCTTTATAATATAATTATTATTTAGTTTTTGATATATCATTTTTTTTAAGCATGGTATATGCTTATACTTTGAAGAGTTATTTCAATCATTCATAAATCATATTTAGATTATTCCTAAAATTCATATAAGTATTAATGGCGGAGAATTGCCTAATACCAATATTATTATTTTCTATAATCTTGTATTTATAAAGAAATATATTATGGTTGTATGTGACAACATGATCTCTACAATTGAGATAACGATAATAATAATCATCGAGTGAAATGAACTTGGGGGTGTTAATTCATCTGAGCCAATTCATCTCTCTAATTTATTTTAATTTAATTACTACTCAATCAAACCAATTATTCTCTACTTTTTGCTATAGAAATTTTTCAAGAGCAACAGAGCCAAGAGTACCACCAGTTAGTAGTGGAAGCCACTAGCTAGCGGTGTCCTAGCTCTAATGGTTAAGGACTTTGGGGTGCAAGTTGCAGGCAATATTTGTAATAACTATAAATGGTATAAACATATTAGCCCTATGCATATTATATAGAGTGATAACGAAGGATAAAACCTATTAACAATAATTGATTAGGGCCATGTCATAATATAATATGGTTTATGATATCAGCTTAGATACTTGTCATATTATGCTATTCTATTTAATTTGATTACATGGGGACTTAGGCTTTATTTGACAAGGACTAAGTGATGTGATAATTCACCTATAAGTGCACAGTATAGATGTAGCATTTTACAGGTCGTCCCACAGAGATCTCAGGTGTTTTGCAATTCTTACTTTTTTTTAGTTCCAATAGATTAACTAAGAGTTTCTAAATGGAGAGAAAATTAGTTCTAAATTCTAGAGATTAGCCTAGGATTTCGAATCCATTAGAATAATAGCCTAACAATGAATTATCTCTTTTTTCCTAACTTTTTAATTATGCACGATCAAGTAACACATTAAAAAGGTGATCTTTTTAATTTGATTTTAATTAAATACCCATAAGTATGACCTATCTAGTGATGTGAAAGTATAGACCATCAAAGATAACATCTTTCTTAAAAATAAATTATATATAGTAGAAAATCTCATAAACAAAAATAAAGAAATAAACTTCAAACCCTAATCTAAGCATAGGCTATCAAAAGTCCGAACTTAAGTATAACCTATCAAAAAACTTAGATTGACAAGTTTATTCTCTTCAATTTATTTATAGAAAAATCTTGTTAATAATTCTATAAACAAAGAATCTGAATTCCAAATCTCATCTAAGTATAGATTATCAAAATATGAATTAAGCATAATTTATCAAAGAATTATAATTTACGAAATCTATCTTTTATTTGTTTATAGAAAAATCATGACTTTATTTATTTTTAGAAAGAAGATAACATAAATCCATGTTAGAATTATTAAACTAACTTTATCTACATCCTAAGGCTAAAGGAAATTAGCTACTCATAACTCTAGTGAGCAAAATCCTATTTTTATTCATGAAAACAATTAAATCTAATCTAAAAAACAATATAAATCTAAACTAGAAAGAAATTAGAAGAGAATTAGCTAAAAAAATTTGAAGAACAACAAAGGTTACCTCTGGAGTCGGTATTGTGGCCGTCACCCCTTCAGCAAACCCTAATTTTTATTAATAAAAAATTCGAGTACAAAACTACAGAATTTCCTCTAGTTACAAGTAAACGGCCAATAAATCGACTTTAGAATATCAAACCCTAATTTTGATACAACTAAAAAACTATAAAATTACGTTGAATCCCTCGGAGAAAAATCACCATGTGAGCCTCTCTTTTTACCACCAAATGGTGGCAATAATATGACTAATTTTTTTGATTTTTCTTCTGCATGAGTCACTTGTCATTTTCTCTTGATTTTTCTAACTGTATTGGACTTTTGACTCTTTGAAGCATCACTGTCTTGTAGTTTGCTCACTTTTATCTCTTTTTTCAGGCTTGGTTTCCTAATCTGGCTTTGAATTTATGTCATCTCCTTGTATAAATGGGATTACCTGAAAAACAACTAAAAATACCTAAGTTGTAATTATTTATATATAAAAATAGATAATATGGAGGTTATATATATACAATCTATGACGCTTATCACACCTCCACACATGTCTTTTTCTGATCCTCGAGCAAAATCTAAGCCTAAAAGAAAAAGAAAAATCCTAACTCACTTTCGCAGGAATCGTGATTTCACTTAACACGTGCAACAAGCTTTTAAACTCCTAAGTTATCCTAGTGGACGAGTGTTGTCTCGTGAGGGTTTGCAGTGAATATACCTATAAAATTCATGAATAAAATAGATTAAGAAATAAAGAAATGAAAATTAAGGATAACCGAAAATCAAGAAAAAAAAATTATACAACAAAAAGAAAAATCTCTTTTTTATATTTTTCTTCAATTAATTTCACTAACTTACAAACTTAGGAATGCATTTAAATTATCAATTTTCAAATCAAGCTTCATATCAGATACACTATCAATTTAATCAAAGATTTAAATCTTATCTTTCAATACCCACAATAGATAATCTATTGGCTACATCTACGTGCACGTGTGATAATCTATTTCAGCCTTGGACTCTAACTCCAACTCATGATTCATCTTCTCTCTCATAACAAATTTTTTCTCTTTTTTCTTTCTTTTCATTTTTTTTAAGAATATTTAACTTTTCATGCGAATATTCAAGCTTGCTTAGATGCAAAGTACCCGATTACTCGGATCATACTCTCTTTTTTTTCACTCTTGAGGCAATATTAATACTAGACGCACCCCATTATTTTATCACTCTCGAGGTATTGCCTTAATACCAGGCGCACCCCATTTTTTTTATTCTCACTTTTTTCTTTTTTTTCTTTTTTCTTTTTTTTAAGAGAGAGAAGACTTACTCAATCGTTATCATTTTTGTCCTTAATCTAATAAACTATTGTGAAGTAAATAGATGTATACTTACCTCAAAATTACTGTTAGCGGTATTTATTTTTTGGATTTTAATCATTTTCATAAAATTCTAACTGTGTCGTCCAATTTACTCTCATATCCAATTTCAATTCTAAATTTGTTCCTTTATTTGTAATTAGGTTGATCTATTGATGAAAATATATTTAAAAAATTAGTTTTTTAATTTTTTTTATTTTTTTAAGTTAGTTACCCTAAAAATTACCCAAAGTGTAAAATAAAGAAATCGCAAAAAAAAATCTAAAAATAAAATAAAAATCCTTAAAATAAAATAAAAATCCTAGAATAAAAACTAAAAATCCTACAAAATAAAAATCTCCTAATCCACTCCCCCACACCTAAACTTGTGTATGCCCTCATATACAAATCAATGGTGGTAAAATAAATAAGAGAACTCTTATATAAATTTTATACAGTTACTAGAAAATTCAAACCGGTTACGACCTCTTGATCACTTCCCACTCTCATAGTATGTCCTTTTATGTTTTGATATGGATGAACTTAACATTTTTGTCAATTTTTCATTTAATCTCTCCATCTTGTTTTTAATTTTTCTTAATTTATTCTTACCCTTCATTTTTTATTCAATAGTAAAATATTAAAGTTGGAAATTGTACATTTATCATCCATATTCGACCCACGAGTATCTTTTATAGCAGTAAGTTTTTTGGTTTTATCAACTTGTAAAATAACATACTCACTTTGATGTAGCGGAATCATGAGCTTGATTTTGGATCGCCCTTTCAAATCATTAGGTTACATGAGCTCTTCCTTTTGATGTTCCTTCCATTCTTTAAGTATTATGGGGTTGTCATGCAAATTTTCATCAATCCTGTCATCAAAATTTTTAAAAGAATATGCCATGCTAGTAACCTTATCATTAGTCAAATCATTATGAAGGAATAAAAATTCTTTTTCATAAATTTCTTCACAATTCATCAAAAGAATCAAATGATAATATGTCACTAGCAAGCTCATCATGCGGCAAATCACCAAACAAAATTTTTTCTTTATCACCAGTTTCTTTATAATTATTTTTACAATGGTCTAAAATAGGTTGATTACAATGTTGAATTATAGACTCATCGTGCACAAAATTATTTAACTCATTTTGAATCATATCTACTGTAAAAGATGACTAAAGTGGTTGCTCGTTTGAGTTAGATATATTCAAACAATTAGATAGTTGATCTCCAAAAAGTTTAGTACGAGAAATCGTTTTGAGAAAATCTTCCATATAAGATGCAGTTTGAGAGGATAATTTTATTTGAGAGAATGATTTTAGTAAAGATTCTATATCATGATTTTAGTAAAGATTCTATATCTTCCTCTATTGTACATGCTTGCTTTTCACTCTCACGATTATAATTTTCCTTATTTTCTTCAAATGATTGCATCTCGAGATCATGAGTAAAATTTGAAGAAAGATATGATGGATCTGTATACAAATTTGATGACAGATATGAAGTGGTTGTAGATAAATTCTTATGACATGTATACCTCACTTCTAATCTTTTTAATTTTTCATCTAACATATTCAATTGAATATCTTGTTCATGATTGAATTAGAACATGAAGATGAATAGCCTATAAAGAAAGGATTAGATGGACTACTCTCTTTGTACGACTCTTGATTATATGCAAAATTAGAATGATTCAGCCGTTCACAATTATAATTTTGTATATAGAAAGCGCTCGTAGGTTCATTATATGTGGTATGAATTTGATTATAAGCTAATCCTAACAAACTTCCTATTTATGGACACTGATAATAATTATGATATGGATCATGACAATGATAGTAACCAATTTGATTTTGAAACATTTTTTTAAAAAAAAAAATTGAAAAAGGTGGTGAGAGAAAGAGATGGAAAAGAAAAAATAAAAAAATTGAATTTTTTATATTTTTGTATTTTTTTTAAAAAAAACAGAGACCAAAATATAGAATACCAAAGAAAAGAATGGGAAAGAGTCAAACAAATTGCCACTAAATAGCGGCAAATGCCGCTATTTGGTGGCAAAACCAGGGAGTTTAGCTCTGTGATTTTTGTGATGTACCTCTGATTCTTCTCTTGTTTATTTTTTTTCCTGTATCTGAACTTTCAGATCCCTCCACACTCAATACACACTGTTAACCCGTAAAACGTTAGAAAAAGTAAGAAAAACACCTTCGATCCCCCGCAACGGCGCCAAAAACTTGATGTGATAATTTAACTACAAGCGCATAGTATCGGTGTAGCACTTTACAGGTCGTCCCACAAAAATCTCAGGTATTTTGCATTTTTACTATTTCTTTAGTTCTAGTGGATTAAGTAAGAGTTTCTAAATTGAGAGAACATTAGTTCTAAGTTTTAAATATTAGCCTAGGATTTCGAATCCATTAGAACAATAACCTAACAATGAATTATCTCTTTCTTCCTAACTTTTTAATTATGCATGATCAAGTAACACAATAAAAAGATGATATTTTTAATTTGATTTTTATTAAATACCCCTAAGTATGACCTATCAAGTAATGTGCAAGTATAGACCATCAAAAATAATATCTTTCTTAAAAATAAATTATATCTAGTAGAAAATCTCATAAACGAAAGTAAAGAAATAAACTTCAAACCCTAATCTAAGCATAGGCTATCAAAAGACCGAACTTAAGTATAACCTATCAAAGAAATTAGATTTACAAGTTTATTCTCTAATTAATAAAAAATTTGAGTACAAAACAACAAGATTTCCTCTAGTTACAAGTATACTGCTAAGAAATAGCCTTCAGAATATCAAACCCTAATTTTGATACAACTAAAAAACTACAAAATTACATTGAAGCCATCGCAGAAAAATCACCATGTGAGCACCTTTTTTTACCGCCAAATGGCGGCAATAATATGACTAATTTTTCTAATTTTTCTTCTGCACAAGTCACTTGTCTTTTCTCTTGATTTTCCTAACTGTATTGGACTTTTGACTCTCTTAAATATCATTGTCTTGTAGTTTGCTCATTTTTATCTTTTTTTTGGCTTGGTTTCCTAATCCGGCTCTAATTTTATGTCGTCTCCTTGTAGGAATAGGATTACCTTAAAAACAAACTAAAAATACCCAAGTAGTAATTATTTATATACAATAATAGATAATATGGAGGTTATAAATATGTAATATATGACACTCATTACTAAGCTACTCATTGATGTACTTATATGGGACATGGCTTGATCTATGATACAAATACTTGGACACTTAAATGATATATGTGGTAAATTATGTTGACACGAACTTGATACTATGACATTCTCTTGGACACCTGTAGACTTGTGCACTTTATTACATGCAACATGATACTTATGGCTATACTTGTTATATGATTATGAAACTCGATACTTGAAACATATGATACATGGTTTATAAATGTCATATATTGCATATTTATAGTCTCCATATTATCTATTTTTGTATATAAATAATGCTACTAGGGTATTTTTAGTGTATTTTCAGATAAACCTATTCCTACAAAGAAATGGCATAAACTCAGAGCCATATTAGGAAACCAAGTCTAGAAAAGAGTTAAAAGTAAACAAAACTACAAAACTATGATGCTGCGGGAGTCAAAATTTAATACAGTCATAAAATCAAAAGAATAAGATAAGAGACTCATGCAGAAAAAACCAGATAAAATATCTAAGATTTTGCCGCTATTTAGCAGAATTTTCCGCCAATTGGCGGCTCCATGGGGCCCACTCTGGGTGATTTTAATACGAGGGCTTCGATGTAATTTTATAGTTTCTCACTTGTACTTAGATTAGGGATTAATTCTCCGAAACCTACATATTGGCCATATCCTTGTAATCTAGGGTTTATGATGTAATTTTGTACTTGTAATTATAAATAAAATTATGGTTTGCTAAAGGGGTGATGGATGCCATACAAAACTCCAAAGGTATCCTTTGTTATTTATCAATTTTTCTTAGGTAATATTCTTCTAATTGCTTTCTAGTTTAGATTAATCTTGCTTTCTAAATCAGATTTTCTTGCTGTCATGAATAAAAATATGATCTTGCATATGAGTAGATAATTTAGTTTAGCTTTAGGATGTAGATGAAACTAGAAATATACTATGTAGTTGCTCTCTAATGTTTTCTTCCTAAATAAAATAATAAATTTAAGATTTTTCATTAAAAATATTAAAATATAACAACTTGTAGATTAATGTTTTGATAGGTTATACTTGAATTAGATTTCTTGATAGCCTATACTTAGTTAGGGTTTGGGATTGTTACTTTTCATCTTTTGTCATAGAGTTATCTAATGATTTAGTTTATTTTTATGAAAAGTTGTATCTTTGATATACTTGCACACCACTTGATAATATATACTTAGAACACTTTAAGTAAAGATTAAAACTAAAAGATCAAATTTTTATAATAGAAAGAATTATAAGTAATTCAGGTTGGAAACTAGTGGATTCTATATCCTAGGCTAATTAGTATAACTCAAATCCAACTTAAAACCCGTAGTTAATCCACTAAGACTAAAGAATTAGTGAGAATAGAAAAACACTTTAGATCCATGTGGGAACGACCTGTTTCCGGGGATCGATAGTATTTTCTTACCTTCTCTAACGTTCTACAGGTTAACAGTGTGTGTTGAGTATGCAGGGACTAGAAAGTGTAGATATAGGAAGACAAAAGGGATCAAAGGAGTTTCAGAGTTGCGTAGAAGAAACTAGAGAGACAATCTCTGCTAATTGGCGGCAAGAACCGCCAAATAGTGGCGGCTCAGGTGATTCCTGTTCCCATTTTTTCTCCAGTTCTATGTTTTAGTTCTCTGATTTTGTAAAAAAATAAAAAAAATAGAAACAGTAAGAATCACATCTTTTATTTGATCATATCTCCTCCACCGTTCTATCTTCACCACACCTCGCTTCTTGCATTAGATTAGGAAATTCATGTATCCACTCACGGTTGCTAGTTCATGCCACATTGGACCCATGATCAATTTAGTTGACTAGTGAGATCATATTTGTTCGTGGGAGACAAGATGGACCAACCGATCCCGATCCTTCTGGATCGATATTACCGTTGCGCACATCATACCATCATGCATAAAACTTCCACATACCCGTAAGTCACTATGAATTGAAGTCGCAGTACATCAGAATGCTTTCTAAATTCACTGGTTCTGATTCTGAGGATGTATATCTCTTTATCAGTAAATTTCAGGAAGTGTGCGTGATGATTAAACCGCAGCATTTATCGAAGGATGCAATTAAACTCTGCTTCATCCCATTCACTCATAAAAATAATGCCAAGAAGTGGTTGTATAGTATACCTACTAATTCAATTACTATTTGGGATAAATTTGTCACGGTGTTTCTTAAGAAGTATTATCCCACGCATAAGACAGCAAAAAATCGAAATCAAATTAATTAATTCCGTCAAGTACCAGGAGAACCCTTCTGGAAATATTTAGAATGGTTCAAAGATCTAGTAGCTTAGTTCCCCCACCATGAAATAGAAAAGTGGCGGTTGTGTCAAATCGTATACAAAGGACTCGATTACACATCCAAAACTCTTCTTGAGTCAATATGTTAGGGGGAGTTCATGAGAAAGAATGAGGATGAAGCATGGGACTTCCTTGAGGACCTATCGTGAAAAACTATGCAGTGGGAGAGTCCCGCTAAGAAGCCCAATGCA
Source organism: Dracaena cambodiana (assembly GCA_036321105.1). Classification (NCBI taxonomy): domain Eukaryota; kingdom Viridiplantae; phylum Streptophyta; class Magnoliopsida; order Asparagales; family Asparagaceae; genus Dracaena; species Dracaena cambodiana. The sequence continues at coordinate 18,235,612 of JAYEPQ010000009.1, forward strand.
TCAACTTTTGCACATAAGGGTGGGATGCATAGCATTGACAGCTCTATAGTTGTTAAAACTAAGATTGCAGCCCTTATACGGAGAGTTGAAATGTTGGAGACTCCTAGTTCTTCACTAGTGGGTCTAGTGAATTAAATACAAAGTCCTACTTGCTTTAATTGCGAAAATTCAAATCACATTAGAGAGGAGTGTCCACTGTTAGTGAATCTTATGGGGCCCACACTTGAGCAGGCTAACGCCTTGTATTAAAGACCCATGAATAATTCATACGTTCCTACATACAATTCTGGCCAGAGGAACCATCCAAATATCTCTTGGGGTCTGGGGCAATATCAGAGAGCCCCGAACCCTAACATGCAATCTCCAACCAATGATCAGTTCTCAAGACCAAATGTGGGTGCTTATCAATACCCAAACACTTCAAATTACGAGAACAACCAGAACAAACCACCTGCACAAAACCAATCACATCTACAACAGGGGTCTAATAATGATCAAGAAAAGTGAGTCCAGTCACTTGAGAAGAATGTTGAAAATCTTCTCAAGTCCTCATCCAACCTTAACATACATATGCAAAATTTTATGAAAGTGTCAACTGATTTTATTCAAAGAACAGATCAGCACCTGCTTGTGAATTCTCAAGCTATTAAAAACTTAGAGCAGCAGGTTGGACAAGTAGCGAGTCCAATGAGTGAACGTGGCAAGGGTACTTTTCCAAGTCAACCCTTAACAAACCCTAATACCAGTTTCTCAAACTCCAATCAGTCGCATATCAACCAAGTTAATGCCATTCACACACTTCGATCTGGCAAGCTGGTTGATAATCATGTAGCTATGCCACATGATTCCACTCCAAGTGCATGGCAGGCTATACTCCCTGATTCCACGATTTCATCATCACTTTACGATTCATCATAATCATCCCAGGATCTACCCACTAGCATGACAAAGGATTCTGACCTCTCTAATTTTGATCCTCCTATTGACCATACTTATAAGCCGAAGGCTTCCTATCCAAATCGATTAAAGAAAAATTCTCCTCAGATTAAGCACATCCTTGAGTTATTCAAGCAAGTTAAGCTCAATATTCCTCTTCTTGATGCAATCCAACAAGTACCTACTTATGCAAAATTTTTAAAGGACTTGTGCACAAAGAAGAGAACAATAAATATTCCAAAGAAAGTCTTCATAATTGCTAACATCTCTATCATCTTCTCTCAGTCAGTACCTATGAAGTATAAAGACCCTGGAAGTTTCACTGTCTCTTGCACCATAGGGACTGAAAGGGCTCTACTAGATTTAGGAGCGAGTGTCAACTTGCTCCTTATTCAGTGTATCAGCAATTAGACTGGGAGAGTTGAGACCTACAAGGATTATGTTACAACTAGCCGATAGATCTGTAAAGACGCCTATGGGAGAGATTGAGGACGTCTTGATTAAGATTGGGGAGTTTATTTTTCCAGTCGATTTCATAGTTCTTGAGACTTAACCTATGGTAGATCTACAGCATTGTATCCCAGATATTTTAGGACGTCCATTCCTGGCCACTTTTAATATTGTTATTAATCGCTGGAGTGGATTGATGAGACTTTCCTTTGAAAATATGATACTTGACTTGAATATATTCAATTTTGAACACCAACCAAGTGATCCACAAGATGACCCCTAGAAGTGAATATGATCCAAGGGTTGTTCAGTGAGCGCCAAGAGGAGGAATTCTTTGATGAGCTTGATGGTTTAATTGATGAGAGTTTATTCTTGGATATGCTCGATGAGTCATCTAATTATGTGTCTTCTACTCGATAGGAACTTCCACCTGAGCCATTGATGATTGAACCACAAGTTCAGTTACGACCATCTATTGAGTGTTCACCTGAGTTTGAGATGAAAACCCTTCTGAGTCATCTCAAGTACGTTTTCTTGGGAAAACACGACATACTACTAGTTATTATCTCTATAGATTTGACTGAAGCTCTCACGAGTAAGCACTCATATCAGTGTTGAAAGCACATAGGAAAGTCATAGGCTGGAGTATGGCTGATATAATGAGGATAAGTCCATCTATAGTGCAGCATAGTATTCATTTATTAGATAATGCACGACTTATAAGAGACCCTCAGCGTAGGTTAAGTCCAGTGATGGAAGAAACTGTGAGGAAGGATATTCTTAAGTGCCTTGACAATGAGATCATCTATCATATCTTTGATAGTATATAGGTGAGCCCAGTTCAAGTAGTGCCTAAGAAGTTCGGAATCACTGTAGTCAAGAACGATGCAAATGAGCTTATCCCGATGCGTTTGCAGACGGGATGGCGAGTCTGTAATGACTATAGAAAGTTGAAAGTTGCAACTAGGAAGGACAACTTTTCCTTACTTTTTATTGATCAGATGTTGGAACGATTGGCTAGACATGAGTTCTATTATTTCTTAGATGGATACTCTGGCTACAATGAAATTTCTATCGCCCTGGAGGATCAAGAAAAGACCACGTTCACATGTCTATTTGGTACCTTTGCAGACAAACACATGCCCTTTGGGTTATGCAATGAACCTGCCACATTCCAAAAGTGCATGGTGAGTATTTTCTCTAATATACTTGAACGATTTCTTGAAATTTTCATGGATGATTTCTCTATTTTCGGAGATTCATTCCAAGAGTGTCTGCAATATTTAGAATTAGTTTTCACACATTGTCATGAGAAATATTTGACACTCAATTGGAAAAAATGTCATTTCATGGTCAAAAATGGCATAGTTTTAGGGCATGTCATCTCGAAGGATGGTATCGAGGTTGACAAAGTCAAGATGGACCTCATCATTAATCTTCTACCTCTGCGATCAGTGAAAAATATACGCTCCTTCTTTAGTCATGCTGGATTCTATAGAAAATTTATCAAAAACTTTAGTAAAATTGCTAGGCCTTTAACATATCTACTGGCCAAGGACGTACCATTCAATTTCACACTTTATAGTCTTAGAGCATTTGAGCAGCTCAAGAAGTCTCTTACCACCACTTCTATCATTCATGAGCTAGACTAGAGTCTGCTCTTTGAGCTTATGTGTGACGCATCTGATTATGCTATCGGTGTTGTCCTTGGACAACGTATTAATAAGCAGCCACATGTGATTTACTAAGCAAGTAGGACACTTAATGACGCCTTGTTGAACTACTCTATCACAGAGAAAGAGCTTCTGGTAATCGTCTCTGTACTTGAAAAGTTTCGCTCCTACTTAATTGGATCACGGATTATAGTTTTTATTGATTATGCTGCTTTGAAATATTTATTGACCATGAAAGATGCAAAAGTAAGGCTCGTTCGATGGATCCTCCTGTTATAAGAGTTTGATCTTGAATATTAGATAAGAAAGGTGCTGATAATTTAGTAGTTGATCATTTGTCTCGCCTACCCAATACTCCAACTAATTATTACCCCATAAATGAATCATTTCCTGATGAGCAATTGTTTGTATTAACACATGAATCATAGTTTGCTGACATTGTAAACTATCTTGTGACTAAAAAGGTTCCATCCCATTAGTCCAAGCAAGACTGATATAGATTCTTATCCCAAGTAAAATTCTTTTAGTAGGATGAACTATATCTATTCAAATGTTGTCTAGTCCAAATCATTTGTCGATGCATACCTAACGATAAAATACAAAGTGTCTTCTCCTTTTGTCATGATTTTACTTGTGGAGGACACTTTAGTCCCAGAAAAACGGCTAAAAAGGTGTTGCAGAGTAACTTTTATTAGCGAACTCTTTTTGAAAACACTGTGGAATATTGCAAAATATGCACACGATGTCAATTCGTAGGCAAACTTTTACGGTGCAATATAATGCCTCTGCAACCTATCCTTGACGTCGAAATATTTGATGTATGGGGTATAGATTTTATGGGACCGTTACTCAACTTATTTGGAAACCAACACATATTGGTCACGGCCGATTATATTTCCAAATGGGTAGAGGCAATTGCCGCAAAATCGAATGACAATAAAGTTGTTGTCAAGTTCTTGAAAGAGAATATCTTTACTCAATTTGGCATTTCTCGAGCTATCATTAATGATAATGGTATCCATTTTACTAACCGGTCATTTGAGGCGCTCATGCGAAAATATTTAATTATCCACAAGTTAGCTATACCGTATCATCTACAAACTAGTGGGCAAGTAGAAGTTTCTAATCGCCAAATCAAACTGATTTTGGAAAAGACAGTGTATCACAAAAGAAAAGATTGGTTATGTAAACTAGCGGATGCATTATGAGCCACCGTACCACCTATAAGATCAATCTAAGCATGTCTCCATATCGGTTGATATTGGAAAAGCGTGCCATTTATCAGTGGAGCTTGAGCATAAGGCTTTATGGGCCATTAAATTTCTTAATTTTGAGTTCGAAAAAGCTAGTGAGCAGCAGAGGCTACAACTTAATGAGCTTGATAAAATAAGACGGGATGCATATGAGAGTGCTAAGATTTATAAAGAGAAGATTAAAGTGTTTTATGAAAAAACAATCATTCACAAGTCACTTACACCGAGGCAAAAAGTTCTCTTATATAATTCGAGAGTACATTTATTCCCTAAAAAATTAAGGTCAAGATGGAGTGGAGCGTACATAGTACGGGCGGTGCACCATCATGGTGCAATCGATCTTGACAACCCTAAAAATAGTGAATTATTCAAAGTGAATGGTCAGAGATTAAAAACGTTTTTAGAGACTCGAGGGAGTGATAATGCAGAGGTCGTGACACTTTACGACCCAATCTATACATAGAGGCATGTATTCATTTGTATAATAGAATGTATACTATGTATATTGTGTATTACTAACATGATGCAATGTACAAAAGAAGTGGGTTGCAAAGTAAAACTGCAAAAAAGTGAGGGGCTAATCAAAATTTATTTGAGGGGCTAATCAAAATTTATCATCACTATAAATGTTCAACTAGTCCTAACCAGCCCTAGTTTCCTCTAAAATCAAAACTCTAGCAGTCCTCAATTTCTCCCCAAAGCCTCCATTGCTTCTTTGTTTTCTTTTTTGCAGATCAGTCGAGGCTCTCCATTTTTTGCTCAAACTAGAGGTGATCAGAGAGCAGGGTTCACCCAGAGCTTCTTCCTCCATGAAGCCATGCCCTAGAAGCCTCACTTCTGCCGCCAATTCGCTGCAAAAAGCCACCAAATAGCAGTATTATGGTGGATTTTCCCCCTAAAACTTCAGGGGAGGTGAACTTACTAGATTCTCTGTTTACGGTTAAATTAGAATAATTTTTGTGGTCTCTAATAGAATCAAATGGCATGATTTGCTTGTGAAAAATTCTTTAGTGAGATTTTTGTTGCATTTACTGTATATTTCTTATCCACTATTGAAACTTTGGGATGGAATTATCTGATATATGCGCCCAATTCATTCTACATTCCAAAGTTAGTAGAGGAGTTTTATGTAAGTTTTGCAAAATTCTATATTTCAGAGAATCGCAAAACTATTAAACTCCACTGGCGTGGAGAAATCCACGAAGTGCATACAACAGCCATATCTGCATCCACCAGTATCCTCCTTCACCCTGGGAATCAAACTCCAGACATGATTGAGAATTATCTTACACGGATAGGCCTAAATTATAGAATGACACAAGATAGAGGGATCAGCAGTAAGACGCTTTTATCGCAATGTACATGCGACTTGCCGCTGGATCAACTCTAATGTAATAGGGATTACACACATGTCATCATTTTTCCCACCCACACTACACATTGTTGATTGCATCATGCGTCAGAACAATCATTTTTGTATGTGCACATAATTAGTCGACACCATTATAGATGCTAAGATGAGGTTGAGAACTAGTTTGCCTCTACCGTGTCTAATTACATAATTATGTCGCGGATTTATGTCTGGTGCAAAGATTGATGCATATGGACCCTCACGTGTGTTTATAGCCATAGAGCACATTTAAATGATATATCACGCTGCTATTTCAGAGAATTGGAACAGAAATACGGATGATAAAAATATATATGCCACTGAGTTAACACAAGAGCAAGATGATGCCTTTTTTGAACAAGACTTGCTAGTTGATCCCATTGAGCAAATCAATGTTGTCTAGCAAGATCTTGGAAAATTTGGCGTCGATTGAAACAAATTGACTGTTGAGAGACTTCTACTGCACGTGCACGATGCGCACCCGGAGAGTCAAGTAGGAGGCAAAGAGGACGACACCAATGAGATGTGTATAAGGGCATATATAAGTTTAGGTGTGGGGGAGTGGATTAGGAAATTTTTATTTTCTAGGATTTTTAGTTTTTATTCCAGGATTTTTATTTTATTTTTAGACTTTATTTGGGATTTCTTTATTTTACACTTCGAGTAGTTTTTAGGATAACTAACTAAAAAAAATAAAAGTAAAAAAATTATTATATATTTTCTTCAATAAATCAATCTACTTACAAATAAAGGAAAAAATTTAAATTTAAAATTTGATAGGAGAGTAGATTGGATGATACACTAAGAATTTTATAAAAAGATTAAAATCTGGAAAATAAATACCGCTAACAGTAATTTTGAGGTAAGTATACATCTATTTTTTACTTCACAATAGTTTATTAAGTTAAGGATAAAAATGATAACTCTCTAAAGAAGAAAAAAAAGAAAAAAAAGGGGCAAGCCTGGTATTAAGGCAATAGCCTCAGAAATGAAAAAAAATGAAAAGAAAAAAAGGGGTGAGGCTGGTATTAAGGCAATAGTCTCATAAATTTAAAAAAAGAGTATAATCCGAGTAATCGGGTACTTTATGCCTAAGCAAGTGTGAGTATTCTCATGAAATGTGAAATATTCTTTAAAAAAAATTATTATGAGAGAGGAGATAAATCATGAGTTAAAGTTGGAGTCTTAGACCGAAATAGACTATCATACGTGCACGTAGATATATAGGAGCCAATAAATTATCTATTAGTGGGTATTGAAAGATAGAATTTAAAATTTTGATTAAAATGATAAGTTTATCTGATATGACGCTTGACTTGAAATTTAATAATCTAATGCCAATGAATTATCTATTAGTGGGTAGTGAGATTAATTAAAAAATATCATTAAACAAAAAAAAGATTTTTTTCTTTCTTTTGTATAAAATTTTTATTTTTATTGATTTTCGGTTATCCTTATTTTTCTTTTCTTTATTCCTTAATCTAATTTCTTCACAAATTTTGTGGGTATATTCACTGCAAACCCTCACGAGACACAACTCATCTACTAGGGTAGCCTAGCGATTTAACGGCTTGTTACACGTGCTAAGTGCAATCGTCATTCCTGTAAAAGTGAGTTAGGATTTTTTTTTTTTTTTTTTAGATTTAGGTTTTGCTCGAGAACTAGCAAAAGATATGTGTAGGAGTGTGATGAGTGTCATATGTTGCATATTTATAGCTTTCATATTATCTATTTTTATATTTAAATAATACTACTTGGGTATTTTTAGTGCGATTTTCAGGTAAACATATTCCTACAAGGAGATGGCGTAAACTCAGAGCCAAATTAGGAAACTAAGTTTAGAAAAGAGTTAAAAGTGAGTAAAACTATAAGACTATGATGTTTCAGGGAATCAAAGTTCAATACAGTCATAAAAATCAACGGAACAAGATAAGAGATTCATGTAGAAGAAAAACCAAATAAAATATCCAAGATTTTGGCGCAATTTGGCGGCATTAGCCGCCAATTGGCGGCTCCATAGGGCCCACTCTGGGTGATTTTTCTATGGGGGCTTCGATGTAATTTTTTAGTTTCTCAATTGTACTCAGATTAGGGTTAGATTCTCCGAAGCCTATATATTGGTCGTATCCTTGTAATCTAAAATTTATGATGTAATTTTGTACTCGTAATTATAAATAAGATTAGGGTTTGCCGAAGGGGTGATAGCTGCTATACAAAACTCTAGAAATATCATTTTCTGTTCATCCATTTTTCTTAGGTAATTTTCTTCTAATTGATTTCTACTTTAGATTAATCTTATTTTCTAAATTAGACTTTCTTGCTTTCATGAATAAAAATATGATCTTGCTAATTAGAACTATGAGTAGCTAATTTAGTTTAGTTTTAGGATGTAGATGAAATTAGGAATCTACCATATAGTTGTTCTCTAATGTTTTCTTCCTAAATAAAATAATAAATATAAGATTTTTCAATAAAAAGATTAAAATATAACAACTCATAGATTAATACTTTGATAGATTATACTTGAACTAGATTTCTTAATAGCCTATACTTAATTATGGTTTGGGGTTGCTACTTTTTATCTTTGTCATAGAGTTATCTAATGATGTAGTTTATTTTTATGAAAAGTTATATATTTGATGTGTTATACTTGCACACCACTTGATAACACATGCTTAGAACACTTTAATTAAATATTAAAACTAAAAGATCAATTTTTATGATAGGAAAAAGATAATAGAATTAATTCATGGTTGGAAACTAGTAGATTCTATATCCTAGACTAATTAGTATAACTCAAATCCAACTTAGAACTCATAGTTAATCGCTAGAACTAAAGAATTAGTGAGAATAGCAAAACACCTTAGATCCCTATAGGAACGACCTGTACAGCGCTATACTGATACTGTGACTTGTAGTAGATATTTATCACATCAATGATATATAATTCTAACACATAATATATTACATGATGACCGATGTACTTGATATGTGATGGACATGGTTCTTGGGATATGGTGATATTACATGAAAATGGAATCTCAAGATATTATATGTGTATATGAACATGAAATTATTAATTCCCTATGTCTTGTTTTCTTATAGCGGACATGTGCATGTGTACGATTATTACACGGGCATGCTATAATATTTGAACAAGTTCTGTGTAAAATGTGTCGTTGACACAGGATTACGAGAGGAATTACTTGATAGATAAGAAGCATATTGTATAAGGACAAGTTGATTACAATAATTAGATTTTAGGTATCTAAACTATAGCAATACTGTGTGGTACTGAGCCGTCATCAATTATTTAAATTTCCTTGTAAGTTGCATTCATCACTGTCTTTGTAGTGTATTATCTATCATGAAATTTTCCTTATGAGCTATGTCTGTTACTATCTTTATATTGCAGGATCTATTTAGTAGCACCTAACGCTATGTCATGATTTAGTATCATTAGTATCATGGATTCTGGCCGAGTTATAAGTATGTATGAGTACTTATATGATACTAGAAATAGTGCTATCATATATATATGTCACTTAAGTTTCAATTATCTAACTTGGAACATTGGCCGAGACTGGTGAAATATGTTCATTATATGCTTGTCTACACATTGTTTAAATGTTGGCTCATGATTATTTATATTGTACACGACTTATATTATTGTTAGATTAAAAAACTATCTCGATTTAGGTTTAGTTTAGGTTTAGTCCATATTGCCTATGAAATTACCTGTATGATATTGAGACACCTATAAATATATGTATCTCTTGACTTATAATAAATAGATTAATTAGTTCTGATTATTTCATATCATGTTATCAGAGCGCGTTATAAAATAAGTCTTAGCCATCAATCTCAACCATCCTAATCGATAGCCAACTTCTATCCTAACGCTGACTCCGATTTTGACTCTGTCTCCGCAATCGTGCCGCCAATTTGATACTGATTTTAATTCCGACTTCGACTCTGCAATCATATCACCAATTTGATTATGCATCTTTTTCAGATTTTATTTCTTCTCTACTTCATAACTGCAAGGACTCTGGCTGGTCACTTCCTTGACCACAAGGTTATAATCTAGACTTGATGCAATCCTTTTACTTCTTATGTTGCCTACTATTGTTTCTAAGAAAAAAGTTTATCTATTGCCTACTGTAAATTTAAGAAAGAAGTTTAACTGTTGGTTATTACTTCTAAAAAAGTTTAGTTGTTGTCTACTACTACTTTTAAGAAAGAACTTTATTTATTGCCTAACTACTGCTTCTAAGAAAGAATTTTATCTATTGTCTACTAATGATTATTGGAAGAAGTTTATCTACTGCTACTACTGCTCTTCAAGTTAATATGTATTATTAAAAGTTAAATATTATTTTCTAATCTATGTAACAAGTTAGGTATAATTGATATCTATACTCTAACCTAAGGGGGAGTGGTAAATTAGAAAATAATCTTGTATTTGGATTTAATTTAGATTTAGTCCCATTGCCTGTTGGATTGTTTGTATAGTGTTGAAACACCTATAATATATGTATCTCTTGACTTATAATAAATAGATTGGTTGATTATGATTATTTCATAATATCTATCATAACCGATAATAACATATCATCTTCATGAATACTTATCCTACAATACTTTGTTAGTACGCCTTCTTTCCCTCTAAGTTCTGCTAGTCGGGTTTAATCCCTTCAGTTCAAACCCTAGATTCCGGAGATGAGGTAAAAGAACTATCCTAACAAGAGATTGTACTTCATTAAACAAGCAGATCGTTAGTGACGGGCAGCCATCGCTTGGAGCAAACTGCTATATATAGTTATTTATACTTCTTTTATTTGGACACTATATCATTCTTTTGTTCCTTTGTAGTCTATATTATAGTAGTGTGTTTTTTCATGTAACCAACTTTCTTATATGCAGGATAAAAGTTTCAGTTTTGACATATTATGTTGTAATCAAATTATGCCAGTAGTTATACTTATTTCAAGATTCTATACCTTTAAGAAATTCCTTTTTTTTTTTTTTTATTTTGACCTAGTGCATGCAAATTGAGTATAACTGCTAGTAGTACACTACATTTTCTAAGCAACTGAAAAAAAGATGTTACAAGTCATGCTCTAGTTGCTCAGATCATGAACATGATCAAGGTGGTACAAGAATGATTACAGTAGCCCAAGATCGTCAAAAAAGTTGGGCCTTTCACTCCGATGGCCTATAGTGTCTAAAGCTGGAGATCAAGTGTTTCTGAAGATGTTTCTAACTTGCCACATCATATGTTTCAATAGATGTGGGAAGTTGAGATTGTGTTGCATTGGTTCGTTTATATTTATATTGTATAAAGAGTGGGGAAGGTTACTTATAGGCTAGTTTAACCCCATCCTTGCAAGGCGTACATAGTGAATTTCACATGTTATACTTGTGGTGATACGTTCTTAACAAGTCATGTTTTAGACAATTTCGATCAAGACCTAGATGCAAATTTATCTTTTGAGATGAGTCCAATTGTGATTCTTGATCAAGAGAACATATTGAGGCATCGATCGATTCCTTTTATTCTCATCACTTGGATCGGTATTCTCAGTGATGATACTTGAGTGCGAGAAGAAGATATTCGGTATAGATTCAATATTTATTCTTCCGGGTGTTCAAGTTTAATTTAAATTGCAAGGATGAAATTACTTTTTATGTGGGTAAATTGTGACACCGTCATCCTCCATATCACTATTTCTAATTAGACTGTATTATCCAAAAATAATAATAATAGTAATAATTAGTTAACTTAATATTTTCTTCTTCAGCATTAAATTTGACCTTATCCCAACCACTAAGTACTAGAGATGATAGGAAACCAATTTGACTTTGGATCTAGTTAATATATATATATAGAGAGAGAGAGGAAATGGGTAATACACCGGCGGTGAAGGGAGTTCCTTCACCGCCGCTTAGATGGCCCAATAAAATTATTACAAGTGGCGTCATTCAAGATAATAAATAAATGAATTTCCTTAACCGCCCTTTAAGTGGTGCCACATGTAATAATTTTATTGGGCCACCTAAGCGGCAGTGAAGGAATCTCTTCACTGTCGGTGAATTTCCCGTTTACTCATATATATATATATATATATATATATATATATATATATATAAGAAAATTTTGAGGGCGGCGCATTCACACATTTTGTGGGCGGCGCGTCTGCTCTATTATTGCATAGCAATAGAAGCCTGCTCATGCAGTATCAGCGGCGCTTTTTCGTCTTCTATTCACTCTGGATAGGAGTGCGGAGGGACACGGGGAGGGAGCAAGCGAAGCGTGTCGTTCGTAATGGAAAAAAAGAGACTACTACTTCGCCTCTTTGTTGACCGCCGACGCAAACACAGTGGTCTCTAACCAGGACTAGGAACCAATTCGAATTTGGATCTTGACATGTCAAGTGTTTTTAACCATAGGCATCTCGCCAGGAAGTTGGTAGGCTCATCATGAATTAGGTCGGGGTGGCTGGTGGTTTCGGGATCCCGTAGAAAATGCGTCTTTTATGCCTCGGGTCTCCGCCACAGCTCGTATTCATTTAGTAATTCTACCCCTTCTTCATTCTTGTCATGAGTGTGTGTGTGTGTATCTATATATATGTATGTATGTATGTATGTATATGTATGTATATATATGTATATATATGTATATTTATGTATATATATATATATATATATATATATATATATATATATATATATATATATATATATATATATATATATATATATATATATATATATATATATATATATTATACATATATATATGTATATTATAGATATATATATATATGTATAATATATATATATTATACATATATATATATAATATATATTATACATATATATATATATATATATATATATATATATATATATATATATATATATATATATATATATATATATATATATATATATATATATATGGGACTATTATAGGTGAGCCGCCAGCTTTGGAAAAGTTACGCGAGCTAGCTGCAAAACTATAATGATCCAATAATTTTTCTTTAATTTTTTTTAACAATTACTATCTCTACCTCCTTAACTTCTTTTAGATTAAATTTCATAGATTTTGGAGTTCATTTACCTTTTCATCAAGTGCATACAAAATGTTTTATTCATTGAAAACCGTTAATTTTGTGTTAACTTGATGGAGGACCAAATCAAAACTAAAATCCAAGAAATTGGGTATAAGTGAACCTTAGGGAGTCGAGATCATAATCCAAAAGAATATTTTTTAAAAAGATTACTAGAGATAGTGGAAATGAACTGCAGCTCAGGTAACTTGCGTGAGCTGTCAGCTCATTTCCATCTCTCTCTCTCTCTCTCTCTCTCTCTCTCTCTCTCTCTCTCTATATATATATATATATATATATATATATATATATATATATATATATATATATATATATATATGAGTAAACGGGAAATACACCGGCGGTGAAGGGAGTTCCTTCACCGCCGCTTAGTTGGCCCAATAAAATTATTACATGTGGCACCACTCAAAGGGCGGTTAAGGGAATTCATTTATTTATTATCTTGAATGACGCCACGTGTAATAATTTTATTGGGCTACCTAACCATCGGTGAAGGAATTCCCTTCACCGCCGGTGTATTTCCCGTTTCCTCTCTCTCTCTCTCTCTCTCTCTCTCTCTATATATATATATATATATATATATATATATATATATATATATATATGTATATATATATATATGTATATATGTATATATATTTATGTATGTATATATATTTATGTATATGTCAATGTATATATATGTATATGTGTGTGTGTGTGTATATATATATATATATATATAATACTATATATGAGTTGGCTTAGTCAGCGGCGAAAGAGTAACGATTTCGTTATTATTTTTTTAATTTTTTTAGAATCATGATCTTTACATTCTTAGCTTCCTTACAGCCAAATTCTATGAATTTTAAAGTTTATTTACCTCTTTATCAATTGGATACAAAATAATATATTTCCTGAAAACTGTTAATAGAAAAACTAAATCAAAACTAAAATCTAAGAAACTTGGTATGAGTGAACCCTAGGGGTCGAGAAAATAATCAAGAGAAATTTTTAAAATAAAATTATTAGAGATAGTGGAAATGAACTGCAATTCCGATAACATGCATAAGGGGGTGGCTCATTTCTATTTTTCTCATATATATAACTTTTCATATAATACACACACATATGAGTAAAAGAGAAATTCACCGACAGTGAAGGGAGTTCCTTCACCGCCGCTTAAGTGACCCCATAAAATTATTATGCGTGATGCCACTTATAGTAATAAATAAAACAACTATTTTAATCGCTCTTTCAGTAGCGCCACGTGTAATAATTTTATTGGGCCACCGAAACAGCGATGATGGAACTTCCTTTACCGCCAGTGAATTTCCCATTTACTCTCTCTCTGTATATATATATATATATATATATATATATATATTATATATATATATATATATATATATATATATATATATATATATATATATATAGACACACACATATAAACACAAAAAGTATACATATACTATATAAATATATGTATATGTATATTCATATTATAATATATGTATGCCTAATCCTAATCGAATCTTATCTATATTTTTGGCTACTGCACTAGCGGTCGCTGCCTCTTTCATCCATCATATCATAAGAAAGAGGAAAACCAAATTTCCTCACTCCTTTTTGTTCTTTGTATTCCTATAACACCATCATCTCCTCTAATCATTATCTTCATTCCCACCTATGGACCGGGAAATTTTAAATGCGCACCACAGTTACTAGTGAGCACCATTTTCCCCTATGTTAAATCACTTTAGTATATAGTATGTGGTGCTCACTGGTAGAGTGTGGGGGCGCATTTACATGTTTGTCCCTGTAGCATATTCGAACCAAATGTTTCATATTCACCGATTTTGCATATTACATTATGAGATTAAGGCAAATAAGTCCTCGATTACCTTTGTGTTCAATCCATGTGCATACTAAATGTATTATTTCCTTAGCTTAAAAATAGTTAGTTGTAGTACAAAGTAGTTTAAATTTATTAGTTAGTAGATTAATGAAAAACTGTCTCATAGAAAAGTTGATTAATATCTTGAGACTGGTCAACTAATTTCTAATGCTAATTAACAAATCCAAAAGGTATTTTTCAATCATATTAAAGAGTAAGTCAATTGGTGCATTCAAACAATCATTTAATGTCTGTGACTAGTCGACTAATCAACAGTTTTTTATTGTTTAGAGTTGGAACTTTTTGAACATCCATTTGAGAGAGCTTTTAAAAGATTTCGATCTCTATAAATAGTAGGCCTCTCCTTCACAGAACAATGAATCCTAGAAAGCATCAATTTGAATACTTGATATGATTTATATCCCAGATTTATCCTAGGCTATAAAATAAAATAATAAATAGGATTACAATAAAAATGATGGACCTATACACATATTTTTGGGAGGCTTAGGAATTTAAGTTGTGTAGTTAAAATTGAGGGATTTAACTATAGAGATCCAAGGTAATTATTGGATCATCTCCATCAAGAAGGCTTCGAAGCTAGAGCATATGCTCATCTATCTTACTTGATTGGATATCTTGTAGTATGTTCTAGAGCAACATCAGAGTTTGAGGCTATAGTTCTGAATATGTATAAAACTCTCCTAAAACACGTGGCCACTTCTATCAAATAGTTCAAATTAACATTCAAGAAGTAACAATAATTTAACCTATATATACACTTGTTATTTTATATTAATAAGGACATACAAGACTTGCTTCATTTCTAAATTCATGAATTTCATTTATTTATACTTTTATGTGTGTATTCATTTTGGATAGGCCGCAAAATACAGATCATATGGGATGCCCGGGGTTATATTTTTAAACAAAATAGTTGCGCTCAAATTCATTTAAAATCTTATAATTATGTAAGGTTTTTTTCCTAAAGAATGATCGTAATTCGCTCTTGAATATCCATATTCCAACTTTGTTATAAGTTTTTTTTTTTTTTTTTTTTTGCAAATAAAATATGAGAGCCTTGGGATGAGGGAAATGGCCCATCCTTGAGCATGCAGAGAGAACACAAATGAGACTGGAATTCCAACCAAAGACCATTTGATGCTCAAGTCAGCATACATGTGAAGCAGATGCTATATAGTAAATAGAGAAAACGGTAAATTTACTGGCGGTGAAAGGTCCTCCACCGCGACCCTTAACCGCCGCTTAAGTGACCCAATAAAATTATTACACGTTGCGTTACTCAAAATAACAAATAAAAAAATTCTCTTAAATGCTCTTTGAATGGTGCCACGTGTAATAATTTTATTGGATCACCTAAGGAACTCCTTTAACCGCCTAGAAAATAAAATGGCTAAAAAATTGGAAGTAAAATTAGATATTATACTTTGGGCTTAAATCTATAGTGAAACTATGTCGTTCGATGGGCCCAATTTGATTTATGCATGAGGAGCTATAATTAAGTCTCTTACCAGGCCTTCTAGTGGAATTTTTATGGGGCACAATAAATAAATAATTTATTTATCATAACGTATAATAGCTCGTTGTGTTAAGATCCATTGGAACAGGGATTGGACTCTGTTAGGTGTAATAATTTTACAGTAACATTAAGAATAATTTATTGGTTTTCTGTTTTATGTCCTTCCCATACTTGGCTGGGAAGGAAAAGAAACTTCGGATGCATCATCCCCTGACCCCTGACCGAGTCTGATTTTCTTCTATTCTGGGAGATAATTTTCACATTATCACTTATAAACAAATTAAAAGAATGGGGTATTTACTGGTTTGTCCCTCATATCTTTATATATTATGATTTTACCTCCCAAATCTTCATATTTAGGATTTTGCCTTCCAAATCTTATAAGTTACAACAATTTAGTCCCATCTCTAACACAGTTAAATATTTGACCATTTTACCCTTCTTTTCCTCTTCTATTTTCTTCCTCTCTTCTTCTTCTCTCTTCCTCCTCTCTTCTCCTTTTTTTCATTATTTCTCCTCTCTTCTTTCAGTATTTAACTGTGTTAGGGAAGAGAAGAGAAGAGAGGAGGAAGAGAGGAGAAAGAAGAGAGGAGAAATAATGAAGAAAAGGAGAAGAGAGGAGGAAGAGAGAAGAAGAAGAGAAGATGAAAATAGAAGAGAAAAAGAAGGTTAAAATGGTCAAATATTTAACTGTGTTAGAGAGGGGACTAAATTGTTGTAACTTATAAGATTTGGGTGGTAAAATCTTAAATATGAAGATTTGGGGATAAAATCATAATATACAGATTTGAGGGAGAAACCAGTAAATAGCCCTAAAAGAATATATCTCTCGATTCATCGAAACCTTCCTTGGTACCTAAGATTCCCCCTCTATAAAGAAAAGGCGGAAGCCCCAATGTTATTTCACCCAGCGGCTTACAGGTACGCACCGATCCCTTTCCACTTCTAAATTTCTTGTCTCTCCTTCGATCCACTCATTAGGGTTAGGGTTTCGGGTTTCGATTGGTCTCGTTTCCTCCCTCTCTCCCCCGCGGCTCTCTGGAGCGCTGGCCCGCCCGATCCTCCACTCCTTCGCCAACGCCAACGAGATGGAGCGGCTACTCGACCAGTGGGATCTGGTCATCAAGGTTTGATTTCTTTTCTTTATTTAAAAATTCAATTGATGATCTACCTAGTGATAATTACCATATTTGTTTAATTATTTCTTTATTGCCATTTGAGATGATATGGGGCTAAATATGCAAGTCGTTGTTGATTATTATTATTATTTTTTTTTTGAGATAATTGTTGATTATTATTTTATTTGATTACTAAATGCTGTTGGATTGAGGAGCGATAATTGCTTAAACACAACTGGATTCGAAGGATGTTCTTGGTTGCTAACTGTATTCTTCGATAATAATGCTTGTAAAATTACATCTATTGTTTGCCATGTTTCTTTCATCTAAAAAATTTAATATTTTGATGACATTTTATTGTACACATGGAAAATTTACAGGTTATTTTATTATTTGTCTATACTTAAATTCATAAACTTAATTTATTACTCCATTTAATCTAATGATCTCATTCACATAAATATGCTACCATTGTTCTGTAATGAGCATCAGGTAAATTTTGGGGTTTGTTAATGGAGGCTCTATAGTCAGTTAAGTTTGTTTCATTTTCTACTGAGTGACAATGATAAATGTTTCTATCTATATACATTGATAATTATTTCATGCATGATTCAGTTTCAGTTTGTGTTTGGGTTAATGGATGTAGCTGTAAGTCGAATGCTAACATACTTTGTTTTGTGCTTAAAATACATGAGCCATCTATGCAATCCATTTGACTTTGCTTCTAAACTGACTTGGTTATCAGTACAATGCGCTCTTGGGTTGCTCGGGATTTTTCTAAATAATCTTGAAAAAGGAGATATCTATGTGTAACAATTTTTATTAATTAGTAGCTTTCATACTTACTTATATTGTATGAATACTTTAATTAAGGACACTTGCTTGTATTCGGTACTTGGCACTCGAATATGTAATGGTTGTTTGCTGGACACTCAAGACATCAGGATGTGTTCAATTTTTGAACACTCATAAGATGTGTTAAAAAAGTTTATAATCAATCCCTAGCATATCAAAGACATCAAGACATGTTTTGGTCAAAATTAGTTAAATGTCTAATATAATGCGTCAGCAATAAATTCATTCTTCTATTCCATATGTTAATAAGTATACTGAGCTAAACATTAAACATCTATCTGTAATATCCAGTACACATAGCATCCAATACATAGATCTGTATTGTAACTTGTAAATATTGGCTGATATAAGGATGTAGCAACTGATGTCTCATTTTTAGTCCCTTTCCACTATGATATGATGCTTTCCATACTGTTTAGCATTTTTGGCCCTCTATTGACGCTATATCGGTTAAACATAATGTAGCGCTCTATATATTAGGCTCTAAAAGTCGTATATAGCATGTGATCATTCTTTTTATATAGGTATTTGGCTATTGGGCACCGGCCCAAATTGTTTTAGGAGTGATTGAGAGCTAGATTCGAGCTGTAATAGTTCATAGATACTTTCTGAGCTTTTTCCTCAGATTTTGTACTTTAAGCTAAGCACAAGGATTCTAATGATTCTCGTAAGATTTCCTGCTCGAGTGTGAAGTATTCTACTATATTGAGTTAAATCCTAATTGCATTAGCTATCTAGCTATTGATTTTTGCAATTTATTTTTGTTATTTGCATGGACGTGGATCTATTAAGTGTTATCTATATTTTCTGCATGATTTTCTTTGTATATTTCATTCAATTGCATATCCAGGAACTGCATTTCCATGTATATAACAAATTTTGATCATTAGGATGTCTTATTTTAATCATTTAGTTGCACATTTAGTTCTAGTCTTTAGGATTTGCGCATATGCAATGTGTTTGGTTGCTATTGCATTGTGTTCATATAGGGTAGCTTATCGCATGGTTTGCATCTGTAGGAACTTTAGAAAAGTTATGGAAAAACAATAAATCACTAAAATCATGACCCATACAATCGTTTTGATTGGTAATGGATGTCTAAGGTCTGTAGGGTCTATTTTGCTAACATCAAACTTTTAGGGTTAGCCAAAATGCATTAGATGCTCGTCGAGAGATGTCTAGAGATCTAGGAGTAGATACGAACATGGGTTGAGATGAAAAAAGACTTTAGAAAGAACTACTTTCCTCCTACTTTTAGATCCATCTTCTTAATCAGGTGTCTTTATTAAGACAAGAAACATTATTATGAATGAGTTTATGTTCGATTAGCTGATAGTGCAATATGTAACAACAGACAAGGGTATTTGTAGTTAGGGTGGTAATGATTGTATCCATGGTTAATAAATAGATAAGATAATGTTTTAATAATAAGACAGTGTTGTTTTACTTCTGCATTTTAATCACGTCCAAACTGCTTAACTATATCCTGTTCAGCTTGACAAATATTGAATATTCAAACTAGATAAGACAATGCTCACAAAATGTTGAATATTCAAAGTATATTAAGTTTGCATGACAAATATTGAACAAATTATCTATGAAATTCCAATGTACCTTCACTAACATGTGGATAATATGAAATTTGATACATTTAGTTTTTTTTAGGAGGATATTGCAACAATCATGAGCATGTCACATAAGTTGTGTCAAAATATGCCATTTGAGACGTTGAATATTTTGCAAGTTAGATAACACATATATAACAACATAATTGTTTCGTTCACATCTAGACAAAATTTGTAATTTTGGGACTGTTAGCTTTCTTGTGGTGGACATTGAAGTCCGACAGGTTGAGAAATGGAGCCTTAGCTTCCTCCATGCTGGACTAGAATGGGGGAAGATTGCACTTAAGCTGGTTGGCATTGTTGTTGCCATGTTAGAGTCCTCGCTGCAGTGGTCTCTCTTTGCTTGCTGCCAGTACCCCTCCCGCATATCCCTGATGACACTTAAGCAACAACCTTTCTCTTAAATCATGGTGATACCTTTCTCTTAAATCCAGGTGATATACTGTTACATGCAACATTTATATGGAATGAAGGTGCATAGAGTATATGTTTAACAAATCAAAGTAGATTGAATTTAAAATCTTTGACGAGGATGAGTAGCTTACTTTGACATAGTGCAACCTCTTCCAGCTTGATTTTGACCTCTTCCCCATGTGGTAAACCCTCTTCCCCTATTTGGTACAACCTTTCTTCTCCCAGATGTTGATGTGCAACGACAAATGATTGGATTAGTGGGCAGATGGTTAATCATCATCTAAATATATCTCATCTTCATCGTTAGCCTGAGCAGCCTAATCAGAACTATGTAATGAATGGTGATAATCTTTTAAATATATCTCATCTGCATCATTAGCAACCTTTTCAACATTCTCAACGTCAACTCCTTCACTATCACGTTTGTCATGTCTATGATCATCCTCACTATCATGCCTGTCATAATTTCACCAAAAAAGGTTAGATTTGGCCCATCATCCTGCTCTATCTCTTCATTACTCATAGCTTCAGTCCCTCTCGTCTGCATCATACACATGATTCCACGATACGCATCTGTCATCTATATCTCCTAGATAGTCATCTTCACTTGACACTCTTCAGCTAAATTTCTGTGTTACACTGTTGACAAGGGTTTTTGCATCACTAGGAGGGTTTCTTCTTCTATACATGACCTCTAGTTCTCTCTCTCCTTTGTCTATCTCTGTTTTTACTGTTTTCTTCTAAAACCAAGAACATCTTAATCCTCTTTCTATTTGCATAATCCCTCAATACTTCCATTAACACTCCATTATTTATCAAATTAAATAATCTAGGTTGGTATAAGAGACTGTAAGAAAACTTCATCAGATACCCACTAGCAATGGGAAGGAACTCTGCAATTTGTTGACTAAAGCTTCTGAGTGATATTTTGCTAACATTAACCATAATTATATTCTAATTCCCACATTCATATTTTTCCTTCTCGTTCTCGAGATGTTTTTTCGGTAACCATTATACCTTAATATGATTTCAACCACACCCTGATCCATACTGTTAAAACAAATCAAAATTCATTTCAATCTATACTCAAATTCATTTCAACTAGTATGCAAAAGTGAAGCCAAACATGCATGGAACACTAATCACCAAGTCTACAGAATTGCCCCCTTTATCGTAACCTAGCAAAATATGCCTGTCTTTTTTCTACTAAACTTACCCTGTCAGTTAATCACTATTAGATTACACAATACAATTATCAAAGAAAGTTAACCTAATGAAATTACATCATCATCGAAATAACCATAATGCAATTACCACGAAAAGATAAGCTTTATCAATTTCACCCGAATGAACCCTAAGCCCCAATGAAATTATAGCCCAACAATCCTTAAAAACATGCATTCAACCCAAATAACCAATTTATGCAACAACAATATATGCAATTTCCCCTTCTCTAACTAATTGCATAGGATGCGAGTAAAAAAAGGAAAATTTACCTTGATTTACAGTTCACAATCACTTTCCTGTCTATTGCCAACTCTCAAATCAACCACCCACTACCAAATAATCGTAAAAATTACTTCAAACAGCCATAAATCTTTCTAATTAAACATAGATCACCAAACATTTACTAAAAAATTGGAGTTTGATGAAGATGAGTGAAGTTTGGCCTTGATCAATGAAAACCATTGCCCTCCTGCAAGTATTCAACCCTCACTCATCCTCGTCGTCGTGTCGATGCTTTGATTATGCAGATGTGGCTTGTGATTTTGCTAATTACAACAGACCCTAGTCTCTCTTTCCCACTCTCTCTTACCCCCTTTCTATTAAATTATGTTGCTGCACCTCCTTATTTCTGTGCCAAAGGCGAGGGGCAATGAGGAGGCAGTTTGGTTATATGATTCAATAAGGGTAGTGTTATCATTTGCCAGCCCTGTATTAGTCCCTAATCTGGATCAGTAGGGCTTAATGGATGGAAAAACTGACGTAGGGACTAACTTGGAGTAGTTACTAGTTTTGGCGGGACTAATATAAAAAAACCAAAGAATTTAATGATCGATACCTAAATATGAAAGATTTAAGGATCAATATAACAAAAACCCTGTTTTTTCGTTTCTAGATAGTTTATGTAGTACATTTACTTTCAGTTTGAAAGGTCGATCCTTAAATTTTGAATGATAAAATTTGCATTTTGAATACTATGGCTTTAGTACACCTTGCGCATAACTAGTTTAGTTGTCTCACCTACCGAAGGGTGTGATACCAAATTGGATGAACCACTGTGTTCATGTTGATTTCATTTTATTATAGGCTTGTACGAATAAAATGTCATCCATTTTTATGGCGTGTTGTCCATATGTCAAGTGTTGGTAAAATGATGGTTTTCTGACAATTAAACAGAGTTCATGTTGTATGCAGTTAGGTTTTCTCATTTGACGATTTATTCTATTCAGCAAAAACAACATGGCTTAAAACATTTAAAACTGTTAAAGAAAACATGTGTTTTGTAGACTTATAATGCGATTCTTCAAGTTATATTGTACACCTCTTGTTGCATGAGTAGATAGCTACAAAAAGGCACAATCTCTCTCTCTCTTTATTTTATATAACACCAGTGACATGTTGATCTTCCTCAATGGAGTGGATTGTCCTATTTTTATTGTACATCGTGGATTTTGATAGGTGGACATAACTTGTTCATGCATGGAAGTATTAAATAACTTACCATCTTTCAAGAAGACTCAATTAGACGGATATAACTAGGGTTGAACAATCGAAGTTGTCTCCAACCGATTCAACCCAACTTCGATCGAAATTGGTCGAAATTCGGTCGGAGTTGAGAGGAGTATGCAGTTATAGCCATATACGAGGAGGAATTGGTCGGACCCGACCGGGTTAGGATCAGAGTTGGGTAGATTTCGGCTCCTACTGTGATAATTTGTCCTCTCTTTAAATCCCTCTTCACATCTTTACCCACTTGCCATGCTAATACCTAGGGATTGTGATGGACATGTCCACGGGCTAAATTTTTGCCCTCCATATACAAAATTTTGAATTAGAAAAATAAAATTTTCTATTATTATTCAAAATTTTCTATAGAGCGAGCCAAAAATTGACCTATAAACGCGTCCGTTACCATCCTTACTAGCACGCAATCCAATTTTCCATGGGAACTATATTTCTTCTTTTTTTTTTTTTTCAGATTTAATGTGCTTTGTCTGATTAATGACTCAAATGATACTTTCAATATTTTTTTTAAACAATCAATCAAGAAAAAATCTTCAACAGAAAGAGATAATGTTAGATTTATACAACATGGTTGGATCGAAGATGTTGAAAGTCGAGCCAGGGCTCGATGAATAATGGCAGCTTTGTTCTGACCGATGCAACAACCTCTCTAGCCTCTCTTTGATTTTGTGGCGGCGACTCTGGCATCAGAGCCCCAACAGTCTTCAAGTTCAGAGTGAATGATGATCATGTTGAGGGAAATTACCTAAGTGTTGGATTTAAGCCTTGGAGTGAAGAATTGCCATAGGCTTGGACAAAAGGACAAAAGTGACCGGTCTTCGTCCTAATCTCCTTCTTTATCTCCATCACTACCACTAGGTAACAACTAAACCATTACAACGGAGATCTCCAACAGGCTTAATAGTGTCCTTGCACATCCGGTCGATCCACAAGGGGTCATAGTTCAGTCTTGTCGGCTGTCAGAGTCCTGCTTCCTTCGTCTTGTCGGAGTTGGTAGGATTTTCTTGAACTTCAACACCTCCGACCGACTTTACATCCCTAGATAGAATAACATTCCATTTTGGTTGGTTTCCAATGTGCAATATACTCATATTGGAAATTAAAAAACTTTCTCTAGAACTTGTAGTTTTGATTAATTGTCATGTTTAAACATTTAAAACTTGTTTAAACTGATGTAACTGGTATTATTAAATGGAGTCACATTTATTTTAACATGTCTAGTTAGTTTTTGATAACAATGTATAAAAGAAGTTTATATTTCTTAAATTTCAACTGACCTACTAGTCCATGACATCAAGTTTGAATATTTCATGCAAAGACGATATTTATTCTACCATTTGTATTTTAGCGAATCTTGTAAGTAGAAATGAACTAATTCAAAATATGGTATATTCGTATGAGTGACTTTAGATTTGAGCTGAACTAACTCAAAATGTGGGATTGCAAGTGTAGGTTGGGATTGAGACATGGGTCTTGTTATGAAATAATCAGAACTAAGCAATCTGTTTATTATGAGTCAAGAGATACATATATTTAAAGGTCTCTCAATACTATACTAACAATCCAACAGGTGATGTGAGACTAAATCTAAACAAATGTAAATAAAAAAATAGTCTTCTAATCTAACACTCCCTCTTAAGTTGAAGTATACATATCAGTTATACCCAACTTGTCACAAAGAGTAGAAAATGCTCTTTCTTCAATAGTACATAATAACTTGAAATAGATGAGCAACAGTAGTAGCAGTAGTAGATGAATCACTTGAATAATCATAGTACACCCATCACTACCATAGCAGGTCTTTATCTTATCATTAACAGTTGATAGATATTAGTGGATAAATTTTTTTCTTAGAAACAGTAGTAGACAGTAGATAAAGTTTTTTTTTTAGTAGTAGTAGAAGATAACAATAAACTTTTTCTCAGAAATAGTAACAGGCAGCTGATAAACTTCTTTTTTAGAAACAATAGTAGGCAACAGATAAATTTTTCTTAGAAGCAATAATAGGCAGTAGATAAACTTCTTAAAAACAATAGTAAATAACAGATAAACTTCTTTTTTAAAAGCAGTAGTAGGTAAAGAAAGGAGCAAAGAATTGCATGAAACTTAATTACACCTTTGCAGTCGAGGAGGGACCACCCAGGGTCCCTATAATTATGAAATAGAGATGAAATAGAAACTGAAGCAGACATAAAATCTAATTGTTAATGCGAGTCGGAGTTAGAATCGGAGTCGGAATCGGAATCAGCATCAAATTGGTGATACGATTGCGAAGTCGGAATCGGAGTCGACGTCGGTGTTGGCATCGAATTAGAGTCCACCATTGAGTAGGACGGTTTAGATTGACATCTGAGATTTATTTTATAACATGCTCTGATACTATGATATTAAATAATCAGAACTAGCTAATATGTTTATTATAAGTCAAGAGATACATATATTTATAGGTGTCTCAATACCATACAAACAATCAAACAGGTGATATGGGACTAAAGCTAAATTTAATCCAAATAAAAGATAGTTTTCTAATCTAGCAGGTCCCATTTTAATTAGAAATCCCATTTTAATTATAATGAACTTATAAACTGATTTGTTGGAGTAAAATTTGTACCCATATTTTCTGCCCGAGCTAAAGCAGGTACAAGGCAATAGGTATATTAAGAGTAGATATAGGTGACGCAGGGCGGAAACGAAATTAGGGTTAAGATTTGAAAATTAGGATTTTTTGGAGAAATTGGGAAAGAACAGGAAGAACTTACAGAGTTTGGAAATCCACCCAGGCGAATTTATGCCCACTCTCCGTGAATCTACGAGGAAAGATTTTACTCAGCGAAATCCACGTTAAAATTTTTCAAAATTTTCAAATATTATTCATCTATCAATTCTCCATACAAATCCTATATATATAGGAAAACCTTAACAAGCAAAATCCTAATAGAATCCAAACTTCTAATCCAATCAAATGTCCTAATAAAATCCAAAATCCAATCAAATATTCCAAAATCTTAACAAGATCCAAATCTAATCAAATCTGAACTCCATCAATAGGTTTTACCCTTTACCCATAATATTAATGTTTACCCTTTCCCACCTAACTGATTTAAAATCTAAGATTAAGGCTAAACAGTAAAAAATTTGCATGCCACCAAGTCTAATTTAAACAAAAAAGGGTTGCTGATAATGTGCAATGTGGAGGATAGAAGTAGACGTTGGAAAGGTATATATAATAAAAAGTAGTCTAGCTTTTATTAGGTGATGTAATAATGGCACAGTTACAAAGAAATTCATACATCACTTTTTCAGGTTGAAGTTGTCTACATGTAATTATATTATGTAGCAAAAGTTATAAATGCAAAAAAAAAAGTCAGTTTGTATATAGCTAGTTAAATGGTTTATTATATATGGCTTCATGAAAGTTCACATGTTCTCTTGTAGTTTGAAATATTTAGTAGGTTTATTTGATTTGTCTAATATATTTCTAAAATTTTATTTGCTGTTAAACGAAGGCATTGGTTGGAATAACTTTCTCTTGCCTTCACCTGATTATATATACAGTGTAATTTCTCATTCTTTTACCCTGAAATTGGGGTAAAATCACGAGGGTGAATGGGCATACCTTTTCCAATGATGGCCTTCATGTGTACATACAAAATGGATGCTAACTAAAATCTTTTTGAGACATGGGGAAGATCTGTTGCTTTTCCCGAACACCTCCCTCTCCACCAAACAAAACAAAAAGGAAAAAAGTAAAGTGAACAAATAAAAATCACGCCATATCTATGCTTTCTATGAGGCTGTGGATCTATGGTTTTTTTTATATCATTAATGTTTGCTTGTATTTTCTTTCTTTCTCCTTCTTAAACTTGTCCCAATGATTACAATTGTTGATACGTACTATATATACATATGCATAAACAAGGAGTGGTATGTTGCTGGGATCCTTTTATGTTCTTAAAGTTTGCCATGGCACTGGCTGTATGTGTTGTATCCATATCCAGTATCAGTGTTTATGCTTCATAGCCTGAAGCTAACAGCCACATATGTGCCTTTGCTTGTTCTATGATTTCTCTTTTTTTTTTTTAGCCCTTCAATTACATGTACATCACTAATTTTATGTGGTTATTATATTTTAAAACTCTGTTTCTTTCTATTAATCCACATTTAAACCAAGTTATTTTAATATCTTCATTTTTTTACTGTTCTTTTTTTTGGTCATTTTCTTAGAAATGTATTTTTTTTGTCGGGTTCTGTTAAATACCTGCAGTTGATATCAGAGTTTTGCCCTATGCTGTTTTGCTAGCCATGGTCATGGTACCCTGCCCTTTCGTCTTCCCATAATTTCGCCACATGCAGTTTTGCTAATTATGGTCATGGTAGCCGGTTCTTTTTTCTACCATTACTGTCATGGTTAGTTATGCATACCATCTAAATCAGAGCTGGTCAAATATTGAGAAATGTCCACTAAAAATTAACTAAATCTTTATGACCAGCTATCATGCCACTTTGTACAATCTGGATGCTTCAGTTCGTGTACAAGTTGATTTCTATAAAATTGAGCTAGTTATTTCCACTGATTTTTTTTTTTTATTAGAATCTTCATGGAATTGATCTGGCATGCCATTAATGTCACTTACCTGCTACTTTGTTAATTTGCTAAGCTCCTATGATGTGTTGATTACCTAGTTGACCTCTACTTCTTTTCTTATGTATAGAACTGATTTTGTTGTTTCTGCTAGATTATATGCTTGATGGCTTCATTACTTTGTTAATTTGGTGTGCTATTTAATGTCAATTGCTGGGTTGAGTACAAATTAGCACTGTTGAACTTTTGTACATTGTGACAATTTTTTTATTTTTTATTTTTAAATTTTTTGGGTGGCTTGTTACAATGAGGTTAGTTTGTTTCATGTATATATTTTTTTCATTTCATGGACTTTTCAGGTAAAATATGGTGACACTATAAGACGAATTTGTGCCAGTGTCCATGGGCAGCTTGTGGACCACAACATGAGCAAACTCAGAGCCAAGATAGCAAGCCTTTTCAAGTTCAGGGATGGTGCTGACCTTATCCTAATGTATACTGATGAAGATGGTGACATTATAACACTTGATGATGATGACGAGCTTCATGATGCTGTTATTGGTCAGCGCTTGAACCCTCTACGGATAAATGTTCAGTTGATTGATAGCGCTGATGCTAGAACAGAAACATCTTTACCACCACGGTCTGAAACTCTTCCTGCTGTTGGTGAACGACTGAAATCTGTTCCTGAGCCATTAGTTGGTGTCATTTCAAATCTGGTCGGCATTGTACAGAAAGCTGTACCATGCTCGCCAGGAATTGCACAAAAACTTGATGAAGTAATGAATTCTGAGCCATTCAGAAGTACAATGGCAAACCTCTCTAAGGATGTGCAGAAAGCTACATCCTTTTCGCCGGTACTTGCACAAGTTGTGGAGCAGGTCTCTAATTTGTGTCTGTCTAACGCCAGCCAAACTTCTGGTCCCACTGGTGTGTCGTCAGGTGGATCTAGCGGAGCTTCAACTGATCAAATAAATCTTAATGTTGCTGACAAACCTAAAGCTTCATTGGCTCCAGTTCTGGAAACCAATGAATTACAAAGCAACACCGCAGGTTCTTTCAATCCAGTTCCAACACAAACAACACAAAATAACACCTATGATATGATGCAAGATGCAGGAGATGCTGCACCTTTTTCTGTTGATCTCAATCCAGATGCTTTTAGAGGTGCAATTGGATCGCACTATCCTTTTGATGACTTGATGTCTTCAATTTGGACAGCTAATAAATACTCGGAGCATGAGAAAGATGCTGGCAGTTCTAATCTTGAAGGAAAATCTGATGCAGCTACTGCCCTGGTTATTGCACCTGCTAATCAGTCTTCTGTTGCTTCAGAGAATCTTTGGAATCCTGTGCATCTGCAATCATATCCATCCTTTATTGATGGCCCTGTGGATGTCATGGGTGATGGTTGCAGTAATAAGCGGTCCCCGACTGTGGCTCATGTTTGCTCCTTACGACAAGCTGGTTTCAATTCTCATTCTGAAGTTCCAATCAGATGGCCAATTGGGGCAGCTCCATCTGATTCTCATTCCATGCTAAGCCAAGTGATTACGCCACATCCTTGTCGGAGGTCTCATGTTTATAATGAGACCACACCACGGACTTTCCATAGGGGTGTTCAATGTGATGGCTGCGGAATGCATCCTATTGTAGGGCCCAGATTCAAGTCCAATGTGTAAGAAATTGCAGGATATTAAAAGCTCCATTGAGTATTTGGATACTGTCTTGCAGCAGCTACATTCACTTTTTGGTGGCAACTTACTTTGTATTGCTTCTTGCAGGAAGGACAATTATGATTTATGCAACGTTTGTTTTGTTCAGATGGGCAATGAAACTGACTACACCAGAATAGATCATGCTCATCACCGTGCTCCTGGAATGTTCAAGGAGTACCATACTCCTGTATGGTGTCCATACTGTCCAGTCATTTCATCTTTCTGATTATCACTGGTTCTTTATCATAGGAATTACTTATGATCTTTCTTATTTCAGAATCTTAGGCATCGTGCAAATGTGCTTCATGGTTGTGCTGTGAGACAACATAGAGGTAAGCTGGAAAGTCGTTTTATCCAAGATGTGACCGTCATAGATGGAACAACAATGCCCCCTTCAACACACTTTACTAAGATATGGCGATTGCATAACAATGGCACCGTTCCTTGGCCTTTTGGCACTCAGCTTGTGTGGGTTGGTGGAGATAAATTTGGTGACCGAGAGTCAGCTGATTTAGAGGTGACAAACTAGTATTCTCTTATGTGCAAAATTTATTTTAACTATTAATATCATCCTGATCATTTGTGATCTTATGCAGATTCCAGCGAACGGCTTTCCTGTTGACAAGGAGCTTGACATTGCTATTGATTTTACTGCACCTTCAAGGCCAGGCAGATATGTTTCATACTGGAGAATGGCATCGCCTTCCGGGCAGAAGTTTGGTCAGCGGGTTTGGGTCCTTATCCAGGTTTGAGGTCTTCTAAAACCTCATCGGACAGCTACATATTTTATGATCTTCTATAAAATTTTATCTACCATTTTATTCCGTCCTGCATTTTGAGTCTAGGTGGATTACTCTCGGCCAAGTTCTGCTGCTGGTTCCAGTTCCCACCATGACCTCAACTTGAACCTGCCTCCGGACAGTGGTGCTCAGAAAGGATCAGAGATTATTGATGTCAATACTGAGCCTGTTGATAGTGGCGTTGCAGAGACAAGTGTCACTGGCCTTGATGGCACTACTAAGGAATTAGTTAGTCCAGTGGTGGAGATTCCAAGTGGGCTTGTCAAGCACCCTGCTCAAGTGATTGGTGATTTGCTGGATGCCAGCAATGCTGAACATTCACAATCCCCTATGGCCGCTGTTGTTCATTCCTCTGTTTCCTATCCTTTGATTGATTTGCAGGCAACACCTTCAGTGGTCGATGCACCTTCAGTTGTAGCAGCTACTGCTGATTGCAACTCTGTGGAGCAGACCTTGCTGAAGGAGTTGGAAGACATGGGCTTTCAGCAGGTTGACTTGAACAAGGAGGTTCTCAGGCTTAACAAATATGATCTGGAGCAATCTGTCGATGACCTCTGTGGCTTTGCTGAGTGGGATCCATTTCTTTCTGAGCTGCATGAAATGGTAGGCACTTCAACTTTGTTTTAGTTGTGTTTTTATAATAAATAGCATCATGGAGTTGAAAATATAGACAGTGATAATGAAGTATTGTGGCAGGGATTCCATGACAAGGAACTGAACAAGAAAGTGCTGATAAAGAATGGAGGAAGCATCAAGCGAGCTGTGTTGGATCTTATATCTGGAAAGATGTCCGAGTAGCGCCTCCTATATTATATGAGTTATGTATATTTTATATGCTGGTACCAGGACATCTCTATTATGAATTCTACTATGCTCTGTATGTTGGAGGCATGTCTGTGGGTGCTGACTAAATTATGGAAATGAGCTTAACTTGCTGCTTCTTGTGTAAATATCTGCAGCAGTTAACGGCCTCGGTTGTGAATTGGAATACTTGCTATGGCTAAACTTGCGTGATTGAGATATGTGTATGGTATCATTGTGTTTTTTTACTATTTCCTTTGATTTGATCTGAGGCTTATATTATGTATTTTTTGGTTACCGTACTAAACCTAGGATATCAACATTTATTATTTTCTAGTATTTTGATGATTCTGATGTTTTTTCGGTGGTGATTAATTTGGTTTTTACATATTTGAATTATTTCATGTTTGATCCTTTAACTCTTCATTTTTGGCATCAACCGAAATTATTGACATTTGAATTGGTAGGTTGTAAAATTAAAATAAAATATAACTCTTTGAATATAAATTTTTTTTAAAAGAATTGTTTCATTACCTACTTAAAATTTTCCTATGTTCTTGTTGTCTTCGAACCTAAAAAAAACACCCAAAGTATATCCTATTTTAAGCCACATGTCATGTGCTGTTTTTTCTATGTATCTTACCTCTGAAGTTTCCTTAACTTGCACACAAGTGATTGCTTAGAATTGTGTGTAGAGCACTGTGACTACTTTTATTATATTTTTTTTATTCACACACAATTTACACCATTTTCATGAAAAATTAAATTTGAAACTTCTTGCAAATTAAAAAAAGATAATTTTAATACTTTCGAGACTTAAGGTGTGTTTGTTTGCATAGAAATAGAATGGAAGCAGTTGAAGTAAGGCTATTTTCACTTAGTCCTGTTAATCGGGCAGGGCGGCCCGTTGGACATGCCCGGCCCGGCACCTCGGCTAGGGCCGTGCCGGCGGCACGTTCCGGCACGGCCGTGTCGGACCGTGCCGTTAAGGGTGTTTAGGGAGGGTTTTTACAATTTTTTTTTGCAAATAGCCCTTTATAGCCGTTGTGGGGTTTCTTGTAAAATAAAATTCCAGATTTCTCCCCCAACGGTCAAAATAGCCGTTGGAGAGGGTTTTTGTAATTTTTTTTGCAAATTAAAACCTTTCTTTCTCTATAAATACCTCAATATCTCTTCTATTACCATTCATCATTCTTATACACTAAATTCTTTCTAAAAAATCTCCTAAAATCTTTAATTCTCAAGAAGTCTCAAGCAAAACAAGTAGCAAGTTTCAATCAAGTGATCGAGAAGTCTCAAGCAAGTAAGTCTCCCAAACAAGATCCAAGCAAGTTTTCTCATTGAAGCAAGGTTTTTTTCGCTATTTCGGTTTCCAGTTTCATCTCTCTAATTAGATATTTCACTCTCTCTCTCTCAAATAGTTCAGCGGTTAACAGATATTTATAATTTAAACTTTTTTTGAGAATTTTAATTTGTTTTTTTGGGATTTTAATAAAATGGATCCACACTCGTCTGGCGCTTCTTGCTCTCAAGCCACGGGTTCTTTTATTCCATTTTTAACTGATGAAGAATATCAAAATCTATGTCAACCCTTAGAACAACCTCCTCAAGTACCATTTTCTGTATCTCAGGAAGAAATAACTGATACAACCATACCCGAAACACAAACTACCGCATCTACTAGGGCTGTTAGATCGGACATATGGAAACATTTTGAAAAAATAATAGAAAATAATGTTAGAAAAGCTAAGTGTAAACACTGTCATAAAATTTATTCGTTTCCTTTAGGTAGCCGAACGGATCATCTTAAAAGACACGTAGAAAAAAATCACCCACCAAATATACCATATCAAACACAAATAAGCACATTTGGTGGATCATTAGGTATACGTAAATATGATCCAATTAAAACAAGAAAAAATTTAGCAAGATTTATAATATATGACGAACAATCATTTACTTTTTCGGAAAATCGCAAATTTGAAAGATTTTGTAAATCAACATTTACTGACGAATTTAAAAAAGTCCCACGTTCAACATGTACATCCGACATGTTCAAATTATATAAACAGCAGAGAGACATTTTAATAGCCATTTTTACTTCTTTAATTTTTAGAGTTGCTATAACTGCAGATTCTTGGGAAGTTAAAAATATGACTCATTATTTATGCGTGACGGCACACTATATAGATCAAGAATGGTGCATACAGAAAAGAATAATAGGGTTTAGGGTATTTGAATTTCCTCACAATGCACATAATTTATCACAAACCATGCTAAGTGTTTTTTCAACTTTTGGAATAGACAATAAAATATTTACCATTTCTTTGGATAATACTTCTGAAAATACGGCCGCAATTAGAATTCTTAAAAATTATACAAAACCAATTCTAGATGGAAAATTATTCCACGTTAGGTGTATTTGCCACATACTAAACTTATGCATTCAAGATGGATTAAAAATAGTAAATAATTCACTAATAAAACTTAGGTATACATTACTTTTTATTAAAGATAGTGGGCCACGAAGACAAGTATTTAAACAAATATGTAAAAATATGAAAATATCACCTAGAATTGTACCTATAGATGTTAGAACAAGATGTAATTCTACATATAAAATGTTAAAAATAGCTATTCAGTATAAAAATGTAATAAATACTTTTAATGAAATGGAGTCACCAATGTATAGTTTGGATAATAATGAATGGTACCAGTTGCATTGCATTTCTAAGTTTTTAGGCAAATTTGAAAATGCATCTAGAGCACTGTCAGGAACTTATTATCCAACTACACACATTGCATTATATTATTTAACCGAAATTACTTCGGTTTTTAATGAATGTAGAAATCACTCTCTACTTGAAAGTATTGTTCAACCTATGAAAATTAAATTTAATAAATATTTTAAAGATTTTCCATACTTATTATATTTTGCAACTGTTGTGGATCCTCGTTGCAAATTAGATGGACTTGAAATATTAATAGATTGATTTTATACAAATATGTCTTATGAAAATAATGTGAGCGATTTACTTAATGATATTAAAACATGTTTAGATATTATGTATAAAACTTATGAAGATATGTATGGTGTGACAACACAAACTACAAAAAAACTATCTACTAGGAAAATTCTTAATCCAATAATATCATCTCTATTTCATAGAAAAAAGCCAAGACAAACTAGTACATATTTTAATGAATTACATTATTATTTAGAGAGAGCTAACTATGAAGATAATAACGCATCTCCTGAAAAGTATGAATCATTTGATATTTTGGTATGGTGGAAATCACAGGAAAAAACATATCCCGTACTTTCCAACATGGCCCGTGATCTACTAACTCCTCCAGTGTCTACTGTAGCATCGGAGTCTGCTTTTAGCGCAGGTGGTAGAGTGCTCACGGACTTGAGAATCTCAATGGCGGCAGAAACATTGGAGATGTGTGTCTGCTTGAAGGATTGGTACGACGCAGAAGACAGGGAACAAGACTTGACTAATGAAGATGTACTAGAGACCTTAGGCTTACCAGAAAAAAATGAAGTTTGATTAAAAATATTTAAATTTGTAAGGATATTCATGTATTTTCATTTTTTTTTTAATTTTTAACTTATAAATCTCTCAGAAAATATATTAAGAAAAAGTTGAGGGTGACGGCTAGGGTCTCTCCCCTCTCTTCGGGTTTTGTATAATTTCTAAAGAGATTTATAGAGTAATTATATAAATGTAATGAGATTATATATAATATGACATCTGTTTTTATTGTTATTATAATATCTTAACTCCCTTTTTTTTTTTTTTTCTTTCTCTAAAAAAACCGGCTCGGCCCGGCCCGGCCCGGGCACGGCACTGGCCTGCCGTGCCGTGCCGGCGGGCTGATCCCGGGCCTAGGCCCACGAAACCGTGCCGGGCAAGGGCCCGAGCGGCCCGGTAGTCACCTCTACTTTCACTACTTCGCTTGTTTGTTTGGCCAAGATGAGAATTGAAAGTTATTTCCAATAGTATGATGTGGATTTTATGTGGCATCCCAACTTTCCATTTTCTCTTCCCTTCATTTTTGGGTGAAAGTGCTTTTGAACCTCAAGAAACAAGATAATATATTATTTTTTTATTAGTTTTTCATTATTACTTTTCAATTCTACTCAATTAACAAATATATTAGTATTATTTTTTATTTAATTTGACAATAAAATAATATTTTCATATTTCACTCATTACTTCCAAAAGTTACAAACACTTGAACTCTATTGAACAACTCTCTTCCTAACCTTCCATCTTGGAAGCTATTTCTAATTTTCTTCTTTACTTCTCCCACTTCTAAGAGCCAAATAGGACCTTAATGGCAACACTGACATAAGACTGAATAACTGACATAAGACTGAATAGGACAATTGTCCTTTCGTTGTTTTTAATTAACTTCTCTCGACTACTCTCTTTTCTCTCCACACTATTTCTATTCTTAAATAAACATCTATAATATCTTCTTTAGAATGAACATATGTTTCTCTATTTTCTCTCTCTTTTCTCCATCTCTCTCATTTCTCCTCTCTTTCTGCACTTTCTATCTTCTCCATCTCTTTTCTGCCCTCTCTGTTCTTCCTCTTCTCTCTTTAAAAAGTATCTCTTCTCTCCAGAATACACATTTTTCTCTTCATTCTCTTCTCTCTCATAAGGGTGAGTAAAACTGAAATGACTGATTGAAATCAATCTGAATAAGCAAAACTGAACTAAAATAAGTCGAGGTCAGTTTTTTGTTTGAGCTTTGAAATCAAAATCGAACCGAAATGACCAAATTGTACACACACATATCAAAAGATAATAAATTCAACACTAATTGGATAATATATTTACTAAAACGATTAAAATTATAATTTTCTCAACAGGTACGAAACCGAATTAGTTCGGCTCGGTTTCGGTTCTCATTCCTAATTGGTTTAGTTTGATTTTGTCAAAATTAAAAAAACTGATTGAAGTCGACCGATACTCACCTCTACTCTTTCATTTCTTTCTTTTCTCACTTTCGAGAGATGCTTACTTTAGAGAGCAAGGAAAGAGAGATGTGTGAGAGAATGAAAAGAAAAAAGATGTTTATTTTAGAGTGAGAAGAATGAGAGAAGAAGGAGAAAAGTGAGAGGAGGGTGAGTGCTAGATAAAAAGAGAGGAGCGAGAGAAAAAGAGTTGCTCATTTAGGAGGAGAGCAGGATGGTGCTTATTTTAGGGAGAGGAGAGATAACAGAGAGACAGGAAAAAGATATTATTTTAGAGAGAGGGGGGAAGAGAGCAAAGAAAGACAGCTTCAAACTAAACTCTGGGAGACCAAATTTACTTATTTGGAGTCTAAATCAAGCATATGCATATATCAAATCAACCAGTCTGACGAAAGAAACAAGACGGTGAAATTAGAACCGAGTTTCAACGTTACAAAATTTAGCACTTATATCTTGGAAGACCATTAATAAGAAATGAAAAGTAGGATAATACAAAAGTAATACATAAGAAAGAAATTTTAGACAATTTTTGATGCATAAGGGCTGCAAATCCCTACGTCGGTTGATTGACATGGAGAGAAAGAGCTTGTCTATCTAGAAAGTTCATATGTTAAGCCGATCAATCAATAAACTATGTATATGGACAGCTTGGATGCATCAACAAGTTTGATGTGCCGAACTGACCCAGTACGTCTTCTTTTTTCCAGCAATAGAAGATGCACAAGTAAGACCAGTAGCAATATCGAGTTTCGCATCAGCATTTTTTCACCAATGGAAACAATAGGTTTGTTCTTAGAATTAATCTGCTCACGTCGGAGGGAGAAGTAGAGTCAGGAGTAGGAAGGAGTCAATTAAAGAAGAAGTAGAGATAAATATCGAGATTGTAGCTCCAACCATGTCAACTATGATGCTCTCACTAGTGCCAGTCCTTCCACAAGTGAATGCTGGTAGAAACCTCTACATCTAGGTTCTGCCTAAAAGTACAGCATGAAAATGATTTACCATCCATCTCACAACTCATATATGTATATATTATCAGTTGAATTGAATTGGAAAATGGATCGAACCACATGATGTAGCCACCTTGGAATACATGGCGTAATGGCTAGTCTCTTTGTTGGCATGTTGAATAACAACGTTTAGATGAGGCTATGATATTCGCCTACTTTAGTTTGATAGGCCAATCACGACTTTCTCTACTATATTCAGTTAGCCTTTGCATCTTTTTTATTCTGTTTCTTAAATCTGTCCTCTTACCCTAGTAAATTTAGAGAGCTTACCGATTGTTTCGTTTAGAGTTCCGAGCTTGTTATAGGTGGTCCTAGATGGTCCTTCCATGGCTCATTTTATTTTTTTTCTTTGAGCCATGCTTCTCCCTTCACTCTCCTTTAGGTACTGACTATACGGAGTATAGCCAAGTGGTAAGGCTTCGGCTTTTGATACTGGCTTTCAAAGATTAAAATCCTTTTACTCTTATTATAGAGATCTGATTGAATTTTTCAAGAATGAGTTGATAACTACTAATGAGAAGCGACTTTAAAATAAACTCTCGAAACTGCCAATTGAGGAATTCTAACTTTTGAGCAAACAAGTGTCATTTTGAATCAAAATTGAGCAATAAAGTTAGCTCTCTTATTTTTTTTTCCTCTTTCCATTCTTCGAGTAAATCAGTTGTGATTTGTTTATTACTCGGATGGATTTGTTACTCAGCAAGATAGAGGTTATCAATTCGAGAACTACTTATCTTGATTTTTTATAATAATAGTTTTGTTTGAATTTGATTCGTTCCAGCAAAGAGTTTATATGATGAGATAGAAAATGATTGAGCATTGTTCGGCAAGGAACTAAAAGCAAATTTAAATAAGGTTGGAGAAAGATCCTCTCATTAATTATTTTTCATTGCTCTGGATTGAGAAGCACGGAAAAGGAAAATAGTTGCCATCCATATATTCCACCGGAGGATGGATGGAATGCAATGCTAACTTCCAATTCAAAACTTCTTTACTCCCTAACTACCTGAGCAAACTATATCATTTCACATCTCCGCTCAACCTCCTTTTTCTTGTTCATAGTGGTTCTTTGTAGAAAGAAAGCAGGTAACAAAGACTCGACCAGATATGCAGCAATAGAAATGATCTACTAGCAAATCCAACTTAGTAAATTACCGCAGCATCAGTAATTAGCGGGATTGAGACCATGGTCACTGATGTAACCATAGAGGTAGACATAGATGGCCGTGATTGGAAGGAAGCAGGATGCTAAAAGCTGAGGGTAATGACGCGCACTGAAAGACATAATAAAGAATTTGAGCAAGAAAATAATGTATAGCAAGAACCCACCAGACCAGTGGCATATTTAAGAAGGTTCGATGAGGTTCCAGTACAGTCTAATGTTCCTATGGATTTATCATCTACTTCTTCTATATAAGATATGATTCAGTTTATATAGCACATATCTTTATCATCACAAATTTTGCTGTACATCCTCATCAATATGAATCTATCTTATGCTATGATTCCTTTTTAAGTATGTTCGTTAATCAATTCTTTTCTATATGTAGATTATATATATATATATATATATATATATATATATATATATATATATATATATATATATATATATAACATTTCATAGTTTCTTAATCGAAATCACTCATTAAAACCTATATTAGGCTTTGACTCTATCTTTTTGTTTTTACCATGGCTTCACTTTTCTAAGTTCTGTATATTGGTGTGGAAATAATAAAGATTAATTTTATACTAGCGATAATTGCAGTT
Organism: Dracaena cambodiana; assembly: GCA_036321105.1. NCBI lineage: Eukaryota > Viridiplantae > Streptophyta > Magnoliopsida > Asparagales > Asparagaceae > Dracaena > Dracaena cambodiana. The sequence goes on from JAYEPQ010000009.1 coordinate 18,274,303, forward strand.
ATGTACTAGGACTTTTATAGATGAATATAGAGAACAATCCTTGTTTTTATAATTGATAAATTGTCTCGCTAATTATAGATGAATATTCCAGAGTTCATCATTGATTGCAATTCCAAGGCCTATCTCGATGGTAGATTTAGAGTCTATGAATATGGCACATCGATAGTCCCTAGTGAGAGAAAAAATACTTTTACGATAATGCATCTCTTGTCTATTAGTTAATTCTAAATAAGTAAGATTAATATTGGACATTCACATGGACTTGATAGTTACATACCTTGCTAGTTGATGTGAATCTACTGCAAGCATACAATATCAGTTGTAGCGTTTTACAGGTTGTCCCATAGAGATATAAGATGTTTTACTAATCTTTCTAATTCTCTTATCCTATCAAGTTAACAATGCAGTTCTAACTTGAAAGTAATTGTTCTTATTTCATAAACTTAGCCTAAAATGCCGAATCTATTAGACTAACATCCTAACATGCAATTTTCCTTCTTCTTCCTATGTTTTTAATATGCACAATTAAGAACATATCAAAAGCTGCATTTTTAATTTAATTTTAATTAAGTGTTCCCAAGCATATTCAAGCATAAACCATCAAAGGTGACTACTTTTTTAAAAATAAATTATATATATCAATATTCATATAAATAGAAGTAAAGAAACGAACTCCAAATCCTAATTTACGCATAGATTATCAAAAGATAAAATTAAGCATAATCTATTAAACATGTTTGATCTACTAGTTCATCTCTTCAATTTATTTATAGAAAACAAGTAAAACCCTAATCTAGAATGCAAATAAATCTAACAAATAAAGCAAATAAATTAATTACCTACAAAAATTGAGACGAACAATGGATGGAACTCCGTCGACGTTTGATATGGAGGCCGTCGCTCTCTAGAATTTAACCTCCAATTTGTTAATCATTAAAAGTACAAAAAAACTTAAAAGGCATATGATCTACAAGGATTACCACAAACATATAGGCCTCAGATTTTCAAAACCCTAAACTAGGTATGTCTACAGAGTCATAAAATTACACAATACCCCTCAAAAGAATATAAGCTTCAGAATCATAACTTTTGGCGCTAAATAGTGGCATTGACTGCTAATCAGCTATGGTCAATACTTCTCAAAAAAGTCTTACTCCATATACAAATTTACCTAGAAAACCTGAGGTTGAAATTCCATATTTTTTCAGCCAAATAACGGCAATTGCTATGGATTGACAGGAAAAACACAACATCTGATTTCAATCTTTCTAGAACTTGCTCTTCATATTCTAATCTTTCTATGTTTATGACTGGGTTTGGACTTTGTACCTCTAAACTCTGTGATTCCATGGATTTTGCTTTTTAACTCCATCTGGACTTAGTTTTTGTAGGTCTTCAGCTCATTTCATGCAATTCTTGAAGCTATATATAATACCTAACCCGAAAAAGCAACTACACATATTTGAATAGAATTATTTATATATAGAGATAGATAAGAATAAGGGATATAAATATGCAAAATATGACACTCATCACAGCCCCACACCTACCTTATTCTAGTCCCCAAGCACAACCTAAATATGAATAATAAAATTAAAAAATCCTTACTCACTTTTGTAGAAATGACGATTGAACTTAGCACATGCAATAAGCTATTAAACTCCTAGGTTATTTTAGTGTTTGATTTGTGTTTTGTGAAGATTTGCAGTGAATATACCCACAAATTCATGAAGGGAGATTAACAAGAAATAAACAATAATAAGGATAATAAAAAAAAAATCAATAAATAAATAAAATTATGTACAACAGAAAGAAAAACCGTTTTGGTATTCTTTGCAATTAATTTTACAAATCTACAAATTTCAGAATATCTTTAGATTATTGATTTTTCAATTCAAACTTCATATCAAATACACTAGTTATTTAAATTAAAAATTTTAAATCCTGTACACACTAATTAGTAATCTTTAGCTCTTATACATTTACGTGCATTTATGATGGTTTATTTTAATTTCGGACTCAAATTCAAACTCTTGATTCATATCTTTCTCTATTTTTTTTACTTTTCTTTTACTTTTTATTATTAATATCTCACATTTCATGTTAATATTTACGCTTGCTTATGTACAAATACTTAATTACTCGGATTATACTCAATTTCTTAAAAACAATACATTTCGTGTTAATACACATGCTTTGTGAGACATATGTACCAAACTACTTAGTAATTCTAAACAATTATTTATTTATAAAGGATGAGTGTCTTAAAACCAGGCTCACCTCTTCATTCTTTATTCTTTTTCTTTTTCTTAGAGAGAGAAGACTACTCAATTATTATTTTGTTTATCTTTAAACTAATAAACTATTGTGAAGTGTGTGTGAAGTGTGTAAAATAAATGTATAATTATTTAAAAATCACCATCAGGGGTATTATATTTTGGATTTTAATTCTTTTTCGAGAATTCCAAGTGTATTTTCTAATTTACTTTTTTATCAAATCTCAAATCTAAATTTGTTCTTTCATTTGTAATTAGCTTGATTTCTCGCCGAAAATAAATTTTAAATTTTTTACGTTTGTTTTTTCAAAATAAGTTCTTTTTTTAACAAGAAAAAGAAAATCTTTTTCCCTTTTCAAAAAATATACAAAAAGAACCTAAAAATCGCCCAAAGTGAAAATAAAGAAACCCAAAAACTAAAAAAATTGAAAAATAAGAACCTAAAAAAGAACAAAAATCCTATGAAAGAAAATATACAACTCCTCCCGCACACATATAAACTCATGTATGTCCTCATACACGAACCAAGTGTAGTAAAATAAATATGAAAAGTATTTTATAAATAATATACAAATAAGAAGAATCGTAAAAAATCACGATCTCAACGAGATCACCCTATTAATGTATGAAAGTGATTAGACCTGTTGATCGCATCACATTTTCATAATATGTGCATTTTAAATGTAAAGTGAGTGCATTAAGAAGTCGTATCAATCTCCTAGTTATTATGAAATCTCTTTTATGCCTCTTATAACGTACTCTCTTTCTCTTTTACCACGTGTAAATATTAATAATTTGCTTAAATAAATTTTTAATATAAATATCCAATCATCATTAGCATCAAGCATGCATGTGAAAATATCATGAGATGTGAAGAGTGCATCATAATTAAGTGAGTCATAGACTAAGAAATGTGGTGACCCTTACAACTCACGATGTAACTCAAGCTACTCTGCAAACAAATCCTCAAAGTTTTGCCCATTAACAAATAGTATACTAGCAAAACTATCATCATACATAAAGTCGGTGTATGCCAACTCGTCTAATAATATGAGCTTATCTTTAAAAATTTATTCAAATGTGCGTACAACATCAGCACAAGAGATAGAATCAATGTGCATCTTGTAAACCATGTTTAAAACAATGAGGGAGCTCGTCGTATACTCATCCATATTAAATATATTCAACGCTACAATCATATTTTAAAATGATAGTTTCATGAGACCACTCTTGTAATCAATTAATACATTTGAAGTTACAAAAAAGGCTTGCCTAAAATAATATAAATTTGATTCCGTAGATTGGGGGAGGCTCAGTTTCTAAGACAATAAAGTCAATAAGAAAGATAAATTCATCGATCTTGATGAACACATTTTCAACCATACCGAGTGGTCTCTTGATCGAATAATCAACTAGTTGTAATATGACCTTGGTAGGTTAAATATTTCCTAACCTAAGTTGCTGATAGACAGTTTAAGAGAGCAAAATGACACTTGCCCCTAGATCAAACACCTTATCAAATGTAGTGTTCCCAATCGTAAATATTACTGTCGGGGAGCCTGGATCTGTGTACTTCATAGGTAGGAGTTAGAGAGGATTTGAGATATGTTAGTAGCAAGAAAAACTTTCTTAGAAATATTTCTTACTTGTTTCTTAGTACATTAATCCTTGAGAAACTTGGTATAAGAGGAAACTTGTTATATAATATTAAGGAGTGGCTTGTGAAATGTTTTGAGAATCTTCTCTTCTTGCGGCAAAGGCTTCTTAAGCCGATTGTGATATGATGCTTTTGGCTTAGGAAGAGTTTCATTATAGTGAGTATGAGATGATAAGGGAGGTAACATGGATGTGGAAAAGGAAAGGGAAGGGATAATGGTGTAGCCTATGGAGTAAAGGAATGGAATCAGTAGGCATGACATGGCCCTAATGTTTAAACACTAATATTGATTTATTTCGTATCATCTGTATTAGTTCGGAAGTTCGACACTGATACAGGCGAATTCTGAGTAAACTGAGTTATATCTTTCAATTTAGTCTTCAATTTCAAATTTCACAGTGCGGGAATATCTTATCTTATTATTTTGGATTTTTTTATATTTTTCTTGAGTTATTCCAGATCGGCCAATTTTACAGCAAATATTTGATTTAAATAATAAAACTAAATCTAAAGTTTCAATTTTAACCTTTTTCCCATCTCATATCTATTTCTAGAAGCCTAACATCCTTATTTGACATATTTTGGGTCAGAGTTGAGCCAATAGCAAGTTTGTAATTAGGGTGAAGTTTAAGGATTTTTAATATGGCAATAAATCAATCTTTTAGCAGCTATTTGATCCCTCAAATAAATTCATAAAAATTTGAAACAAATCAAGCTTCTTCCTCTCGTGTTTCTTTCCATTTTTATTTTAGACCTCCAATCCTAATTTCTCATCAAATTCACTCAAATAAATTCCCAAATAATCAGTCTTAGGATGTGTTGAAAATCCACTATATTACTCTATAAGCTTTGTTTTTTAGTTTTTCCTTTTTCAAATAAGTTCTAAACTTCTCCTTCAATGTAATGAGATCTTCTACAATATTTGTGCTTATTTTCTAGTATGATTTTTGGGAGATTTCTCAACTTTTAAAGGGTAATCGCATTATTATCTGTTCTTTTTCGATTTTAATTCAATAAGAGGTAAGAATATACTCTCAGATCCTCTAACTACGTGACATCTTGATGTAATCTCCTCAAATATGATATCAAATATTTATTAACCCAAATTCTAAACTATACATGCTCAAATTTGTATTTATGTAGTGTTTCATTGTATGTGTCATACAGTGCATTTTATATATACACAAAACGTATTACTGTTCATACATACATAACAGTCTATCTTAGAATTTCTATAACATTTGCATCTTAACTCCGATTGATCTTATTTTAATATCATTAGAAAGATAATTCACTAATTTACAATTGATCCACCTATAAAGGATCCTAATTTAGCCATTTACCTATCCAAAAATAGCATGGAAGTTTATTACTTGTGGCTATACCAGTTTAGCAGTTCAGCACCACCATGTCCATGATAAAATAGGTATAACTTTTATTTTAGAAATCGAATTGAGCTCATTCAAAATTTATTAGAAAGATAAATAAATTATATAAAATTAATTAATATTTTAGCATTGAATCAAATCTTATCGGGGTCAAAATTAATCTGGAAGTTTACTTATTGCTACTATAGCTCAATAATAGTAGGTCCATAATAAAATAATCATAATTTTAGCTCTAAAACTCTAATTTACCTCATTTAAGATTCATTAGAAAGATAATTAAATTATTTAGGACTTATTCAAATCCTCTAAATTTATTTTCTTTATGGTCAAATCAAATCTGGAAGTTCACTTGTTACTGCTGTAGCTCAATAGCAATAGGTCCATGGTGAAATAACGTTTGTTTTAGAACTCCAATTAACTTTATTTAAAATTCATTAAAAATATAATTGAATTCTCCATAATTATATCAAATTTTAGCATCTAATTATATTTTCACTCTAGTCAAATTAGACCTGAAACTCTGACTGTCAACCAAATTGCAGGGACATAGAAATTGATGTTATGTCATGCATGTCCTGCTTGACTTATATTATGATACATACATACACATATTTAATCACTCTTATTGTTATAAGAATATGGTGGCTTCAAACCTGTCATACCTCATGTTTAGATATATATGCCATGTTGGTGAATATAATACATGATTTAAGATATAATATGTATGCACACATATTTATTTACATATGTTATTACATGTATATGTTATTCTTGCTCAAAAATATTATATCACGTATGTGAATATATTTTGTAACTCTTATACCTGCCAGTATTACTCTTGTATTTGCTAATGTTATCATGTATATCATTTCATCTTCACATGATTATTTATATATTCACCCTTATTACATATGATACCTTGATATCATTGATACTTAGCATTTACTACATTGCGGGTATGGACAAAATAAATAGTAAAATAGAATACGTATTGTGAGAGTTTTAGTTCTATTGTTCTGTCTGAGATGCATCTGCCAATCTGTATGTTGGCACTATCATTTATAAGCTTACTTAGTGGTAGCTACGTAGCTCATGTAGAGACCTTATTTGAGGCTATAATTTTGAATATGTAAGGGATATCTAGTATGCTTAGCGGTAGCCATCCAATCCGTATGGAGACCGGTATCTAAGATTGTACTATCGGCTTGCATGGTACACTTCTAGAACATGTGAATACTCTCACCATTCAGTTTCAAACTAACAAGATAGAGTATGCATCCATTTGATTGATCATATTATACTACATATACTATTTTCTTCATGATTCATATTATATTATGCATATCTTATACTTCGTGATTCATATGCATGATCATGTTATATTATATATATTATATACTTATGATTCATATTATATTATGCATACCATGTACAACATGATTTTTGCTATATTTAGCATACCTTATTACTTGATCACATTATACTATATATACCATGTGTGTCATGATATATGGTATATTTTGCATACTTTAAGATTCATACGTATACATCATTTATATTGTTTCTTATTAAGTATGCCTCATACATATTCTTATATGGTTCTTATAGAATTGCACGAGTTTGGGTCTGTATTCTTATTTGAGTTCTGACCTCTAAAATTATCACATCTTAGATTTAACAGCCGTGACTATGGTACTTGAGGAGGAGACCTGCCTCTTGAGGATCCTTACTTCTAGGAGCAGGCCGAGCACCAGTAGCCCACTTTTCGTAGGATCTCCATCCCTTTTGTGTATATATCATTTTGGCTTGTATGGACATATATATCTTATTTCCTAGTTCTATCTGTGATATCTGGACACTCTTGTATATATTCAGTACTTATATTGCTATATATGATACTGTATTTGACTCTGCATGAGAAACTTTTTTGTGTACATATTACTTATCATTCCATCCATTTTTGGATATTGTTATATTTAAGTCTATGATGTTGTGACAGATAAATTCATACCTGTGCAATATATCTCATATTTGCTTGCTTCCATATCTTTAGTCAGTGATTGTATGAAAGAAAAATGGCCTTTGCATTATAATATTGAGAGTGTCCATAAGTGACTCCCTATCTATTATTGGAATACACACTTGGACCCATTAGTGTAATTTGGGATATCACAGGACATGGCTACATTATTATTCACTTGCTTGCTAGATCTGAACGTGTGAATGGCATTGCATTATTGAACATGAGATGGAAAAGATTGAGATAAGTTGAAGTTGGGATTTGTTATTGGTTGGCTTGAAAAGGTATTCGGTCTCACTTACTCAGTTGTATGGCTAATTGCCCAACTTGCTAACTAAACTCATGATCGATTGAGAATTTACAAGAGTATAAAGTCAGTAGACACTTTCATTAGATTTTGTATGTTTGTATCTAAGTTGGACATTGTCCATAGAAGATTCTCTGTATTCTTCTAAAGTGATGTTAGCCGTCTATCATGATTGCTGTAAGACTCCTATTGTGGATAAGAAGGATTAGGCGCAGGTTATCTAATTTGGTTATTCCTATAATTTGTAGCGTTCGGGTGTTAATAGACACCCACATTTGGTTTTGGTAACTGACTAGCATCTATAGTAGTCATGTTAGAGTTGGGGACCCCTTTATATTGTCCATGACTCCAAGAAAAAATTTGAATGGTTTCTCTAACCAAAAATGTATGTAGGAGTATACGGATTGTTCATAAGTCGTGGGTATAAAGCGTTAACTTGTTTAGGCATTTGACCAATAGGATTTAGTAAAAGTAAACACTCCTCTATAACGTGATTCGAAATACCGCAATTAAATAACATGGGAGTTTGCAGTTGATTTATCAGACTTAATTACTGAGCACTAGAAGTTTCCAATGCTTGGATTCTCCTCATAAGTGCTACAATCTTAGGTTTGGCAGCTATAGAACTGTCAATGCTATAAATCCCAACCTTTTTTGTAGAAGTTGAAATGCTTGGCTTCTCAGCAAGGTTGCCTCATTGCATAGTCTTCCATGCTAAATCATCTAAGAAATCCCATGTTTTCTTCCTCATTCTTCTTCATAAACTCCCCCTGACATATAAACTCAAGAAGAGTTTGAAAGTACAATTAAGTCCGTACACGATTTGACGCAACCACCACTTTTCTATGGTTGGGACACTGCTCTAAGAGATTCTTGAATCGTTTCAGGTATTTCCAGAAGAGTTCTCTCTGTATTTGATGGAATTTATTGATGGCATTTCCTATCTTTGCCATTTTATGTATGGGATAGTATTTCTTCAGAAAGACTATAACAAATTTATCCCAAGAAGTGATAGAATTAGTTGGCATACTATAAAGCCATTTTTTGGTGTTATCTTTTAGAGCGAATAGAAAGGAATGGAGCTTAATAGCATCCTCTAATAAGTTTTGTAATTTGATCATCAAATATGGTTCCTAAAATTCACTGATAAAGCAATATGTGTCTTCAGAATCGGATTCAATGATCTTAGATAGCATGCTGATGTATTGTAGTTACATCTCATAATTGTTACCCACAGATTGTGAAAGTTTTATGCATGATGGTAGTGATGTGATAATAGGTAATAACGATTCTGGAGGATCATAATGGATTGGTCTATTTTTTTTTTACCTATAATAAAATCTGATCTCACGAGTCGACCAAATTGATCATGAGTCTAATATGACGTAAACCAACGTAGATGATTATGAATAAGTGACCTAAAAACTAATGTAAGAAGTTGTTGGATATGGTGTGGTGAGATAAAAGGAGAAGAGAACATGATCAAATAAAAGATGATGTACCTGCAGTTTTTTTTAGAAAAGATAAAGAACCTGAATTACAAAGCAAGAAAAAAATTGGGGCATAGGCAGCTCACCTTGCCACTGATTGGAGGCTTTTGCCACTAATGGTGGCAAAACCAGAGGGTTTGGAACCCTAGTTTTTGCAGTAAGTCTCTGTTACTCCTCTTGTTCTTCTTAACTCCCTTTACATGTACTTTAGTATCTCTGCATACTCAATACACATTATTAACTCAAAAAATTCAAGGAAAAGTAAGAAAACGCTGTCGATCTTTAGCAATGATGTCAAAAACTTGATGTGAATTTACTGCAAGCATTAGTATCAATTGTAGCGCTTTACAGGTCGTTCCTAGAGATCTAAAGTGTTTTGCAAATCTCCCTAATCATCTTATCCTAACAAGTTTAATATAAATTTCTAACTTGAAAAGTAGTTGTTTTTATTTCCTAAAGTTAGCTTATGATGCCGAATCCATTATACTAACATCCTAAAAATCAATATTCCCTATTCTTCATATCCTTTTAATATGCACAATTAAGAACATATCAAAGTTTATCTAATTAATTTCTATTATGTGTTTCTAAGTATGATCTATCAAGTGTTGTTCAAGTGCAAACTATCAAACCTAACTAATTTTTTAAAAAGAAATTATATCTATCAATAATATTATAAATAGAAGTAAAGAAACAAACTCTAAACCCTAATCTGAGCATAAATTATCAAAGATAAACTTAAGTACAATCTATCACAGATGTTTGATCTGTGAGTTAATCTCTTCAATTTATTTATCTTAACTTCTATTTCTAGGAAGATGATAAGAAATTCTCATATTTAAGTTATTAACCTAAATTCATCTATGTTCTTGGAATAATACAATTAGCTATTCATGATCCTAACTATCAAAATCCTATTTTTGTCCATGATGTGCAATAAAAATATAAATTTTCCTAGAAAGCAAGTAAAAAAGTATAAAAACCTTAATATCTAGAATTCAACCTCCAATTTATTAATTATCAAAAGTACAAAAAGCTTAAAAGGAATATGATTTACAAGGATTACCATAAATATATGGACCCTAGATTTTCAAAACCCTAATCTAGGTATGTCCATAGAGACCTAAAACTACACAAAACCCCTTTGAAAAATATCAGTTATAGACTTATTACTTTCACTGTCAAACAGTAGTATTGACCGATAATTAGTGTTGGTCAATGCTTCTCAAAGGAGTTCTACTCTACATATGAATTTTCCGGAAAAACTAAGGTAGAAATTTCATATTTTTACCGCCAAATACCAGCAATTGTTGTGGATTGGCAGCAAAAACACAACATAGGGTATTAATCCTTCTAGAATTTGTTTCTCAGGCTCTAATTTTTCTAATTTCATGATAGTGTTTGGACTTTGTGGCTTTGAACTCTGTGATTCCATGGATTTTATCTTTTCAGCACCTTCTGGACTTGGCTTTTGTGGGTCTTGAACTGATTTTATGCAATCCTTGCTACTATAATACCTAACATGAAAAAGCAACTAAACGTATCCAAGTAGCATTATTTATAAACAAAAATAAATATGAATAAAGGATATAAATGTGCAAAATATAACACTCATCACTAGTTATTTGGCATGTACAATTACGCCTTGCACTTGAGACTTACAACACTTTTATCCATGTTGTACTAGTTCTAATATTTTTTTTTTTTTCATTTTCTTCATCCTGCAATTGCCAAGTTTAATTCCTTGGGTTCCAAACCTTAGATTTTAAATACATGTAGTGGAGCTTTCATCGATAGACGATTCTTATTTCTTGGAATAAGCTGAGTAGTAATAATCTTCGAGTGTCATGCTTTTAATATCCTTTGTTTGGTTTGTACTGGTAGCTACTATAGACCCTTGAAATTAATGTTTAGTCGATCAATATCTCACTCTTTTACATCTTGTGCATAGTTAGACTCTGAGTTATGTGTCATATCTTGTATTCTATCTTATATATACAAACAACTTTGTGTTATGGATATGTTTGTGCATTATTTAATATGGTAGTAAATTATGTAGGCGAAATTCATATTGATTTTCTTTTATGCTAGCTCATTAATAGTATATTCTGTTTTAATATCTAGTTGAAAAAATAGAGAGTTACACTCATATAGTACACTTGGTATATTTTTAGATCACATATTTATGTATTATATGCATCTTCATAATTCCTAGTCGTTTCAGTTTCCGGTTATATTGTCAATATATTTGCACCATTATCTTTCCTTTGTATTCTAACTGTCCAGTTTAATCCCCTAGTTCCATATTCAAGGTATTAAAGACAATGGTGAGAGAACACTGGTGGGTGATCCTTTCTTCTTAGAGCAGTCCAAGCATCAATAGACTTCAAGCTTTCCATATTTTGGTCATCTCTTTCTTTGCATGTACTGGTATCTATTTACACACTTGTAATCAATCTTCTATCCAAAACTATCTCGTTTTATCATTGTACATTTTCTGACTTCAGACAGTTTGCCTTATTTGAATTCCCAGGTTTTGTATTATATATATATATATGCGAAAAATAGAAATGAGCTGACAGCTCACGCAAGTTATCTAAGCTGCAATTCATTTCCACTATTTATAATAATCTTTTTTAAAAATTTTCTTTTGGATTATGATCTCGACCCCCTAGAGTTCACTCATACCCAATTTCTTGGGTTTTAGTTATGATTTGGTCCTCAATCAAGTTAATACAAAATTAACAGTTTGCAATGAATAAGACATTTTGTATGTATTTGATGAAGGGGTAAATGAACTTCAAAATTTATGAAATTTAATCCTAAAGAAGTTAAGGAGATAGAGATTGTAACTGAAGAAAATAATTGAAGAAAAATCATTGGATCATTTAGTTTTGCCTCTAGCTCACGTAACTTTTCCTAAGCTGGCGGCTCACCTACAATAATCCTATATATATATATATATATATATATATATATATATATATATATATATATATATATATATGAAAAAGTAAATCTAAGGTATTTTCATATAAAGTTACTTATGGAAATGCCCCTAAATTTAAATATGGAAGGTATATGTAAACGATCCGAATCATGAGTTATGATCTCCATGTTTTAAAATAGTGTCATAAAAAAAAGCAGATATTTTCTAAAAAATTTGACCGTATATTAGATAAATACAAAATGGATGGTTTGCAACAATATGACAATTAAGATCTCTTGAGTGATGACGAAAATATATTTAAATCGTATAATTTCTTATACACCACCTATGTAAAGTATGGAGATTGTAACTAATGGTCTAAACCATCCACAAACACAACTCTCCATGAGATATAGGGGTGCATCCATAAGTAACTCCAGATGGAAGCACTTTAGGTACATCATTCTTATTATATAAAATCATATAATGCTATAGACTTGTTAATGTTTCTTTCATATGGTAGTAGAACTAATCTTCCAAGATCTTGTGCATGTATGGTTAGTTAGTTATTTTGTCCAGTGGAAGTTGTGTATACTATATACACTCCCACTAGTTAGCACAATCTATATTTCGAATTATGTTGGAGAGACAGGATGTTACAAAGTGGCAAAGAGATCTGGATTGATTAGGAAGAATTTTGGACTATTTCTATATATATAACTATTTCTTCATCACATATCTATTCTTAATTTTAACATCAGTTGATCATCTATCATATTTATTTATCGTACATACCCTTCCCATTTGAGTATATCCAACATTTAGTACTCCTACTGTTATGAGTTCTAATAGATTGGCAAGAAAATAATAAATTCGTTCTCTAGCACCAACAATCGTACTCACTTATTAAAACTATGATTATCTTGAATTTGATTTTAATTTCTATTACCGGCTTAGTGTTTCCACTATTTTTTATTGTTATGTAGGCAATAGTTAAGATTCATTTTCTACTAGTAGTTATTGCAGTCAGATGTTACGTCCTCTATGAGTGGATCTTACAAGATATTCATTATTTGTATCTTTGACCTATTTAGCCTACTAATAAGGATAGTGGGATAAGCCAATTAGGTTGTGACTATTTTAATTAGGATCTTATCTAGCTAATTTATATTCTAGTATCTATTCGTCTCTGAATCAAATTTCGAGGATCTTATCTAGCTGATTTCCTAGGTGCTTTTATCTTCTTCTTTTTTTTGTATTTTTTCCTTTCCAACTAGAGTTTCACTACTAGTATTTACTCAATATTTAATTTCGTTGATTTTTATGATGTCTCTTGAACCACAATTTTAAAGTCCATTGAAGGCCTATTGACCTCCCTGGTCCACAATATCTTCTGTACTTCCTTGAGATTTTTCCATGGCAGCTGATTGCAGACTAAAAACTAAGCATTTTATCGATTTTTCCATTTATGTCTTTCTCTACACTTTCACCATTTATTTAATCTCGCTTTAATAATAGTTGAGTTTGTATGGAGAGCCAAAAGAATTGGGAGAATGAAGTGGTTTAGTTGGAAATTGGTAAGCATGAGGTTAAGAAGGGGAGACGAAGATACATGAGCTTCGCTCATCGTATTTTGAGTTTTAGTTAAGGTTATGAAAGTATCTAGTTTCATGCCATGAGTTATGCCTGGCAAAGTATAATTACTTGATAGATGGCTCAAATTATTACATGACACTTATTATATACTTGATATTTCTATATTACATTTATATCAATGTTGCACATGCATTTTCACCAACATTAGTAAATTAAGTTTTTGCTTATATTGTTAATATATCTATGCTATTTCTTTATCTTTGTATTCTACTTATCAAGTTTAATCCCCTACATTCCTATGTCCTAAGCATTAACATGAGATTGACGGACTGCTGGTGGACAATCTTTACTTTTTGGAGCAAACCAAAACATGAAGACTCCTAGACTTTTCATATTTTGGTCATCAGTTTGTTTGTATGCAAGTGTAATCTAGATGCTTGTAATTAATTTTTTGTTAGGCACCGTCTATTTATATCAATGTACATAGACTTTGGAAGTGTATCGATTGTAAGGAGAGTTTCTCACTATCGAGTGTGAGCCAAATATATCTCTTTTAAACTAGGAGGGTAATTAGAATTAGTTGCATTGGTTATAAGGTAATGCCAAATAAGAGTATAGTAATCAAACAAAAACTCTTAGTTTTAGATATTTGGATTAAAAGGAGACTGAGAAAAATTAAGTGTAAAAGAGTCTATGATGATCCCAATATAATATGGAATAAAGTGGCTAGCTGAATTAAGATAATAACTAAAAATATATTTAGTGAGTCGAGGGGTAGGGCTCTAACATGTATGGACACATTATGTTGAAATAAAGAGCTAGAAAATGCTATTATGATTAAGCGAGAACTTTAGAGAGATTTGGAAAAGAATACTGATAGAATAAGTTTTGAGAGGTATAAACTAACTTAAAAAATTAAGATAAGGAAGTTGTTTGGTATGTAAAAGACATATTATACAAAAAAAGTGTACAAGAAGTTGATAATAAAGGGGATAAAAAGAGCATATATATATAGAATTGCTCGAATAAGAGAGAAAAAATTCAGAGATTTATATATTATGAAATGTGTTAAAGATAAGAATTAGATGGTTCTAATCAAGCCGAAAGGATTAATAAATATAAAAATACTATTTTGATAGGCTATATAATGATAGTTTTACTCAAAATTTGAGGGATTTAACTATTTAGAATATGAATGTATTTTATGTGCAGCAATAAAGAATCTGAAGTAAAAGAGCATTTGAAAAGAATGAAATTAAGAAAACCTATTAGTCTAGATGAGATTCTTATTGAGATATGGAGATATATAGGAGAGATGAGTGTGAAATGGTTTATAAAACTTTTTAACAAGATTTGACAAATTAAAAAGATGCCTAATGAATAGAGAATTAGTATCATAATACATTTATAAAAAAGGATGATTGTCAGAGTTATTCTAATTACTATGGAATAAAACTTATATATCGTACTATGAAGTTTTGGGAAAGGGTAATTAAATATAGATTAAAACAATTAATTAAAATATTAGAGAATGAGTTCGGGTTAATAAGGATAATCGACGAAAGAAGCTACTACTTTGCTTTGTCAATATATAGAGCAATTTCATGAGGGAAGTCGATTTTTTATTGATTTAGAAAAAACTTATAATAAGGTGCTGAGAGAGATAGTCTGGCAGACATTGGTGAAGAATGAAGTTCCCGTCAAATATATTGATATAATTAAGGACAAATATGATAACTAGTGGCAAATATCAAAACTTATGGTGGTCTAATAAGTAATTTTTCTATTACATATTGCATCAATGATTTGTATTGAGTCTATTTTTTTACTATAATGATGGACGAAGTTTAGAGCTATTCATGATGAGATACCTTAGTGTATACTATTTGCTATTAATATTATTGTAGTACATGAGACGAGAGTAGGGTAGATGCCAAGTTGGAGTTATGGAGACAGACATATAAAGTAAAAATTTAGTAAATTAAAAACTCGAGATTGTACTTTTTGTGACACTCTATGAATAAGAGATACAAATAAGCAATCAGTTTAGTGCTTAGATTCTATTATTTAAAATGACGGAGCTTGAAAGTGATGCTAATTATAGAATCTAACCAGGCTGATTAAAATGAAAGAGCGAAATGGGAGTTTTATATGATCGTAATATTTTGTTAATATTGAAGAAAAAAATTTATAGGACTGTTATTATGCCAACTATGTCATATATCATGGAATGCTGGGCTATAAAAAAATATTAATCACAAAATATAAGTATAGCAAATATGCGTATATTTCATTATATGTGTAGTAATACTTGGAGAGGTAAAGTCAGAAATAAGAATATTCATGCTAAGGTAGACATAACTCATATTGCGGAAAAGATGCAAGAAAATTATTTATGATGGCTTGATAATTCCAAATGCATCAGTTTAATAAGCGAAGTATTTAGCAACATAGGATAAGTTAAAAGAGAAGGAAAGACCGAAAAAAATATAGATGGAAGTGATACAAATAGATATAGATGTTAGAGATTTCAATGAAGACATATTGCTTGATAAGAATAAGTGGACAATGACCATCCATGCGATTAATCTGGCATGATTACATTTTTTATTCATATAGCCTACCCCAAGTATTTGAAATAAAAAATTAGTTGCTTTCTTAAGTAGACTCTGGAAGTGTGTCTTACTCATACTCTCGTCTTATATGTATATCAATTAAGATCCAGATTTTTACAAGTCAAATATTATAGAGAATCAAATAGTCAAGGAAAAGATTAAGATAAATCAAGAAAGAAATTAAGCAAGTTAAAAATAAACAAATTTAATTATTTTGGAGAATCAAGATGTTGTGAAAAAAATCAAACTAAATTGATTCCTTCAGATGGCAACCATGTTATCCAATAGTCCATACTAAACTATTGGTGAGTTACTTTGGCTGCTATATAGCAATCAGGTTTAGCCTAGACATGCTCAAATTTTCTCAGTGTTGGCAGTGAAAATTTCTAAGTAAAAAGGAATTTTCCACACAGAACGCGGAGCTAACTCCGTAGCTCTGCGTTTGGCTATTTTAGCCTCGCGTTTGGCTATTTTAGCCTCGAGTTTGAGCAAAACGCGGAGCTAATCCATAGCTCCGCGTTCTGATGAATTTAGTTCCGTGTTAACTCCACGTGAGCAGATTTTATTAGAATTCCAAATTGATTGGGATTGAGATTCAGACTTATCCAATATCCAAATTGAGTCCAATCATAATTATAAATTGATTGAGATTGAGATTTGGGCTTATCCAATACCCAAATTGAGTCCAATCATAATTCCAAATCAAGAGATTTAAATCAATATTAAATATTTGATTAGAATCCTTGATGAATATAAAAACCTTCTTTTTCTTTTTCTATGGAAATTTTTATTCCTATTCCTATAGGAACTTTCAAATTAAAGTCTATAAATACCCTCTTTGAGGAGACTTTAGAGATGATCAATCAATAATAGATCAATCTATAGATGATCAATCTTTAACAGATCTTTTTGGAAGTTTTTGTGAAGTTTGAGTTACGCGTGAGAGCCTTGAACGAATCAAGACCAGAAAATATCATCCAAAGTCGGTCGGCATCTTCTTCATCAAGAGCAAGAAGACCATCATCGTCAGATCGTCCAAAGGAGCTACTAGTTAGATCCCATCGCCATATAGATCCCACGATATTATTGTAAAAGAGAGCGATAAGTTATAAATCCTCTCGTTTGTTCTTTTTCTTTTGTTCTCTTTCATTGTAATCTAAGTTGTATTCAATGGAAGGAAAGCAACAAATTTCTGCTGTGAACAAACTGGCGACCACAGTGGGAGAAATCTCTTTCACCAAAGAAGAGATCGTGGTGCAATCTGACGTCGAGAGGATCGGATCCGACGTGGATATACTAGTCGTTGAAATCGATCAGCAGAAATATGAGGAGTATCTCTCCTCTGAGTCAGGTAACCTGACCGAAACGCGGCACTATCTCGCGTGCGCTCCAATACCCGTAAATTGGGTAATCGGGGATCCACCGTTAATCGGGGACCTGTGGAGACCGCGGCCATAGAGCCGTCGTTTGGGCAGGAAACCTTAGCAGGGGGTGATCTCTCTACTGCCAAAGAAGGCTTGAAAACTAGTTTGACCAGAACCTAACTCCGCAACCGAAATCGGAGAGGTAGGCGAAAGGCCCTCAAAGCCCGTGATAAACTCGAGGCTATTCAGGCAGCAAAACGCGAGGCTACTGTACCTCGCGAACTGGCTTGCGTTAATCGCAAGGCCTGTCAATATCTCGTTAAACGCGAAGCTGCAACTTGCATTAATCACAAGGACAAGCCAGCGTGTGATTATCCACGTGAGACTATTTTATCTGAGCTTAAAACCAGAGAAGCTCGCATTAAACGCGAGGATAAACTTTCCCTAGAGCCAGCGTGTGATTCTCCACACGAGATTAATACTGAGCCTAGCGATAAACGCAAAGCCAGTAAGACTTGCGTTAATCGCAAGATTTCTAACACTCGTGATAAATGCGAGGATAAAATTTTCGTAGAGCCAGTATGTGATTCTCCATGCGAGGTAATACTGAGCTTAGCGATAAATGCGAAGCCAGTAGTACTTGCATTAATCGCAGGACTCCTCAGCTCCGCGTAAATCGCGAAGATGATTGGAAAATTTGCATTAATCGCAAAAATCACGCTAAACACGAAGTTATGACTTGCGTAAATCACAAGGATAAGCCAGCGTGTGATGTACTTTCTCCACGCGAGGCTACTGAACTTAACTCTGAAACTGGCCAAAGTGCCAAGATTCGCGTAAAACGCGAAGATAAGCCAGCATGTGATGGACTTCCTCCACGCGAGGCTATCAGACCTAAACAAAAACTTGAGCCAAGCGTTAATCGCAAAACCAAGGATTCTTGCGTAAATCGCAAGGCAAAGCCAGCGTGTGTTTTCCACGCGAGGCTAAGCATAAAGAAGAATATCAATTTCTTCAGAAACGCCAAGCCAGCGTAAAATGCGAGGCTAGCGTAAAACGTGAAGCTATAGCCCAACTTCGCGTAAATGCTTCAGAACGCGAAACTAACATCCAGCTCCACGTAAAACAGCCTGAATATAGAATCAAGGCTGATAATCTGGTTATTGGACAACATGTCGACACCAATGATCCTGAAAAACTTCAGTGGGCCCCTGGACCCTCTCAACAACCAGGTGGCCCCTACGATTCTTCGTCATCCGAGGTCACCAATCTCAGAAATTACTTGACAAAAATGAGAAATATGACTCGAGCTTAGCCACACTCAACATGTCATTGTAAGCAGCTCATAACAGCCATATCTGCTATATTGGATAATTGTTGTTGTACCAAGAAGAGAGTGTCTGTACTTAACAGAATAACTGAGTCTTGTCAAGATACTCCGAAGAGGAGAAAAAATGATCTGAGATGTAAAATTAAAGAAAAAAAATTAAACGCAGTGACCTCAAATATGGTCGGCAAAGGTAAAAAGATTATGGAGAAAGAATATGAGTCAGATGCAGACGATGAAGAACCTCATCATTTTACCCGGCTCAAATCAGGCGTTTTCGCTCCTCGGAATTACAAGAAACTTGTAAAAGGTTCTTATAATGATGACAGCGATAATTCAGCTATAGCTTTCCCACAATCTCGTGTATCTTCCCTATTGGCAGTGAAAATTTCTAAGTAAATAGGATTTTCCACAACAGAACGCGGAGCTAATCTATAACTCCGCGTCTGGCTATTTGTAGCCTTGCATTTGAGTAAACGCGGAGATGATCAATAGCTCCGCGTTAGCTCTGCATTCTGGTTATTTAGCGCCGCATTTTGATGCGATTAAAGCTCCGCATGAGCAGATAATCAGAATCTCAAATTGATTGATATTATTATTTGTGCTTATCCAAATACCAAATCAAATCCGATCAGAATTCTAAATCAAGAGATTTAAATCAATATTAAATATTTGATTGGAATCCTTGATGAGAGCAAATTCTATTTAGATAGAAACTCTCAAAATCTTCCTGGGGCTATAAATACCTTCTCGGTGAAACCCTAGGGGTCTTTTGGCTGCTTCCCTTCGGCGAGTCTTCTTTTTGATCCTTTGGCAATTCAAGTACGCAAGAGAGCCTTGAAGCCTTTAGTGATCTTCTTCTTTTCGACATCTTAGAGATTTCAAGTTACGCACAGAGCCTTGAATTCGGGAAAGATCAGAAAAGATAATCTACAGTCGGCCGATATCTTCAAAAGAGAAGAGTTCGACATACCGATCGTCCAAAGGAACTGCTTGACAGATCCCATCGCCACTGATCCCACGTTTATATTGTAAAAGAGAGAGATTGAAGTATAAAATCCTCTCGTTTGTTCTCTTTATATCTTGTTCACTTTCATTGTAATTCAAGCTTATTCAATGGAAGGAAGCAAATGAACTTTTGCGGCGAACAAACTGGTGACTACAGTGGGAGCCATCTCTTTCACTGATGAAGAGATTGTGGCGCAATCGGACGTCGACATGATCGGATCCGAAGTAGACACGCTGGTCGTTGAAATCGACCAGTAGAAGTACGAGGAGTTCCTCTCCTCTGGATCAGGTGACTTGGATGAGACACGGCACTATCGTCACATGTACTCTAATGCCCGAGCGACGGGTAGAAAGGTATCCACCGAGAGACGGGGATCCTTGGAGACTGCGGCTATAGGGCCAGAGTTCACACAAGAAATCCTAGTCGAGGATAAGCTTCCAACTGCCGAAGAAGACCTGGGGACTTGATTGACCAGAACCCAACTCCGAAACAGGAACCGGAGAGCGAGGCGTAGAGCCCTCAAAGCCCGCCTTGGACGCGGAGCTAATATCAGAAGACGCGAGACTATGGTCCCTCGCAAACTGGCTCGCGCTACCCGCGAGACCAATCTCTACCGCGTTAAATGCAAAGTTACAACTTGCTTTAAAAGCAAGGAAAAGTCAGCGCGTGATATTCCGTGCGGGGCTACCGCTGAGCTTAGCGAGAGACGCAAAGCCAGCAAAGTTTGCGCTAGTCGCAAAATATATGACACTCGCGGGAAACGCAAGTATAAAAATTCTATAAAGCCAGTGTGTGATTCTCCACGCGAGGCTGATACTGAGCTTAGCGAGAGACGCGAAGCTAGCGAAGTTTGCGCTAGTCACAAAATATATGACACTCGTGGGAAACGCGAGTATAAAAATTCTGTAAAGCCAGCGTGTGATTCTCCATGCGAGGCTGATACTAAGCTAAGCGAGAAATGCGAGGCTACTTGCGAGAAACGCAAGACTTATGACAGTCGCGAGAGACGTGAGTATAAAAATTCTGTAAAGCACGCGAGGCTGATACTGAGCCAAGCGAGAAACGCGAGGCCAGTAATGCTTGCGAGAAACGCAAGATATCTGATACTCGCGAGGAACGCGAAGATGATTGGAAAATTGTTGTCAGTCGTAGAAATCGCGCGAGACGCGAAGTTATGACTTATGATAACCACAAGAGTAAGCCAGCGTATAGGAATTTTATTCCACGTGAGGCTAAGACTACAGAAGAGAAACTTCTGAAAGCACGTCAAGCCAGCGTAAAAAGCGAAGCTAGCGTGGATAAACGTGGAGCTACTCTTCAGACTCGCGATACTAAATGCGGAGCTATTTTTCAGGCCAGCAATATAAAATACGAGGCTACTTCTAAGCCCTGCGAGGATCAATGTGACTACAGAATCAGGGTTGATCAGTCAAAGAAGCTTCAGTGGGTTCCTAGACCCTCCCAAAAGTCAGATGGACTTCATGATTCCATGGTTAAAGGCGCTGATCTCAGGGAGTATCTATCCAAAAAGAGAGGCATAGATCAACTACAAGCTGAACCTGTTTGTCACTGTCAGCAGCTTATGACAGCTGTGTCCGCTGTAATGGACAACTGTGGCTGCAGCAAGAGCAGGGTATCTGTGTTTGATCGATTAACCGAGTCGGACAAGAACCCTACTAAGAAACCAAAGACTGCTTCCCTAAGACAATGGAGAGCTATAACCTCTAATATGGTGGGAAAAGGGAAGAAGATTGTAGACACGGATGATGATTTGGAATCGAGTGATGAAGAACCTCTTCATATCACTCGGCTTAAATCAGGAGCCGTCCCCCCTCGAAATTACAAGAGGCTTGCAAGGGGTTCATACGACGAAGACAGTGATAATTCAGCTATAGCCTCACCTCGTTCCTCCGCGTCGTCTCGATTATATAAATCAGCGTCGCACATGGCTGACAAATCTAATGACATCAATCAGAGATTTGAAGCTCAAGAAAGAATGATTCATGAGCAACAAAAGACGATTGAAGACCTTAAAGTCATGCTATCGAGATTTGTTGAAGATAATGCCAAGAGGGGCAAGGAGACTCCAAATGAAGAGGAACAGGAGGAGAAAGCCCACTCAATGCACGAGGACGAGGATAGATTTTCTTTCCATGATCCGCATTGAGAAAAGATTGAAAAATTATAGAATCAACTCGAAGCTCTAATGCGTAAAAAGGAGATGAAAGAGGCAGGGGTTTCAAGACCGTATCCTCCTGAATGGGATGCGATATCATACCCACAGAAGTATAAGCCGCTCAAATTAGAGCCATATGACGGGAAGGGATCACCCAGTCAGCACATCTATTACTTCTTGTCCCAAGCAGGACATTTGATGGGTAATGACCCCATCATGACCAAAGTATTAGTAAGTACTTTGCGAGGACCTGCCTTTACTTGGTTCATGCAGCTGCCCCCAGGTACTATTAATACCTGGTTAGATGTAGAGAAATTATTTCTCTCACGTTTCTTCGAGGATGATACCGAGATTACGGTTCATTCTCTCCTTGCAACTAGACAAGGGGAACAAGAAACGGTAAAAGAATTTATAGAAAGGTTCCGGGAGAAGTCCGTGCATTGCAAACACGGAATGGTCCAGGAAACTCTTGTCGAAACTTATCGACACAATCTTAAGACCAATGTGCTCCTAAAAATGGGGGCCGTAGAGTCTAAGACATGGAGGGATTTGCTCAAACAAGGAGAGCAAGCTGAGGACTTGATTTGTCGAGTTGAAGAATCTCGTGGATCAAGAAGTGCTGGGGGTAGTAAGTCATATACCCAAAATAGCAGCAATAAGAATAAAGGAAAAGAAGTGATGGCATCAGAAGCTGCTCCTCAGAAATCCAGCCCTCCACCAAAGCCGAAACCCCAAAATCAGCAGGGCTCAAGGCAAAGTAGACCGCAGCAGGAGAGAAATTATACTTTCAAGGTGGAACAGACACCTATCCTCTTTCACTTGCTCCAGAAGAAGGGAATGCTAAAACTTCCGGAGAATAAGAAGCCAGAAGACGCTGGCAAGACTAAAGATCCTAACTACTGTCTTTATCACCGGAATGTTGGGCACCCTACCAGGGATTGTTTTCCCCTTAAGAACAGAATTCAAGCACTAATAGAAGCTGGAGTTCTGACGCTTAAGGAAGAGCAGAAGAAGGTCACTGCCAATATGGCAACCATAGTGGTTGGGATCCACGAGTTCCCCGCAGGAGTGACCCCAATCCCAAAGGGTAAGATGGTCACGAACAATCTTGATCCTCATAACAAAGCCCAAGAAGGACTTGTCCCTGTGATGACCCAAAAGGGGGAAGTTATGTGGGTTCATCCCGATTTGCTAGAGGATGAGCAGTGGACTACTGCAAGAGGTCAAGGGAAGAAGCGGACTGTTAATGTCATTTCCGCAGATATAAAGAAAGAATATATAGTTTCGGGGGCTTTCACAGATTCTGAAGAAGAACCCGAAACTATGGTCACTCATCAAGATGGGGCATGCCCTTCCGGTACCCGATCCGGAAGACATATCTCAAGGACTACACTAAAGTAGATCCGGAAGACATCTATGCGGAACTTGCAAAACCCGCAAAGCAGAAAGGACTTCGTTTTCAGAAGAAGCCTATTAGAGATGAAGGAAATAAGGAGTCTACCTTCAAGTTTGACATAATTACTCAGCTGGCCAACATTCCAGCACGAGTAACGCTTTATGAATTGTTGAGATTGTCAAAATCAACACGTGAAGCGTTAAGAGAGGCCTTGGCAGACTCAGAGTCATTCTTAGCTCAGATAGTCGAGCCGGCCAATGAAGAACAGGACTCTTGCCCCCACTGTCACCAAGTGAGGAAGCGAGTCCCACAGATTATCTTCTCTCCAGAAGACATGCTGGTGAGGAATATAAAGCATAACAGGCCTTTATATTTCACCGGATATGTCGGATCCACAAAGGTGGACCGAATTCAGATTGATCCGGGTTCTGCACTAAGTGTCATGCCCTGAAGGTTGATGCAGCTGTTAGGAATTTCCCTCCATCGTCTGACACCAACCAATACAATGATATACTGGTTTAATGCCAATAATAGTCGTCCCCTCGGAAAAATCCGACTCCGATGTCAGATCGGGGATTTGAGGACGGAGGCTACATGCTACGTCATTGATGTAGATACCTCCTACAACATTATATTGGGGCGGCCTTGGATCCACGCTCACATGATAGTTCCGTCGATTCTTTACCAATGCATGAAATATTGCGATGAGGAAGGAGAGGTCCGGACACTAATTGCCGATAAGCAGCCATTCAAAGGGTTGGAAAATTACTTTACAGATGCGGCACTTTATAAACCAGCCCATGAAATCTCCAATGACGATTCTAACAAGCTTCAAGAGCCTAATAACAGTGGTAATGAAGCCGACACTGAGTACGAGCTTTCTGGAGAAGATGATGGGGGTGATTATGAAATCAACCCTCACCTAGATTTTAGTTTGAGTCTTGATAATATAGTGGATGTAATAGACAGTGAATGGGTTATTAATGAAGACATAAAGTTAGTCTACGAGCATGCTGTAGCTACTGAGTCTGAACCCTCTTGTACTTCCACTGAAGTGGATGGCCTATCCGAACTTGAAGCTCTGGCGGCATATCATTTGCCACTTAGGTCATCCCTCCTCTCCCGGTCTAAAATAGCTGAGGAAAAAGGTCACTACTTCGAAGTGCCTCCTCGGAGAGATCCCAAAAGCCGATTATATTCGGCAGGGTAATTACGTCACCCCGGCGAAAACAAAGCAGTGAAAGTGATGAGCAAATATCACCCCAATTTCACTTGTATGAACAAAAATCCCGGCAGATGATGGAGAAGATGGGTTATAATCTTACCCAAAAATCGGGATTGAACTTTGAAAAAGGGCGACGGAACCTTATACCCTCGTTCAGACCAAGAGGAAAGAGCCCTGATTATTATCAGAAGACTCGCAGGGGGTTGGGATATGTATCTACTCCTCCCTCATCACCCTCCGGATAAGAAGAGAGTTCTTCGACCAAGGAAGATACATCTTCACCCGACCATGATTCAGATATAAGCACCGGTGCTTGGTTTCAATCATTGACAGCCAATATGGTTTCAGCCACCCTAGAAAGCGACGAGGAACCGATTGATGTCCAAGATGATTCCTAGGCTAACCATATGGACACTCTCTGGGACGTCCGCTTTGAACAGCGTGATCCGCCCACTGAAGACAAATTGGTACAAATCAATATGGGAACGGAAGAAAATCCGAAACCCATCTTCATAAGCAACACACTAACTCCATTGGAAAAAGAGGAGGTTATATCTCTTATCAAAGAGTATATAGACGTGTTCGCTTGGAATTATGAAGACATGCCTGGGCTTGACCCTCAAATTGCCACACACCAGCTAAATATAAAAGAAAATGCCAAACCTGTTAAACAACAACAGAGGCGTTTTCGACCGGAGTTGATGGAGGCAATAGTTCTGAGGTCAATAAGCTTATAAAATCCGGATTCATCCGTGAAGAACAACATCCTGATTGGGTTGCTAATATAGTGCAAGTTCGTAAAAAGAACGGCAAAATCCGGATTTGCATAGATTTTCGGGATCTGAACGCTGCATGTCCCAAGGATGAGTTTTCACTTCCCATCACCGACGTGAAGATAGACAATACTTGTGGTTATGAGAGGATGTCCTTTATGGATGGCTTCTCAGGATATAACCAGATCAAGATGCACCCGGATGATGAAAAGCATACAGCTTTTAGAACACCGTTGGGGGTATACTGTTATACGGTGATGCCATTTGGACTGAAGAATACCGGTGCCACTTATCAGCGTGCGATGAGCACTATATTTAAGGAACACCTACGCAAGATAGTAGAGTGTTATGTGGACGACTTGGCGGTCAAAAGTAAAAATAAAGAGGACCACCTTAGAGACTTAAGAACGGTCTTCGATCTGATGAGGAAACATCATTTAAAGATGAATCCCACTAAGTCATTTTTGGGAGTGTCGAGCGGGAAATTCCTTGGGTTCATAATAACTTCAAAAGGAATTTTCCTCGACCCTGAAAAGGTAAAAGCAATTACCGAAATGCCACCTCCCCGCAATCTTAAAGAATTGAGGGGGTTATAGGGAAAGCTCGCCTATATTCGACGCTTCATTTCCAACCTATCAGGGCGATGCCAGCCGTTCTCTCGGCTTATGAAGAAGGGGGTTTCTTTTGTATGGGATGAGGCATGTCAACGGGCCTTTGATGAGCTTA
This sequence comes from Dracaena cambodiana, assembly GCA_036321105.1. Taxonomy (NCBI): domain Eukaryota; kingdom Viridiplantae; phylum Streptophyta; class Magnoliopsida; order Asparagales; family Asparagaceae; genus Dracaena; species Dracaena cambodiana. The sequence goes on from JAYEPQ010000009.1 coordinate 18,300,577, forward strand.
AAGAATACCTCACCAAACCTCCCGTTCTTATGGCGTTGGTCCCTGGGCAGCCCTTCCTTATATATGTAAGGGCCATGGATAATGCCTTAGGAGCATTACTTGCTCAATATAATAAGCACGGCCATGAACATGCCCTCTATTATCTAAGTAGGACAATGATTGGGGCCGAACAACGGTATACCCCGATTGAAAAGGAATGTTTAGCCCTAGTGTTCGCTATTTAAAAAATGAGACACTATCTTTCTGGGCAAACAATTCATGTCATATCATGGGTTAACCCCCTGAAAATTCTGATGACAAAATCGGGATCCTTAAATGGCCGATTGGCAAAATGGGCTCTGCTACTGTCGCCCTATGACATACACTTTGTTCCTCAAAAAGTAACGAAGGGACAGGCAATTGCCGATTTTCTTGCAGACCATCCAATTTGGTCTAATACCAAACAGACGTCAGAGATCAACACAGTTAGTAAGGAGCAACCATGGTAAATGTTCTTTGATGGTGCTGCCAGACGATCTGCTGCTGGAGTGGGGGTTGTGCTTATATCCCCACATAAACATATATTACCTAACGGTTACTCATTAACAGAACCTTGCACGAATAATGTGGCGGAATACAACGCACTAATTATCGGCTTAAAAATGGCTCTGCAACTGGGGGTGAATTATTTAGAGGCATATGGAGACTCTAAACTCATCATCAATCAGATGACGGGTGAATATGAAGTCAGACATGAAGCCCTCATCCCCTATCATCAGCTAGCCATTGAACTGGCAGGCTACTTTGAGCAATTCTACATCTCTCATATATCTCGAAATGAGAACGTATATGCAGATGCCCTTGCCGCATTGGCAGCAACATTGGCGATCCCGCCAGGTGAGGCTAAAAGCATCACCATTGGAAGCAGAGAGTTCCTCCATCCAGATGCTGTTCTTCAGAATAAAGAAGCATGCCAAGCAGGCTTAACTTTGGAACCCCGTGATTGGCAATTTCCATTTATGGATTATGCTTTACATGGGATATTACCAGAAAATCCTAAGTAAGCCACCTCGATAAAGAGGAAGGCCCAAAGATTTTATTATGACCATAAGTTTCAGACTTTATATAGAAAGTCAAGAGATGGTCTGCTACTACGCTGCATATCAAAAGCAGAAGCAGAAGAAGTGCTGAGAGAAACACACGATGGAGTATGTGGAGCTCATCAGCACGGTCCAAAACTTGGAGACCGTATTAGAAGGCTGGGATACTACTGGCCGAACATGATTATAGAAGCAATGGCATACGCTAAACGGTGTCATGCATGCCAAATACATGCCAATTTCATTCATCAACCCCAAGAATACTTGCACAATACCGTTGCAAGTTGGCCATTTGAAGCATGGGGGATGGATATTGTGGGGCCTATAACTCCCCCGTCATCCAGAGGATATCGATTCATTCTTGCAATAACCGATTAGTTTTCAAAATGGGCCGAAGCCGTGCCTATGAAAGAGGTGAAAATGACAGATGTGATCAAGTTCATCAAGCATCATGTCATTTACCGCTTCGGCGTCCCCCGACGGATTATTCATGATAATGGTCCGCAATTCATCAGTCAGGGATTCTCCAGATTCTGCAATAAGTTCAGAATCAAAGATATTGCTTCAACGCCATATAACCCTACAGCTAATGGGTTGGCCGAAGCCTTCAACAAGACGATTATTAAACTCCTTCGGAAGTTCGTCTCTTCTAATAAACGAGATTGGGATGAAAAACAAGGAGAATGCCTGTGGGCTTATCGCACCACTGTTCGCACCCCTACAAAAACTACTCCATTCTCTTTGGTCTATGGAAGCGAGACCGTCTTACCTCTCAAAGTCCAGATTCCTTCATTAAGAGTGGCTTTAGATGACGACAGAAGAACGCCATCATCAAAGATTGAAAGAATTAGAGGCGCTGAATGAAAAGCGTCTCAGGGCTCAACAACAAATTGAGTTGTATCAAGCCCGAATTTCTCAAACATTCAATAAGAACGTTAAGCCAAGGACCTTTAAACAAGGAGACTTGGTTCTGGCTGTTAAAAGGCCAATGGTTCTAACCCACAAGTCTAAGGGTAAATTTGAACCCAAGTGGGAAGGACCGTTTATTGTGGTGACAGTACACTCCAGCGGAGCCTATCGCTTAATGAATCAAAATGGTGACAGGATGATGATACCGATCAATGGCAATTTTTTGAAGAAATACTATTCTTAATATCCCGGGAGGTACGAGTCTCCTTCTTAGGCATGCGCAGTTTGGCGCCTCTGACCTAAAACCTGGTGTGCTTAGTGCTCAAGTTTGAACAGCCTCTAGTCTTTTCTTAGGCATGCGCATTGAGCGCCTCTGACCTAAATTTGGTGTGCCCAGTTCAAGTTACACGAGAGAGTGTTGAACTGCCTCCAATCTTTTTCTTAGGCATGCTCAGTTTGGCGCCTCTGACATAAACCTGGTGTGCTTGGTTCTCAAGTTTGAACCGCCTCCAGTCTTTTCTTAGGCATGCACAGTTTGGCGCCTCTGACCTAAACCTGGTGTGCTTGGTTTTCAAGTTTGAACCACCTCCAGTCTTTTCTTAGGCATGCGCAGTTTGGCGCCTCTGACCTAAAACCTGGTGTATTTGGTTCTCAAGTTTGAACCGCCTCTAGTCATTTCTTAGACATGCTCAGTTTGGCGCCTCTGACCTAAACCTGGTGTGCTTAGTTCTCAAGTTTGAACAGCCTCCAGTCTTTTCTTAGGCATGCGCAGTTTGACGCCTCTGATCTAAAACCTGGTGTGTTTGGTTCTCAAGTTTGAACCACCTCCAGTCTTTTCTTAGGCATGCGCAGTTTTGCGCCTCTGACCTAAACCTGGTGTGCTCAGTTCTCAAGTTTGAACAGCCTCCATTCTTTTCTTAGGCATGCGCAGTTTGGCGCCTCTGACCTAAAACCTGGTGTGTCTGGTTCTCAAGTTTGAACCACCTCCAGTCTTTTCTAAGGCATGCGCAATTTGGCGCCTCTGACCTAAACCTGGTGTGTCTGGTTCTCAAGTTTGAACCACCTCCAGTTTTTTCTTAGGCATGCGCAGTTTGGCGCCTCTGATCTAAACCTGGTGTGCTTAGTTCTCAAGTTTGAACAGCCTCTAGTCTTTTCTTAGGCATGCGCAGTTCGGCACCTTTGACCTAAACCTGGTGTGCCCAGTTCTCAAGTTTGAACAGCCTCCAGTCTTTTCTTAGGCATGCGCAGTTTGGCGCCTCTGACCTAAAACCTGGTGTGTCTGGTTCTCAAGTTTGAACCACCTCCAGTCCTTTCTTAGGCATGCGCAGTTTGGCGCCTCTGACCTAAACCTGGTGTGTCTGGTTCTCAAGTTTGAACCACCTCCAGTTTTTTCTTAGGCATGTGCAGTTTGGCACCTCTGATCTAAACCTGGTGTGCTTAGTTCTCAAGTTTGAACAGCCTCCAGTCTTTTCTTAGGCATGCGCAGTTGGGCGCCTCTGACCTAAACCTGGTGTGCCCAGTTCTCAAGTTTGAACAGCCTCCAATTTTTTCTTAGGCATGCGCAGTTTGGCGCCTCTGACCTAAACCTGGTGTGCTTAGTTCTCAAGTTTGAACATCCTCCAGTCTTTTCTTAGGCATGCGCAGTTTGGCACCTCTGACCTAAACCTGGTGTGCTGAGTTCTCAAGTTTGAACAGCCTCCAGTCTTTTCTTAGGCATGCGCAGTTTGGCACCTCTGACCTAAATTTGGTGTGCCAGCCCAGTTCAAATTACGCGAGAGAGCCTTGAATAGCATCCAATATTTCTTTTAGGCATGCGCAATTAAGCGCCTCTGACCTAAAAGGTATGAATTACCCAGCGCCGACTAGGCAATGGGGAGAGAACCAGTTTCTCGCCAACCCCTTCTTGCTTGGGGTAAAAAGTATGAATTACCCAATGCCGATAAGGCAAAGGGAAGAGGAAAAGTTTGGCATTTAAGTCCAAACGAAATCCTCGACAACTCACCATGTTGAGGGGAATAACATGGCTAGCCCAACTCAAACGGTAGTTGGTAAAGGCTAATCAAATCCGTTGATAGCTTGGGGTTTGCTAAAAATCTCATAAAACCTGTCATATTAAACTCTTACCTCTGACAGTATGATTCGAAAAATTGTGCCTAAACAATACCGAAAAATAAATCATTTTGATGACAAGTTATCTGTTGTGCAAGCAAATTTTGTAGCCAGCAGATAAAAAAATCAAATGATTATCTTTATTTCATCAAAAGAATGAGGTTACAAAAATTCTTTCTTTTATTACAGGTTCTTATTACAAAAAGAATGAAGAATAAAAGGATAAGAACAAAATTATGGATCTCCTAGGTGCTTCAACTTATTCATCACCTCGTCAATCACCTGACGACGATTTGTTTCTACGGAATATTGAGCCTGCTAAAGTAAGACATCGTCATTTATTGCAAGTTGATGACTTAGACGCTGACGAGAGTCTTCTATAGCACGGCTCCTTAGTCCCTCCTCCTGCTCGACCGGCCCTTGTTGGAGGATTAGCGCTTCTCGCATTTTAACAGATTCTCCTAACTTAAGCTCATTGGCCACTATGACCGCCCGAGCTTTAGCAATGGTCTCCTGGGCTCTAAGGATTTCGGCCTGACTTCCCCCAATCTCTGAGTCCACCACCTCCAAGCTCTTAAGAATGGACTCCTGACTAGCTTGAAGCTCTGCCAACTCCCGAGACCATACTTCTTCCTGACGTATCAGCTCTTCTCAACGCGCTGTCAATTCTACCGGAAGCCGCGCCATCTCTATTGCGGTGATAGCTTCCACGTCCGCTTGATGAACTGTGTTTAGCATATTCACCTGCTCTTCTAAGGCAGTAAAGCGGGCCCGGTAGGGAGCTCTCGGTCTTGTCCCCCAATTCTTTCAATATTGTCCAAATAGCTGGATAACATTGGACGACCGAGACTGAAGAAATCCATGCCGCTGGGCATCATCTCGACACATCTTCTGAGCAACCGCATTAACGCTATAGTTGAAGAGCTCCTCAAAATGATTCATGGCGCCTGTATTCAAAACGGGCAGCGCTAAAGAAGATGTCGCTGGTGGAAGAGCGGTACCCACTGGAGTTGAAGAAGAGGAAGCTTGTTCCTGTACCAGGTTCATAACATGCAGAGCCAATAAGGCCAATGCAGATCTGACAGAGCTAGGAACCTAAGGGAAACGACGCTAGTGTGGATCACTTGAGCAGTACCACCGACAGGAGAAGAGGAGGGAGTGTTTCCACCAGAAGCTCCCCCAGTTGCGGAAGTAGCTTCGAACGAGAACTTCAAATTATCTTCATCCCCTGCTGGAAGACTTGGAGCCGGAGGAGTTGCAGGTGTCTCAGCAGCCACAATGGTAGATGATGTTAAAATCGCTAACTGAGGAGCAGAAGGTGCACCAAGAACCACTGGAAAGGTCTCAGTGGAGCAGACTGGTGGTGTTGGAGACGGCATACTGGGAGACGGTGTGGCCTCTTTTGCAGCAGCCGCAATAATCACTTCTGTTCTTTCATCACTCCCAAGTTCATCAATGAGAAGAATTGATGAGGGAACTGCACATGTGGTCGGCGTGAAATAATCAACATCAAATTCGCTAGCAGAGCTACCCAAACCACCCACTGAGCCGGTAGCGCCCGAATAGTCCACCTTGTCATCGGACTCCCCCTGAGTAGTTGAGTGCATCGGCGAGAGGAGCCGATCGCCTGCATCAGAAAATAGGTAAATGGTGTTATAAAGTATAAAATAACAGGCAAGAGACAAATTATTTAGAGCCATACCTGGAGATACAAGTCCAGTTGTCGGACTTGAAGGGGGAGCTGCCGTCGTTTCCAATAGCGTATCCGTCTCGCTATCCAGCGGTTGCGCCGCAGGTTGCTCAGCAGGCTCTACGGTCGGAGAAGCCGAAACCTCGGGAGCCCTTGGAGCTTCAGTAGGTTCACTCTCCCCTGCCGGCGCTGGAGGTAGAGCTGAAGCTAGCAGGTCTGAAGCAAGTTTGATAGCCACTTCTTGGGGGGCTATTAAAGTTCCCGGAGCCAGCTTCTGCCTCTTGGCAGGCCTTTTCTTTAAGGTACCGGGGCGTTTGAGAGTCGGCCTCCGGGAACGAATGACAACAGGTTGGGGAGCACCTCCAACGTCAGGGTTGTTATCATCATCATTGCCATACTCGCTGAATTCCGATGGTTCAGCCGCGGCGCCAAGAAATTCCTCCATTCCTTTTATCCTCACTCTCGAAGCACCCTGGCGGCTAATGTAAAAAGCCTCGATCTCCTTGCAACAGCTTCGGTTGAGGGAGAAATGAGGCACATCAGCATTCGCAATGCGATACCAGATGCAAAATCTGAGGGTCATGGCCAATTCTGGCGACTTCTGTGGAAGAGCAAATTCAGTCCCAGTCCCGCCAGTGGCAAAATGAAACCAGCCCCGGGCACCCTCGTACAAGTTCCCTTCATAGACAAAATTCTTGCCTGAATTACCCATATAGAGTTGGGAGTATTCAAATTGGCGAGTAAAACGACTCGGGATGTACGGTTCGATAAGACATTTACTGTCTTGACGGTATACCAAATGCCCGGGCCAAATATTAAGAAGCCACCAGAAAGCTCCTGAGGATAAGGCAGTAAAATTGTTTGCTCCTACTGTATCCTTCAACTTCAATCCGTATCCTCCACCAGAAAAGTCGGGGAAGCACCTGAAAATCTCATAGTTCTGGTGTTGTCGGAGAGTCTTACGGATTTGGGACATATAGTATTGTTGCCATGAGGAATGCTCGTATAGCTCCACAAGATAACACTTGTCACCTGAGCGGCATGAAGCAGCACTCATCAGAGATGGGCAGTGTAAAACGAGCCATGCTATCAGATAAGTGTAAGGAAGCTCCACCCTTGGGTTCGGAGTCTTCACTTGAGCGATCTCCTTCAACTTGCCTTTCCCTTTTCCTTTGCCCTTATTGGCAGGGATGAAGTCATTTCAAAGTATCCGCAATCCATGCTGTAGATTGCACACCATGGCGGGAAGAAGTCCGAAAGGTCGGCCGTATGCAAGGAGAAATTCTGGATATACCACAGTCATTGCAATTGTTTCTTTGGGCAGCGACGGCACGACACATCTCTTCAGCCACAACATCAGGAATCCAACAATAAGGCCTCTGTTGGACATCGGGGACTGAGCCTGATAGTGGTAACTTTTGAAAGAGATACCGGGACTAAATCCACCTTCGTTGGATTCAGTAGTATAAAGCGTTAGCCGGGTCTTGGCAATGCAGCGCTCAATCTCTGTGGTGTAGACAGGAGCCATGGACAGTCGTTGAACTATCCTTAGAATTCAAATTGACAGAGAGATAATCAACCCATTTCTTGTGGCCGATACCTTGATTATGCACACCTGCTAAGTCAGCACAGATGCGGTAATGGCACATCATCTCCCAATATGTGGCATAGATGCACTCATCCTTCGCCAATAGTATGTTCAGCTCCTCGGTGGTAGGGATGTACTCTTCGTAGGGGACTTCGCCCATTGAGAGCCCAGAGACTTCAAACATCTCGTGGAGGGCAAACCCTAGCTCACCCACTGGTGTGAAAAGGGTGCAGGTCTCGGGGTTATACATCTCCAGAAAGCAGAAAAAGTGATATGCACTCTGAGGGAACCCGAATTGGACGTTTCTAATGGCCTTCTATATACCAATCTCCTTCAAGATGGGTTCATGAGAGTCCAACATGTACTAAACAAGGCGGGCCCACAACATGTTGCTAGAAGAATAAACCCAGCCAGACATCCTAAAGTCGCTAGCAGGGTACTGACCATCTTTCGCCAGGAACTCACTTAAGAAAGTTCTTGCGCGGATTGGAACTTCTCCTACTGGGAGCTCCTTGCCAAAACGGCCTGGAAGCAAACCAGTAATGCATCTAGGGGGACCATCTTGATAAACCTCTTGTGCACCAAATTTGCCCGTTGGGACGCTATCTTGCTCTTGAGTTAGTCCCCACTTTAACTCCCGAGGCATCGCCGGCCTCTGAAGATAGACCAGGGGATAGCTACGATCCATCCCAGACAGAAACATTAAACCTTCGCCAGAGTTATATAGCTACATGCAGTCCTCTTCGAATAGGATTGTGTCTGAGTGCCCCATCTGGTCCCCAAAGAGAAACGCAGGCTTCTCTAGCACTTCTCTTTTCACATCTTCGAAAGTTGCGTCAGTGATAATCTCGCGTGCAGTGGTAGGATGATATTTGATCAATTTCTCCCTACGGTCTCTCAAGTTAGGGTTATATGCAGCCAGAATGGTGGTGAAGCGAAATTAAGCTGATGGATCAGAACCACCAGCAAAGCCAAAGTAGTGCTTATGGGGAAGAGATTCTACTGAATACCCTACTGCAAAAAGAAGCACCAGAGTTAGAGAAGTGTCTATAAGACAGAAAATTTCTCTAAGTATGGACGCGCGAAGCTAAAAATTAGACCGCGCGAAGCTAAAAGTAACTCCGCGCGAAGCTAAAAATTAGAATGCGCAGAGGGCAAAAGAGCCTCGCGTTTCAACGCGACAGCTGCTTAAAAGAGCCTCGCGTTTCAACGCGACTGCTACTTAAAGGAGCCTCGCGTTTCAACGCGACTGCTACTTAAAGGAGCCTCGCGTTTCAACGCGACTGCTACTTAAAGGAGCCTCGCGTTTCAACGCGACTTCTACTTAAAGGAGCCTCGCGTTTCAACGCGACTGCTGCTTAAAAGAGCCTCGCGTTTCAACGCGACTGCTGCTTAAAAGAGCCTCGCGTTTCAACGCGACTGCTGCCCAAAATAGCCTCGCGTTTTAACGCGACTGCTATTCAAAATAGCCCCGCGTTTCAAGCGCGAGGATGACGCGATAATTTCGCGTGAGAAAAAAGCCAGAGACTTTTCTTCTTCTCCAAGCCTTACGGTCGGAGTACGGCGATCTCGCCGATAAAAGAAGTGATCGATCGGTTAAAATCAAGCCAAATCAGTTTAGAAAAGTTCTAAAGAGTCTCGATAGAAAGATTCTTATCCCCAATAGGCGAAACGTGGGTTGGCCCGTTGCTGCCATGGCCGCTGCCACCACTGCTTGCGCCAGTCGCCGATGATGGAGCTGCACGAGAAGTAGCATGGGTTTTGGGTGCCATTGCTTGAAACTCGAGGAAAATCGACGAGAAATGGGGAGAAAATCGGTCGGGAAACGCTCGGATCGCCTGAGCTCTGATCGCCTAAACCTCTGAGATCTCTGGAAAATTCTCAAGTGAAGTGAGAAGAAAAGGAATAGAGATTTCATTTAAATGAGGGAAACGAATTTCGGAGAAAATGACTGATTAGTTACTCTCCAGAAACGCGGAGCTATTAGCCTCGCGTAATGAAGGAAAAAGCAGAGCCATTAACTTCGTGCTACGCTGCGCAACTCCGCAAAACGCAAAGATAACTTGGTATTTTTAGCTTGGCGTTCTCATAAAAAACTTGGATTTTTGGCCAAGTTAAGAGGATCCTTACTCGATCATATCAGGTATTAATGATCTAAGTTATGCAAAAAAAGCCTTAGATTATTTTACCAAAATTATTAACCATCTATTTATTGAGCAAGCAAGATTATTGAAGCCGACAGATAGAGAGGAAAATAATTTGCCTTTATTCATAAAGCAAGAGATTACAAAGAAAAAGTTATAGCTCTTCCAAAATCTTCTACATATTCATCGACTCATCAATAACCTAACAGTGAGATTCCTCCGCGGGGTGTTGAAGTTCAATTTCATGGTTTAAATACAAGAGATCTCCTCTGCAAATGTCAACTATGATCTGTCATCTGAAATGAAGCACAAGTTGAATTGGAGTGCTGCAAGCCCTTAGATGATCATCTCTATCGCTTTGGAAAGCAACAGAAATTGTCATCTAACAGAAATGATCCTCAAGAAAACTTAATGGGCTGCCGCAGAGTTCGTGTAACTCCTTCAAAAGGAGCCAGAGCTTGAAAACTGCAAGGCATATATTTCTGGCTTCCTTAGAGTTACTTTCGTTGATGAAGATCGGTGCACGGTCAGCCTTTGAAGATATATCAGGGAGAAGCTACATCCCAAGTCATCAGATTGAACCCGGTTCACTGCAAAAGAAGAATCAGGAGTACGACAAAAAGTTGGAAAATCTTCTAAGTATAAGAACGAGGAGCTAAGCTAACTTCGCATACCGCTGATTGAAATAGCCCCGCATTTCAAGCGCGAGGATGACGCGATAACTTCGCGTAGAGAAAGATCAGAATTTCTCTCTGACTTCTCCTTCTCCTTCTCCTTCAAGCCTTACGGCTGGAGAACGGCGATCTCGCCGATAAAGTAAACAAATTGGCCGGATTAAACCGAGCCAAAACATTTCAGAATAGTTCTTAGAAGACCAAGAGTTAAGGTTTTTACCTTCGGAAGACGCTGCATAGACTGGTTTGCCGTCGCGTCTACTTCCACAGCCACTGCCATTAACGCCGGCCAACGTGCGAAAAGCCAAACTCTTCTGGAGCGACATCCTAATGATGAAAATCTATGGAGAATTGAACGAAGATCAGTTGAAGATCATTCGTCATCATAAGTCGCTCGATTGCCGGAGTTGCCTGAGCTCTGAGCTCTCAGAAATTCTTCGGGTGAAATGAAGAAGAAGATGAGCCGAGAGCTCTATTTAAACAGAATTTCCGTCGCTTGGTATTCGGCGCAGAAATTCAAAGTAATTAATGAAATAATTACTCATTTCACTGAAAATGATGTGAAGCTGATTAGCTCCGCGTAAGCGAGCATAACGCGAGGGAGACTTGGTATTCTAACTCCGCGTTTCAGTTTAAGTATCCAAAGTATTTCAAAATTTGCTAAATCCTAAGCCATTTTGAAAACTTTGGAGGGGGTTCTGTTGGCAGTGAAAATTTCTAAGTAAATAGGATTTTCCACAACAGAACACGGAGCAAATCTATAACTCCGCGTCTGGCTATTTGTAGCCTCGCGTTTGAGCAAATGCATAGATGATCAATAGCTCCGCGTTAGCTCTGCATTCTGGTTATTTAGCGCCGCGTTTTGATGGAATTAAAGCTCCGCGTGAGCAGATAACCAGAATCTCAAATTGATTGAGATTATGATTTGTGCTTATCCAAATACCAAATCAAGTCCGATTAGAATTCTAAATCAAGAGATTTAAATCAATATTAAATATTTGATTGGAATCCTTGATGAGAGCAAATTCTATTTAGATAGAAACTCTCAAAATCTTCCTGGGGCTATAAATACCTTCTCGGTGAAACCCTAGGGGTCTTTTGGCTGCTTCCCTTCGGCAAGTCTTCTTTTTGATCCTTTGGCAATTCAAGTACGCAAGAGAGGCTTGAAGCCTTTAGTGATTTTCTTCTTTTCGACATCTTAGAGAGTTCAAGTTACGCACAGAGTCTTGAATTCGAAAAAGATCAGAAAAGATAATCTACAGTCGGTCGATATCTTCAAGAGAGAAGAGTTCGACGTACCGATCATCCAAAAGAACTGCTTGACAGATCCCATCGTCACTGATCCCACGTTTATATTGTAAACGAGAGAGATTGAAGTATAAAATCCTCTCGTTTGTTCTCTTTTTATCTTGTTCACTTTCATTGTAATTCAAGCTTATTCAATGGAAGGAAGCGAAGGAACTTTTGCGGCGAACATTCCCAACCATGAAAATCAGCGATGCACGCAGTGGACAGGTCTGATGACATTGACCAGAGGATAGAAGCCCAAGAGCAGATGATTCGATATCAGCAAAAGGCCATTGATGACCTCAAACTAATGCTCTTAAAAGTGGTCGAAAATACCCAGAAGATAGCCGACAATAAGGTTAAAACTTCTTCGGAACCGCCACCTAAGACAAATGAAGAAACTAAAGAAGAAAAGGCTTATTCGGTGCATGAGGAGGATGACAAATATTCCTTCCATGATCTTCATGAAGAGAAGATGGAAAACCTACAGAAGCAACTGGATGCGTTAATGCAAAAGAAAGAGCTAAAGGAATCAGGGGTTTTAAGACCATACCCGTCTGAATGGGATTTGGCACCGTACCCTGAAAAATACAAACCGCTCAAATTGGAGCCATATGACGGGAAAGGATTTCCCAGTCAACATATTTATTACTTTTTGTCTCAAGTAGGGCATTTAATGGGCAATGACCCAGTAATGACCAAGATATTCGCAAGTACCTTACGAGGGCCTGCATTCACTTGGTTTATGGAGTTGCCCCCAGGTACCATTAATACCTGGTTTGATGTTGAGATGCAATTTCTCGCACGTTTTTTTGAGGATGATACCGAAATTTCGGTTCATTCCCTCCTTGCGACGAAACAAGGAGAAGAAGAAATGGTCAAAAATTTCATTGAACGCTTCAAAGAAAAATTTGTGTATTGTCGATACGGTATGACCCAGGAAACCCTAGTAGAAACTTGCAAGTATAATTTCAGAACTGGCGTGCTGATAAGAATGGGAGCTGTAGAGTCCAAAAATTGGAAAGATCTGTTGAAGCAGGGAGAGCAGGCGGAAGATATAATTCGCCGGATTAAGGAATCTCGTAGCACGAGAAACTCTATGAATAACAGGCAATATCCACAGAATCCTAAAAATAAAGGGAAGGCTGTGATGACGTCAGTTGCAGATCCAAAGCCAAGACCTCAAAATCCGAGAGGTGCAGGTCAGAATAGGCCCCGCCAAGATAGAACTTATACATTCAAGATGGAGCAGACATGTACTCTATTCCATCTCCTCCTTAGAAATGGCATGTTGAAGCTTCCGAAAAATAGAAAATCGGAAGATGCTGGTAAAACCAACGACTCCAACTATTGCCTGTACCATCGGAATGTCGGGCACCCAACTAAAGATTGCTATCCTCTTAAGAACCGAATTCAAGCATTGATAGAAGCCGGGATTCTCACACTTAAAGAGGAATAAAAGAAAGTTTCTGTAAATATGGCAACTTTAGTAGTAGGAACAAATGAGTTCCCTACCAGAGTGATCCCTGTACTATTAGAGAAGCCAATATCGACACCAAGTACGGGCAGCCCGCACTTGCAAGCTAGCCCCTTGGGTACGCTCCGAACCACAGCTGTGACAAAGTCATTCTCATTGGCTAGCAGCCGGATTTGGGTAGAGGTGCCGAAAATATTGACAATGATAAATATCATGTTGCTTCCGCTACTTTTACTAGCCATTAGAATGGCTAATTGAGTGCTATAAAAAAATTGCCCATGCTGTTAAAGCGGCGGGAAGAGGAGATCAAGTTCCTCGCTAATCCTATCATACTGAGGGTAAAAGTATGAAATTAACTACCTGTTAAAGCAGCGGGAAGAGGAGATCAACTTCCTCGCCAACCCTATCATACTGGGGGTAAAAGTATGAATTAACTATCCAATACTGTTAAAGGCAAATGGGAGAGGAAATCAATTCCTCAACAACTCATCATGCTGAGAGAAATAGCATGGCTAGCCCAACTCAAACGGTAGTTGGTAAAGACTAATCAAATCCGTTGATAGCTGGGGGTTTGCTAAAAATCCCATAAAATCTGTCATATTAAGTTTCTATCTCTGACAGTGAGAAATAGTTCAAGTTATGCGAGAGAGCCTTGAACCGTCTCTACCAAACTCTAGACATGTGCAAGTAGGCGCCTCTGCCAAAATCTGGTGATCATGACCCAATCATCTTAGCGTGTGCAGTTCAAGTTATGCATGAGAGCCTTGAACCGCCTCCATCAAATTTTCAAGCATGTGCGATTAGGCACCTCTGCCGAATTTCTTGATCTTAACATGATCACCAAATTGAAAATCCAAAGTATTTCAAAATTTGCTAAGTTCTAAGCCATTTTAAAAATTTTGGAGAGGGTTCTGTTGGCAGTGAAAATTTCTAAGTAAAAAGGAATTTTCTACACAGAACGTGGAGCTAACTCCGTAGCTCCGCGTTTGGCTATTTTAGCCTCGCGTTTGAGCAAAACGCGGAGCTAATCCATAACTCCGCGTTCTGATGAATTTAGTTCCATGCTAACTCCGCGTGAGCAGATTTTATTAGAATTCCAAATTGATTGGGATTGAGATTAGGACTTATCCAATATCCAAATTGAGTTCAATCAGAATCCTAAATTGATTGAGATTGAGATTTGGGCTTATCTAATACCCAAATTTAGTCCAATCAGAATTCCAAATCAAGAGATTTAAATCAATATTAAATATTTGATTAGAATCCTTGATGAATACAAAAACCTTCTTTTCCTATTCCTATGGAAATCTTTATTCCTATTCCTATAGGAACTTTCAAATTAAAGTCTATAAATACCCTCTTTGAGGAGACTTTAGAGATAATCAATCAATAATAGATCAATCTATAGATGATCAATCTTTAACATATCTTTTTAAAAGTTTTTGTGAAGTTCGAGTTACGCGTGAGAGCCTTGAACGAATCAAGACCAGAAAAAATCATCCAAAATCGGCCGGCATCTTCTTCATCAAGAGCAAGAAGACCATCGTCGTCAGATCGTCCAAAGGAGCTACTAGTTAGATCCCATCGCCTTATAGATCCCACGATATTATTGTAAAAGAGAGCGATAAGTTATAAATCCTCTCATTTGTTCTTATAAGTTATAAATCCTCTCATTTGTTCTTTTTCTTTTGTTATCTTTCATTGTAATCTAAGTTGTATTCAATGGAAGGAAAGCAACAAATTTCTGCTGCGAACACTCGGAGCTGTTTTTTCTTTGTTGTGAGCCAATGTTGATAATCTGTGATAAGTAAATCCTTCCTTCATCCATAAAAGGGACGAAAATTCTTATTTGGAGACACACTAATTTAATAGAATATTTTATAGAAGTTCTTGAAGTACTTATTGCGTTCTTAAAAGTTAAAAGACTGCACATCTAATGTTATGTATAAGTTTCTTCCAATGTTCAAGAATGCGTTTTCAGTATGCGTGCGGTCCAGGACCGCATAACGCATAATCGGATTATGCGCCGATTATGTGGATTACGCGGAATTATGCAGAATATTAATATTTTAATATATATTAATATAATAATTATTAAAAAATGGATATATTAATGCTATAAAACTCTAAAAAATTATAAATAATAACCGTAAGCATATAAAATGAATATAAACTGGCTCTACATAAGAAATTAAAAAAATAGAAAGACTTATCTCTTAACTCCTAATGTAAAAAAAAAAGAACGACGCATGTATGTATGGATCAAAAACATCGCTCACCTGCAAATCGAAAAGAAAATTTAAATGAGAATCAATATATATGATATATAAGAATTAAGAAAGTTTTTTAACACATAAAAATGAACAATGCATGTACAAATGAACATATGACAATAATCCACACATTGCTAATACATGTTTGTGTCAACTATATAAGTAATTAGTTTTACATATTCAAAAAATAATACAAGTTTTTATCAAACACAGTTCATCCCACTCAACAAATTCTCTACTATTCCTCATTGTCATCTTCATATTGAACATTGTTTTCCAACTCCTCCTCAGAGCTATCATCATCATCGTCATTCACATCATCACCCTCTTCTTCTAGAACAGCTATACCTTGATCATGTTCAGGAAGATCTTCAATAACTGCACTGGATAAACCCTCTTGTGCTCTCATTCCCGCTGCAGCTCTCCTTCTTAGCGTCCTTTTGCTCCTTCTGAGTCTATCTTCGTTAGCTCCACTCGCCGCAGCAACAAGATCCCATGTTAAGCCGGAACCAGGAAAGATCTCATCTTTGTCATCATTCTCTATTTCTCTAACAAATTCATCTTTCCAGTGCAAAGCTCTGGAATCATCTGAAGCAATCAGCACATCCTTACTATCTCCATCCTTCTTCTTCGCATTCCTTTTCTGTGCCATTTTTTTGTTAAACTGAATGAAGACGAGATCATTCAACTTTTTAGCATCTAGCCTGTTCCTCTTCTTTGTAAGTATCTATAAATTTATATATGATTTTATACAAGAGAAAAGAGAAGTTTAGAGTGTTAACTCTGAAAATAATGTAATTAAAAATTATAAAATATATAATCATTGTAGTAGTATTTACCCCTTCAAATACACTGAAATTTCTCTCGCACCCTGAAGAGCTCCTTGTCAAGCTTAGGATCTTAATTGCTATTTTTCGAAGATTTGGTGCATCTCCTCCATAAAAATCCCACCAATGAGCTATTAAAGCAATATATAACAATATGTTAATAATTAGAAAGAATAGAATTTAATATTAAATTCTTTTAAATTTCATGTATAAAGGTTACCTAGGTCGAAATTATCCGTGTCATTAAAACTCATTCGGTACCTTTCCGCCATACCACTCCCCATAAGTCCCCCATTATCTTTGTAGACACGAAATTCATACGAGCCAATCTGATCTTAGACGTCATGCTCAGGGTAAAATATGCATATGCAATGCATGACGGCATTTCTTACTAGTGTATTTTCTGTGACTGTATTATCCCTATAATAATAATAGGAATTAAGATAATATGCTGTCAAATGCAATATACTATCAAGTCTGCCTCTAGATTCTTTCTCAATTATATTAATAATTGGTCTAAATGCAGACTCCTTTCGATTGCAAGCAGTTTTGATCTCGTTCTTTGAATCTTCCAGCATTCCATAGACAAAACCCATTGAAGGTCTACGATCAACATCAACAATTCTCAGCAATTTAAACAAAGGAGTGTATACCTTCAAAAGTTCTTTAATGTCTTTCCAAAAGGAGTCAGAATATATTGTGGCTTTAGTTGACTTTTCCTTCTTTGTCTTCGACCATCTGTTGTTATCCCACTTATCTGAAGACACCATAGCAGCCAACTGTGATTTTTTGTCCACCAAGCAGCTCAAGCTTAGGAAGGTGGTGGCAAATCTGGTGATTCTTGGACGAACAAACTCCCTTCTGTTTGTAAATGAGCGCATCAAAACCAGAGTACTGTGATGCGCATAGAGAAAAACTGTCATTGATCTTGCTTTCTCAATCACCGCTTTATATTTTGGTATCTTACCAATACCCTCCAACATAAGATCTATAGTGTGGGCTGCACAACTGATCCAAAATATATTAGGCCTTATTTCCTTCAACATATTTTTTGCTGCCATGTTGGATGGATGGTTATCAGTAACCACTTGCAGCACGCGCTTCTCACCCACTTCCTTGATGCAGTTTTCCACCCAATTTAATATGTATTCGCCAGTATGTGCATTGGCCGAGTTCTCAATGGGTTTAATAAAGCATGTGCCGCCCTTGCAATGAACACATAAATTCATAATACTTCTATGCTTTCTATCAGTCCATCCATCAGTCAAAATACTACAGCCATATTCATCCCACGCTTCCTTTGACTTCTCCAAGCTGTCTTCAATTTTTTTGTATGCCTTATCTAGGAGAGACACTCTCAATTGATATTGGCGGGGGGCGTTATACCCCGGACCGTTCTTGCCAACAGCCTCGCAAACTGATCGAACTCCTCACTGTCGAAAGTGTTAAAACGAATTCCTTTGGCATATGCCCACATGGCCGCATAATCATGCGCCAGCTCCTTCCACTTCCTTCTATCTCCTTCATTGATAACTGTTTGCTTCCATTTACCTTCATCCACCAGTCTGTTCAGTGGACCACTAACACGGGGCCTATGATCTCCAGTGAGTTCGGGTTCTTCTCTCTCTTTCCACTGATATCTGCACCTCTTTCCGAGCTAATAATCAGCTTTCTGCTTGTCAACTTTCCTCTTCTTGATTCCCTCCAAGTTCTCCCTACATATACGCCTCTCTTTATCTATGGAAAGCACACATGCTAATACTTCTCCTCCAACTCCTGTAATATGTTGCTTCAATCTATTTCTTCTTCCTTCCATAATCTTATTACACTTGATGCATTTCACATCATTATAAGATCTTCTCCTTATTAGCCTACTATAATTCCACCCAATGTCATTTGATCCTGCTGATTTCAATAGAATTTGGCTATCTTCCTCACTCGATGGATTTTGCCGGCCACAACTACTTGAATTAGAGGCCATTGATGATGACATACAGAAAAAATTCTATGCTTTAAAGAAGTTCCTACATCATCATTAAGAATAACAATTATTTCTCATTCAAAAAAATAATTCATACAATTAATAAATCGCCAACTTATATTCAAATAAACTTATATTCTACTACAATAAACTTATACAATTAACAAATCGCCAACTTATATTCAAATAAACTTATATTCTACTACAATAAATTTATACAATTAACAAATCACCAACTTATATTCAAATAAACTTATATTCAAAAATAATTCATCGAAGTGATCAGTTAACAACACTTTATGGCTTTAGTAGCACTTTATGTTATATTACAGAAAAAACAATCCAAAATCCACCCATCTCATGGCAACATTGTACTCTCTAACAAAGATAGTATATATTAAGTTCAGATCAGACTCATGCCCTGATAGATATCAGAATTTGAATTAATTGGCGGAGAGAAATATTAAATTATTAATTTCTAATCCTATAGCAACTAAATCCAGCAAATATTAATATCGAAGAAGTTAATTGCCTATCACCAGATTTACAAGAATTACAAAATTAGATCACATATGTAAAATATGTCTCTACAGCCAATTTGGTTTGATAGGAATGTATGACTAGAAAATAGCATTTGTAAGCTTTATATATGAACATATATTTCTCCCAAGGTATCTGATGTATTTAGGGGGGAAAAACATGAACAATAAAATGGCTACATATGCAAAAGATACAAAGTTTTCATCCATTTATTTGAGAGAGAAGGTGAGGGTCTCTATTTTAGTTCCCCAGCCTATTTATTTTTACTGGAATGCCACAAAATATAAGCATGCGGTGAAAAATTTTAATGCCAAAATTTTGTTTCCCTAGAGGCGTGTATGTAAAA
The DNA here is from genome assembly GCA_036321105.1 of Dracaena cambodiana. Lineage (NCBI taxonomy): Eukaryota > Viridiplantae > Streptophyta > Magnoliopsida > Asparagales > Asparagaceae > Dracaena > Dracaena cambodiana. The sequence continues at coordinate 18,319,501 of JAYEPQ010000009.1, forward strand.
AACTAGGGATTTGTATACATGTTACTAAGATTTTTCAACTAGGTAACTTTCTCATTCTCCTAGCAGATGACTTCTACCTTCTCTTTGTGGAGGGATAAACCTCCTCTAGAATAACATCCTCTCATATGGTCATGCTTGCTGCAAAATCCAGCAATTTAACCCTAGGTCCCTCAATCCAGCAAGTTAATCCAGCAAACTAAATCCAGTAACTAAACTTAATTCTCACTAGCAAATTAATTAGCTGCAAAATCCAGCAAACTAAATCCAGCAAATTATTCCAGCAAAAATCTAGCAACTAAACTTAATTCTCACCAAAAATTGCACCAAAAATCCAGCAAAATATTCAATAGGAATAATACCCAAAAAACATAAACTTCAAAACCCTAAAAATATCAAAAATCTTAACCGGAAAAAAAAATTTACCAAATCAACGCCGCCGGAGAGCTCGCCTTGAGAACTGCAGCTGCCGGAGGAGATGTCGCCGGTGATCGGAGAGGGGAAAGGGCGAATGGAGAACTCGGAAGATTGGGAGATCGAGAGATCAGAGACTAGAGTTAGGGTTTTTTTCGTTTTTGTCGCTAGTTTGGAGTCACGATCGCCAGAGTAGATGTCGTCGGTGATCGGAGAGGGGAAAGGGCGAACAAAGAGCTCGGAGATCGGAAGACTAGAGTTAGGGTTTTTTCGTTTTTGTCGGTGGTTTGGAGTCACGATCGCCGAAGGAGATGTCGCCGGTGATCGGAGAGGGGATAGGGTGAACGGAGGATAAAGTGATCGGAGAGGGGTTAGGTTTTTTTTTCGCTTTGGGGACTTGAGAACGGGATCGGGATCGGGATGTGGTACGGGTTCGACAGCTGAAGAGGGGATTTTTATGTGTGGGAAGCGGGTACGGGTCGGGTTTCGGGTGAATTTAGAAATTCGAAACCCAATAAACCAAAAACCGCATAATCGTATGCGAATTATGCGGAACGCATAATCCGCATAATCGATTATGCATCCGCATAAACGATTGTCCGCATAATGGACCGCTTTCTGCCTTTTCTGTGCGTTTTGAGGCCGAAAATGCTTATGCGGGCGCATATTCGCCCGCATAGGATGTTTTTTAGAACACTACTTTCTTCCCTTTTAATATTAATACTGTCTTTATCTTCATTTGAGAAATTTTTTGTTTCTTCCATGGATACATTTACTTTTTACTTTCTATGATGTTTGTATTTTGATAATGAATAGATAAATATTAGAAAGTCTTTAGGTTAGATGTAATTAGATTGGTAGCGTGTTGACTCTTCTAGATCACATTAGATGTGCTTCATTGAAAAAAAGACAAGATTATGCAAGATTTAAAATTAAATAATTCTTAGATGAAAAGATTATGATAGATTATCTATTTGTTTCATACTAATCTATACTTTATCAAGCATCTTGGATTATAATGTTATGGATGTAGTTAATTTTTACATATTTCTCGTAGTTATTAATTTCTTCGAGATTGTTAAGCAATTACAGATCATTATATGGTCTGTGCTTTCAAGAAAACGAATCGATAACTAAATTATTATTCCCATATAGATCTAACTAGTTTTCATATTATTAATCTGCTGAATTCAAATTCATCCACTTAATCTTTAAAACAACCCACCACTCCTTTCATCTTTTCTTCTGTTGGATCTCGCATTAAACACGCAAGTTCCTCCTATACCGCTATTAATGTATATGATATTGAATTTAATATTAGCGAAAATGTATATCATAGACGATTGAATCCTACGGATATGTTATCGACGACGAACACCCTCTTCCTTAGCCGATCGGGAGATTGATCACGAAGGAATCAATCCACTTTCCAATAATGCTAGGCTCTCAATCTCTTGAGTGAATTAATGTCGTGTCTCCCCTTTTTAAAAGAAAAATATTCTTTAACTGCATTTTATTTTGTTCCAAAAATTCGCATACAAACCAACATCTTCATTCACCTATATGGAATTAAAAAGTAGAACTGAGCCATCTTCTCTCTGGATTGATCATATGTAGTATAAGTTAACATCCTATTTTTGCGATTAATTAAAAATTTTCATCACTAAAATCAACTTCGCCACTGCTTAGCTTGCACGAATACAAGTCGTTTTGTTCTCCCAATTGCTGTGACTACTTTGGAAAAGTTCTTGGTAACGCTCACGGATGCTGCGGATTCGAATTTAGCATTTTGGAAAAATAATATTTTATCTTGGAATCCATTTCATAGGATGATGTGAGGTGTTCTTAAATTATTATTATATTTTTGAGTGGGACGTGGTGATAGGTAGGGTGGACAAGGAGGTGAATGAGGGTGAGTATGTTTTCTGTATTTTGCATTTTGTTAGTTTTTTCTTGGTTTTAGGAGTTGTCGCTCTCTTTTGGGCTTTTTCTTTGGGGATTTTATTTGCTTTTGATTTTTCTTGCATTTTATTTTATTTTTAAAATTTTTTCTGACTAATTTTCTCTTCTATTTTTTTTTCCTCTTGTTTTTGGTCAATCTTCGAATTTGAAAGTGGACTTGAAGTACTTGGAAGGCCCCCTTTGGCATGCATCTTCTTTGGCTGTTTACTTTAATCCATGTTTCAAAGTTTAGATCATTTTCTATAGCAGATCGATCATTTTCTCCCATTACTGGACTTATGCTGTTGGCCTTTGAAACGGTGAGTATTCCCTCTGGACTTACTGGCTATGAATACGGCATTAGTTAAGGATTCATTGGCATCAAGGTGAAAAATGCTCGTATAATTTAAGGCTCCGTCAAAGCCTCAATTTAATGCAAGGCATGATCACGTAACTCAAACACACATTCCTGCACTGAAACACGAGCATATGAAGAAAAGCAGATACGCCAACACAATGAGGGGTTGCTCACGGACACTGAGAATCAGGCAAAGAACACAGAGCCATAACCTCAAGAAGAATATTTCATATAAGCAAATAAACAAATCTTCCTCTTTCTCTCCATACTAATGCACGTTGTCAAATATCTCATATGAAATAAATATAAAGCCTTAAGAGTTGTTATGGTGTTTATTAAAGTACCATGGCAAAAGGATTTCTTTTTAAACTTTACATTGTTCTTCTTCTGTACGCTTCAGGGATATATGATGGCCCACTTCATGAAAAACTCATATGAATTGAATCATCTTCCTGGCCTGCTTGTGAAACTTCCATGATTAATTCTCTTATACTCCTTTTCTTTCCATTATATTCTCATGTCCACAAGACCAATCAATCGAGATGCTGATGGTCACTCAACTTGCCTTAGAAACACGATGTCAGATTAGACTTGGTAGTACTCTGGTTAAGGCCCAGGTATAGAGAACAGATAGCAGAGCACCGACGGGAATGGTCACCACCCATGAGGCAACAATCTCCCGTACTGTCTCGGATCTCAGACTGTTGAGGCCCCTAGCAAAACCCACTCCCATAACCGCACCAACGAGAGTGTGGGTTGCAGAGATGGGCAAGCCAAGCTTTGATGCCACCAGAACAACTGAAGCAGCTGCAAACTCCGCTGCAAATCCTCTAGTTGGTGTCAACTCTGTTATCTTCTTCCCTATGGTGGCAATCACCCTGTAGCCCCACATCATGAGGCCTGCAACAATTCCAAAACCGCCCCAGGCGAGGACATCAGTTGGAATTATGACCTCAGCTCCTCCTCCAGTTCCACCTTGAAGTATGGACAATGCACCAGCTAAAGGCCCAATGGCATTGGAGACGTCATTCCCTCCATGGGCAAATGACATGAAACAGGCTGACAGGACCTGCATGTAGCCAAAGACACCATAAACAATCTGTAGCTGGGCTCCTGTAGGCCCAGCAATGTCAGATAGGAACCCAATTTTATGTTGATGCGGTGGCTTATCCTCTTGTCCTGCTAGTTTTTCTGCTTCAGAAGTGAGGAGGTGACCAAGCTGTCTGCGGATAACTTTACTGACAACAATTGCACCTGCAGTCCCACAAGCCAAGGCCTGAGCCAATGCAATTGGAAGTGTCTTGCTAAGGGGAAATGATGCTAAACAGATTCCTGTGACACCCAAGAAAACAGCGATAGGAGCCACGGCAGCAGCAGCCTGCCCTGGGTTCGGAGCACTGTAGACAAACTAATGAAAGGACCAGGTAAGAAGGAAACAGAACACAACGATTACAAGAAAAATTGAGTTCTTAAACTGATTTCTTTGTTAGTGTTATTAGGACACAAAACATTGATATCGCGACTATGATATCTCACCTTATGTTTTATTTAACTACTAATTCAAAGAGTTGAAACATACCCGACGTATGCATTTGTAAACAATCAATGAGACAGCAGCTCCAATGACTGGAGAGATGACCCATGAAGAAGTCACCCGTGCCAAGGAACTCCAGAAGACGGCGCCAGTTCCTCCATATACCAAGCCAAAACCAACCATAGCTCCAACTATACAGTGTGTAGTGGAAACAGGCCAGCCATAGAAGGAGGCCACCTGCATAGGAAAAATATAATATTTATTCCAATAGTCAGCATGCATATTGGTGATATGCCTTTTTCTCATGTATATTAGGTTGCTTTATTAATAACATTGTATCTTCAAGAAGCTTCTGAATCCAGCTAGTAAAACCTATTGGTTGCAATGCTAGAGAAAACACTATCAGATTAACCTGATGCAACTGACCATTTTACTAGAAAGAGAAATGACGCATATAGGCGACATAGCATTAGGAAATATGTCCAATAGAGCAATGCCCAATGTGGTGAAATGGGCTTAAAGTTTAGCATATCAGTCTTTGAACGTGTCATCTCAAATGGGTAATGTTAAAGTTTGTCAGTTCACGGAGATAACTACATATGCAATTACAGTTTAGCCAATTCGAATCGCCAGAAGCAGAATCATTTTACATTTTTCCAGCCTTTATGGGAGATCTGCCCTATTGTACTATTTTCAGAGGAAGCTGAAGAAATGTTAGTAAACTAATGGAACATATGTAGAATTATATTACATTTCATTAAGTTCCTATGATTTATCCCTTTTGATTCTTCTCTTACTAGATTGATCAAAATGGTAGTTAAGTTCTTCCAGTTTTACTTTATTTATGCTCGTCCACATTGAAAGCATTCTGCAGGCCGGTGTAATCGGGGAAAACCTCAGAAACAAAGCAAAGTTCGATATGATTCAACGAGGTCTGTATACTCCATTAAAAAGCTGTTTTCCGCAACTTTTCACTTTGCAGAACAATCAAATAAGGGAGAGCTTTGGGATGTCTTCAATCCAAACTGTTCGTATTCAATTCCTTTCATGGGAATTCTATGCTACCAGAAACTTCATACACGTCCAATAATATATAGCTAGGACAAACCTTGCCAGCCTAACTGGTCCCAATATGTTCTTAATAAATCAAATTCCGTGTCACTGGAGGGTCCAATTATTGGAGTAAATGCATCATAACAAAATAGCCCCTTATGTTCTCTAATTCAATCTGTTGATTATACTATGAATATACTATTATGCTTCGGAAGTATTTTCATTGCTACATAGCTACTCACAGGCCACAGCTAGGTATGAGAATGGGTGGATCTAAAAGCCAGCCCTTTGCCCATGCTATTCAAATTTTTGAATGAATATGAAAAATTTATTTATTTTTTAATTCAAAATTTTGAATAGGACAACAAAAGACTGGCCCTTGGACCTAACCATTCTCATCCCTCCTCATATCTTCATCAATTATAATATGTGCATAATATTGTTTAGAGTGGATTGTGTAGGAGGAAAAATTTGGAGTCAAGAAGAATTAAACCACACAGGGAGAATAGGCTCGCGCATGTGAGGTTGTTCTAGCAGCCCTGCGCGGGGCTAGCGAGGCTAATAGCCCCACGTCAGGCTAACAGCCCCGCGTCAGGCTAAGAACCCCGCACGAGGCAAACAATCTCACGCACGCGGCTGATTCAGTTTCCAAAAAGGGTTTCTGTTTGGATTTTTTGCCAGAATTCTAAATCCAATCATATCCAATTACTCCGAATTAAAGATTTAAAATCCAAGTATAAGTTGAAAGATTAAGTTATTCTAAGATTCTATCCTTATCTCCTAAAGAAACTCCTAAAACTATAAATAAAGTTTTGAGAATCTTTGTGAAGAAATCTTTAGAGATCTTTAAGTTGATTTTGTATGCAAAGGCATGCCGACCAGCAGCAAGAAGCCGCCAGCCAGAAGCCTTCATCATCAACTCTTCAAGTTCAAGACCAATTCAAGTATCAGATCGTTAATGGAGTAGAGATTGACGCTCCATAACCACATCAAGAACCCACACCCTTTGTAAAAGAGAGATACGTTATATAAGTCTTCTCATTTGCTTTATATTTTCTTTTCATTGTATTTTGGAGAATTATTGTAATTTTATAAATCCAAGGCAATGAAAGGAATGCACGTTTTGCGAGAAACAAACTGGCGATTATAGTGGAAGAAGTTTTCTACACCGATAAGAAGATTGTGGCCCAATCTGATATTAAAAAAATTGGTAAGTCTATGGGGATGGTCATAGAAGTTGATCAATAAAAATATAAGGTATACTTATCCTCTAGATCAGTAAATCTGGTCAAAACAAGGCTCTATCATCACTTGGAAATCCTAAGTAAGAATTCAAATGACAAGAGAACTCCCATTGAACAGGAGCTTATTAGATCTTTGATTTCGAAACAGGAAGGAGTCCAAGTGATGGATTCAAATGACAAGATGATTCCCGTTGAATAGAAACTTCTCGGATTTTCGAGCTCAGAATAGGAATAAATCCAAACGATGAATTTGAATGATAAAAGGACTCCCATAGAACAAGAACACTTTGTATCTTTGGATTCCAAAAGTTTGGAAAAGAAAAAATCTCTTCCTGACATAACTGAACAAGGCATCAAAGAAAAGTCAAGCTTTGACTTGACCAAAACTCAAATTTGGAACGGAAACTGTTGAACATGGCGACAAATTCTCAAAAATCAAGTTCAAGACGAATCGGTCTCAAATGTCAGGCTAATCAGTCTAGTATAATTTTACGCGAGGCTATTTCAAAATTCTAGGCTAATCAGTCTAGTGTAGCTTTACGCGAGACTATTTCTAAACATGAGACTAGTTAGCCTAGCATAACTCTATGGGAGGCTATTTCTAAACGCAAGGCTAATCAGCCTAGCATACAAAGGTTGCAACACGAGGCTATTTAGCCCCACGCACAAGGAACAAAACGCAAGGCTATTCAGCCCCACGTAAAAAGTCCAGAACACAAAATTGAGCCTCAGCTCTACGAAGCATGGACAAAGACTAGAACAGAATGCCAATTAGGCAGGGATTTCATTTTTCCGTGCCTGCAGACTTTCATAAACACAACAAGGGATCTCATGGAGGCCGAAATGAAAAGAAACTTATAATTGAAGCATGGCTCACTTACTGCCTCCAGATCAAGAAACTAATTTGCGAGAATTCTTCATTAACGAGAGGAGGATGGCGCAATCCCGTCCAATGTGCCGATGTGAACAAATAATCTACGCAATACTTATCAATTGCTATTGTGGTCAACCTAGACCCTCGGTTTGTAGTCGGATAACTAAACCAAAGAACAATACAATTAAAAGAAGACATGTTCAAAAACAAAGTGTCATCATCGACAAAGAACCTCTATTTATGATTTCAAGCATAGTGATAAAGGAAAAAAACCACGAGGCGATAAATACTCTTCTGATACGGAAGCACAACACAAGTCAGAAATTCTAGCACCATGGATCTACAAGAGGTTGGCTGGGGGTTCAAATAAGAAAAGTGAAGGAGATAACGATCATTCAGCCGTTGCAATACCTCGATCATATCAGTCTTCCCGATTTGAAGAAATAACGGTCCATATGATAGGAACCTCCAATGAAACAAAGGCTGGAAGCTCCAGAATGACTAATTCAAAAATAACAGAAGGGTCTTGACGAGCTCCGGACACTGATTCTAAAAATAGTAGAAAATACACAAAAGAATGCAGAAGACAAGATAGAGAAATCCATTGATGGACCACCAAAGAATAGCAGTGAGGCAACCATGGAAAGAAGAGGATTTTAACTTTGTTATATACTCACATATAGAAATGATGCAAAAGACGCAGGACCAGCTGGAAGCCCTGATGCATAGAAAAGACTTGCAAGAAGTTGAAGTTACTAGGTCATATCCGGTGGAGTGGAAATCGGCTCCTTTCCTCGAAAAGTATAAACCTTTAAAGTTAGAATCTTTCGATGGAAAAAGTTCTCCCAACCACCACCTATACTACTTCTTATCACAAATAGGTCATCTCCTGGGGAATGATCCTATAATGACTAAAATCTTTGCAACTATCTTGAGAGGGCTTGTATTTACATGATTTATGCAGTTGCCCCTAAGGACCATTAAATCATGGTCTAATGTGGAGAAGGAATTTCTACATTGATTTTTCGAAAACGATATAGAGATTTCGCTCCATACTCTCCTTGCGAACAAACTAAAAGAGGATGAGACAGTAAAAAAGTTTTGTAAAACGTTTTCGAAATATGTCACTGTAATATCCACATGGTATGTCACAGGAAACGCTAGTGCAAATCTACAAACACAATTTCTAAACCATCATTCTCATTAAGATGAGAGTAGTAGAGTCCAAAACCTTGAAAGATTTAATAAAATAAGGAGAGCAAGCGGAGAATATAGTCCGACGTATCTACGAACACCGTGCTCAAAGAAGAATGTCCACAAACTGACCATAGCCACAATCATCCTATCCTAAAAGAAAAGAAGCAATAACTATAAGGTCCGTTGTAAACTAAAAGGCACAAAATAATCGAGATTTCCTTATATCGCAATGGACATATGATTTCGAAGATGAACAAGTAATCATATTCTTTCACCTACTGAATAAAAAAGGGATGCTTAAGTTGCTATAAAATAGGAAGTTAGAGGAAGCTGGGAAAATAGATGATCTCCAATATTGTCTTTACCATCAAAATAGTGGGCACTCGACCAAGAATAGCTATGTTCTGAAAGATAAAAATTAGGCACTTATTGAGGCAAAGGTGATCCAATTGAAATCTGACCAGAAAAAGGTGTTCACAAATGCAGCAATAATTACCATGGGATGCTTAGAAATTCCGGTCGGTGCAGCTCCGATCCCTGCGGAAAAATTGGTAGTAAAGAACTACGACTAGTATAATTTGAAACAAAAAAGACTCTCCCCGATTTCTACTGAGAAATGAGAGATTATGGAGGTATACCGAAACTTGCTAAAAGACGAGCAATGGATTTCTTCAGCCAACTCAAGAAAAACCAAAGGAAACACTCGATCAATGCTAGCACAATAAAGATTGAACCTGCCGTAATCTTGCCGAGCACGGGCAACCGGCGCTGGCAAGCTTACTCCCTGAGCACGCTCCGAACCACAGCTGCGACCCAGTCGTCCTCGTTCGCTAGTAGCCGGATCGGGCCGGGGCTACCGAAAACATTAATGGTGATAAATATCCTGCTGCTTCTGCTGCTCTTGTTAGCCATTGGAAATTTTTGTATGATGACTGGAAATTTTAATAGCAAAATAAATGCTATAAATAAAAATTTCAAAAAAAGAAAAAAATGAGAGAAAAAAGAAAAAAAGAATGTAAATACACACACACACATATATATATGTATATATACACACACACACACACATGAATATATATGAATTTTTATTGCCCAATAACACTAAGACAATAGGAAGAGAAATTAAAAACGTCTCGCCAACCCTATCGTACGGGGGGCAAAAGTACGACGACTAATAACCCAAGAAACATTTGGCATCTAAACCCAAACAAACCCCTCGGTAACTCACCATGCTGAGGAAAATAGTATAACTAGTCTAACGCAAACGGTGATTGATAAAGGCTCTCCAAATCTGTTGATAGTTGGGAGTTTGTTAAAAATTCCATAACAGATTTGTTACAACAAACCCATAGCCACCAAGGCAAAGAGGAGAGAAAATCAAATTCTTGACAACTCATCATGCTAAGGTAAAAAGTATGAACTGCACAATACTGTTAATGCAAAAGAAAGAGAACAAGTTTCTCGCCAACTTATTATACTAGGGAGTAAAACATGAACAACGCATAGCCATAAAGATAAAGAGGAGAGGAAATCAAATCCTCGACAATCCATTATACTGAGGTAAAAATCATGAACCACCCAATGCTACTAAAGCAATGGGAAGAAGAGATCAAAATCCTCACCAACCCTGCCATACTAAGGATAGAAGTATAAAATTAATCGCCCAAAGGCGAAGGGAAGAGGAAACGTTTGACATTTAAGTACAAACAAAATTCTCAACAACTCATCATACTGAGAGAAATAGCATGGCTAACCCAATGCAAACGATTGGTAAGCACACTAAATCCGTTTAAAGCTAGGGGCTTACTAAAAATCCCGTGTACCTGTCATGTTAAACTCTTATATCTGACAGCGAGATTTGAACCATATCACCTAAACCACTTCATAATTTCACCCGTCACAAACATGTCATGTTAAGTCACCTCTGACAGTGAGATTTGAATCATCTCACCCATCTCACAAATCATCTCGTACGCACTTTGACAACAATTGTCTAACGATTCTGACATGATCACCGACTCTGTCTGCTTTTTAAGCGAGTCACCCTATGATCCTGACCCATCATTGATTCTGTTTGCTTTCCAAGTGAATCACCTCATGATCCTGACCTGATCATTGATTTTGTCTGTTTTCCAGACGAATCACCCCATAGACATGTCAGTTATACCACTGTTTATAGTTTTTATTATCCTGACCCAATCATCAGATCTATTTATTATCCGATGAGTCAGCTCATGATCCTGATCCAATCATTGATTATGTCTGTTGTCTAAGCGAATCACCCCATAAGCATGTCAGCCATACCTCTGTCTGCGATTTTCGTGATCTTATCCCGATCACCGGATTTGTTTGTTATCCAGACAAGTCATCCCATGATTCTAACCTGATCATTGATTCTGTCTACTTTCCAGATAAATTACCCTGTAAGCATATCAGTCATATCTCTATTTGTAGTTTTCATGATCCTAACATGATCATCGGCTCTATCTGTTATTCAGGCGAGTCACCCAAAAATCTCAAATTGGTATTGTCTATTATCCAGACTAGTCATCCTCAAATCTCAAATCGACTCTGTTTGTTATTCAGGTAAGTCACTCCCAAATTTCAAATTGGCTCTATCTATATCCAGGTGAGTAACCCTCTAAATCTCTAAACGATTTTGTCTGCTATCAAAGCGAATTACCCTGGCTCTATATGTTATCCAAGCGAGTTTTGGTCACACATTATCCAACAAGTTCCATATTCTGCAACTCTACCCTCCAAAAATCTACAAGTTCACTATCAGATTTTCACCCCGACTCCGTCTGTTATTCAGGCAAGTCATCTTAAAAAAAACTGGTTATGGAAGTGATACAACTTCTGTAAACTCCATATACAATAGGTCTCTTCTTTCAAAAAATCAACCCTAGACCCCAGAACCTTCATAAGGACATCGCGTAGGAATTTTCAAAGCAAGGCAATATATTGAAACAAATTGAAATATTCGCTTTGTTCACATGACACACACACACAGAGAGAGAGAGAGAGAGAGGAAGCAGCTCAAACAGTCTTATTCTTCACCAAAGACAGAAAGGAAAGAAGAAGAGATGAAATATAGAAAGGTTTAAGGGTTGTTCAATGCTCGTAAGCTTGCCTCTACTTCTTCAAGGGCCTCCCGATGAGTTTCCTCTACTGACGCCAATACTTGATGGCGCAAATTGTCTTCATTGATGACCAACTGCTAGGTAGCTTGAGCCCTGACTTTCTCCATCGCCTTGCTCCATATGCTAACCTCTTATTAAAGTTGATCATGGTATAGAACAAATTCATCCTGCCTTCTCAGCACTTCATCCTGCTTAGCTTGGGTGGCCTCCAGTATAGCTTAAGTCTTGGCAATAGCCTTGCGAAACTGACTAACCTCGCATACATAAGAAGCCTGTGTGATGGAAATTTGAAGAATTAATGTCCACGGTGTTTTAAAACTTATTAGAAACCGACAAACGAGATTTTAAAAAGTTTGGAGGGAGTCGTATAGTAGGAAAAATTTGAAGTCAAGAAGAATTAAGCCACACGGGCTAACAGCTTTGCGTACGCGAGGCTAGCAGTCCCATGCGGGGCTAATAACCCCATGCGAGCCTAACAACCCTGCGCAGGCAAACAACCTCGCGTGCAGGACTGATTCAGTTTCCAAAGAGGGTTTCCTTTTGGACTTTTTGCCAGAATTCCAAATTTAATCATATCCAATTACTTCGAATTAAAGATTTCAAATCCAAGTACAAGTTCAGAGATTAAATTGAGCTGGAATTCCATCCTTATCTCCTAAGGAAAACTTCTAAAACTATAAATAGAGGCCAAGACGGGAGTTTTGAGAATCTTTTTGGAGAAATCTATGGAGACCTTTAAGTTGATTTTATATGCGAAGGTATGCCGACCAACAACAAGAAGCTGTCGGCCAGAAACCTTCATCTTCAACTCTTTACGTTCAAAACCAATCCAAGCATCAGACTGTCAACGGAGTACGAGATGGATGCTCCATAACCACATCAAGAACCCATACTTTTTGTAAAAGAGAGATATTATATAAGTCCTCTAGTTTATTTTCTATTTTCTTTTCATTGTATTTTATAGAATTATTATAATTTCATAAATCCAAGGCAATGAAAGGAAGCGCACGTTTTGCAGGAAACAATTGACCACTTTCTCCTCTTATATCCACTTGAAGCTACCTCTAGTTAACTTACTCTGACCCAATCCTTTCTATCTTCTAAGCTATTGCAGTTCTTCCAACTCAATTTTTAATGTTCTCATTTTTTCTTTTTCAATTCACTTATGAACCTGTTTCAAAATATCCTACATTCTGACACTTAAAGCATAGATTCTTATAAACTATTCCTTTAATTTTGTGGTACTCTGCAGTCACATAGAAGCCCGTATATTAAGCATCTTAGCTGGTAAATTGATGGGAGGAATAGATGATGTGGTGGAAGTGGTGAAGACAAGTGATACCAAATCTAATTAGTATGCTCTAATGCAGATCTGAATAGAATAATCTATTCTTCCCCGAGGCATAATATGCCAGCGAGCAGATTAAAACAGTTCTGCAAAAAGCAACAACATGAACAAATCATAAGAAGGAAAACTAAACGAAGCAAGTCATAACAATTGTAACCAAACTGTAGTATTTATGGATAAATTGCTATACTTTTCAGGTTTGTGTGCAAGTATGTGTTTATACTAAAATATCATGATAGCTATAAGTATGTAGCTTGATAGTATTGCCGCCTAAGCCCTTTACTTAACATGGATGTGATTTGAGATCTCTCATATGAAGTGGAGAGATGAATTTTCTTATATGGGGAACTATTGTGTAGTTTGAATGTCCTAAGAATGCTCTCAGAATCCTCAAATGTCCAATGGCTTAATGCCCGACAAAACTAAAAGTACAAGGTGTCTATTACATTGACCAATAGATACAAGTTTCGTGTTAGATTATTTGCTAATTAACAAGTGACAATATAACATCAGTGAAAATGATTGTGTAAACACTTTTTTAAACTAAAAATACAGGTTAATGAGTTATTTGACCATCGTATCTCATATTCAAAAATGTTCAGAAGTTGTGAAAAGCATTTTGATTGCACTACATTCAGTGATTTTAAAAGATTTCCACCAGACAAACTCACTTCGACAGCATAAATTGAAAACAAATGGCGTGTATTGACAAAAACTCTAGGCAGCAACTCGTGTTGGTATAGAAACATAACAAACAGTTGAAGAAACAAAATTTTGTAAAATGCTCTGCTGAAGTAGGAAGTGACTTCTACAACATTAATGAGTCAATGGAACATATATAGTAAGTATATTCTTAAACACATCCTGTGCATAAATTTACTTGATTTACTTGCTCCTAGCAATCTTCAAATGTTTGAAATAGCTAATGTTTGAATTGACGTGGCACAGAAAATAACAAGTGAAATATATAGGTGAAACAGAAGTTGGCGAAGAATTAGACCTGCAGCCAGGTGCCAGCAGCAGCAAGGGATGAGAGCAAGCCAGCAAAGAGCAAGGAATCCTTCCCTTGGAACACGCTAGCAACAAGGATGCCCTTCTGCATAGTGCTAGTGACATGTGTCCCCATGAGCAACGCCCCAGAGAATTCGAGCACTGCGGCCGTCAGCACGGCCTGCGGCAGGGTGAGAGCTCCCGACCCCACCGAAGTCCCCATGGCATTGGCCACGTCATTGGCCCCTATATTCCAAGCCATGTAAAATCCAAAGAGAAGTGTGACATAGGACAGAGACTTGATCTTAAGGCTGGCCCCCTGTCCCAGAGACTTCAACGCAAAAGGGAAGGTCAGAGTGGCCACGGCCACGCAGATGCAGATGGCGGTCGCTGTCGCAGAGGATATGTTGAAGGCCTCCGCCAGCTCGAGTAGGCTGCCGCTTGATTCCTGGCTAGCTTGCTTCTGCTCTCCTTCATTGTCAGCCTCGGCAAAGGAGGATAAGGTTGCAGAGGGCGCGTAGAGGAGGCGGGCTCTGGGTTGAATATGCCTGTGGACAGGCAGGTTGTTGGGTTGGAGCAGGAGGGAAGAGTGAGGGGATCTGCGGAGATGGTGAGAACTGGCGAAGATTAGTACCCCACCGCCTCCTGCTGCACTGCAGCAGCTATAGATGCTTCTGCTGACAGAGAACAGGGGAGAAATGCGAGTCATGTCGCAGGAGAGAAAAAGAGAGTAGGTGGGAGAATGGGGAGGGTGCAGGAGGAGCACAGGTGTGCTGCTGGTACTATGTGGTGGCCATGGGAGGTGGGCGAGGAGGGCATGTCGATATGTGAGAGAGAGGGCGGCTGAGGAGATGGGGCTCCCTTTTTGTGTGTGTGTGAGTGTGCGTTCAAGTTGAGGGGTCGCCAAAGGGAGAACGAGTGGTGCAAAGTGATTCGCCCCAAGATTCCATCCTAATCCACAATTACCCCCACAGATACCACGTTCCTTCTCATCACTCAATTTCAGTCACTACGTTACTGCGTCCACCAACCATTGTCAAACATCGCCTTCCTCCGGCAAAACTACTTGTCAAGCTATGGGGACAACCGGAAGGAAAGAAAATATGCAGTAATTGCAATCATTGATGATGATTTGATTGGATATTTAAGTATTAGCGTTTGCGTATAAAAAAGAACTCTGACGATCTCCGTAACGCATTTTAGATTGAACATAGAGGAATATTCATAGGTTGACCGAGCTACATCGCCACTATTGTAAAAAGTAACATCGGTTGTAGTCCGAGGAGCAGCTATTAGACCAGGAAAAGTAAAAAGAATTAACAGGAACATTCTTATAGAAAAATCCAATAGAAGACTGGAAGAATAGAAAGGAAAGCTCTTATCGATAGGAAGAAGAATAATTCTACACAATGCGGTGACACCAATCTATATGATGTCGGTATTTAAACTGCCAGCGTGGGTTAGGGCCAAGATAAATAAAATTCGTAGAAGGCTTCTATAGGCAGGTCCAGGGAAGGACAGAAAAACATACAACCTTGTAAATTGGAACCATGTATGCATGAGCAAGAACGAACAGATAAATATGACCCTACTAGCAAAGTGACGGTGGAAACTAGAGACTAAACCCACAAAACTGGTCAACAACGTCTTAAGGAATAATTATGGATTGAGAGTAGGGTTATGGGCATGCAAGCAAACACCAGAACTTGTCAAATATGTTGGGCTTTTGGAAAGGACTTTTGACGGTCAAAGATACGTTCCAAGCAGCACTATCATATAAGTTAGGAGGGGGGGAATAACATAAGCTTCTGACCAAGGATAGATGGGAGAGGAAATGCATGTATTGCACAAGATTATCCGGAAGTATATAAACTGGCTAGAAATAAAGAAGTAACAGTAGAGGACAGTAATAGGAGTGAGAGATTCAGAATGAACATACTAAGAACTAATGACCTACGGGTCAAAAACGGTATTAGACTCTCAAAAATCAATTGAAAACCTCGGGAAATTCTATTTACACCCAGATATTTACTCTTTATGCACAAGTTTTAAAATTGCAAATAATTACAAGTTTATCATTTTCTTTTTGACTAAGTTACTCCTTTAAATTCCAAATTAATATCTAATGCTTCTTAAAAAAAATTAGAAAACTGTCATCGTCTTTTTGCTCTATTGTTTCTAAAAAAAAAAAACACTTTTTTTTTTGGTATTTAAATGTAAAAACAAATACATCTCACACAAACTCATCGATTTAATTTCCTAACTCCTTAAAAATTTTATAATCGCATTCCTAAAAAAATTTGGAAGAAATTTAAAATTTTCAAATTCACTGTAACAAAAAAATTTAGGATTTAGAACCATCATGGACGAATGCACAAGAGGGAGAGAGAGGGATGATCACGGAAGTGGGGTGACCGAAATGGGGGCGGAGCCGTGGTTGAATTGCTAAAGACATTTAGAGAGAGCGGGAGAGGATTGATAGAACGCGGTTAGAGCTGAATCACGGACAAAATTAGGAGAGAGAGGGAGGGTTAATTCTGTGAAAAAAATTGGTCATAGAGAGTAAATCAATGATGTTTCAAAATGAGAGATTGGTGTAGAGAGTAAGTTGGACATGAAGAGTATATCACCGTGCATAAATAGAATTTCCCGAAAACCTCATACTGTCTAGAGGGATGACGGATAATTCAGAATGGATTAGGTCCAATTCAAAAGAATTTATAATGTGTGCATGCTATAGGATTATCAATTCTAGAGGACACACAAATGACAGAATAAAGAAAATATGAGTGTTGAAAGCACCAACCAAAATACAGACATTTCTTTGGCTGGTAGCCAAGAAAGCGATTTTAACTTGGAATAACCTCCAGAGAAGAGGTTGGTAGGGACTGAGATATTGTTGCGTTTGCTCTCAAAATGCTAAAACCATAGAGCACATATCCATCCATTGTCCCTTTGTTAAAGAAATATGGAACAAAACTTTGATAAGAAACAAGGAAAATAGAGTGGATACACATCCAAGTAGTTTTGAAGCGATTTGGGAAGATCAAGAAACATTTCTCATTGGGAGGAGAAATAAATATAACAAAACACTTGTGCTTGGGGAAGTCTTTTGGAATGTTTGGCTTCAAAGAAATAATAAATATTTTAGAAATATTACTGTTAATTTATCTACTTTCCTATTCCATATTGAAGATGACCTATACCGGTAGACAGGTACAATGGTGGAGGGGACGGATAGTGGTCAAAACAGTTGTACTATCAGGAGGATCCCTAGAAAGAGGTTGGACCAAGATCCACTGCAGACCCAGAGGTATCCATAGCAAAAGAACAGGTGTCATAGGTACCCGATACCGTGGAGGAGTGATGGAGAAGATAATAAGGAGGGGAGCATAAAACACAATAGTTTAATGGCGACATCTAACTCATTTATGTAACAATTGTAGGAGATTAGACCATGTAGAACTTATATGTATTATATTTCATTAAGTGAGTTTAATGGAACGCGATGGGCATACTAATGTGGTGTTTTATCTCCAAAAATTTAGAGGAACAAGTTACTTCGGATTTATGATGATAGAGTTTTGAGCACACCCACATACAGAACTCCAAATAATTTGGCAGTGGATCAATTATGCTAGGATATGCAGAGTCCCATAGTTTTTATTTCAAGAAAACCAGATCCCTTAGTGCACTCCCTATTTCTCGAGCATGGTATTATCGTTTTCCATATGCGTAGCCAATTACGAGGATAAAATTTTGGGGCAATTAAGTTGAATTCACTTTTAACTGACCATTATCACTAACTTCCTTCTATTGTTAGATCTCCAAACTCCGCTTATGTTGAATTGAACACAAGGACAAATATACCTTACCTTCTTGTTGGGCGCTTCGCTTCATCCATTCCAATTTAGACTCCTATTTTCTTTTTTTAAATAGTATAAACAGTATTTACATCCCCCGTGTTTCATTACTCTATTATTATTATTATTATTATTATTATTATTATTATTATTTAAATATATTAAAAACAATTAGCTAGTTTGGGTCTTAATACCCGAATGACATTTTAAGTTGTTTGGATATTAATATCCGAGTGGATATCGAAATCAGAGCAGAGTTCAAATATTTTTCTAAAAGAAATGCAAAAAAATTACATTAAAAAAGGGAAAGAAACTATGATTCTTACCACCTTACATGACGAATCCTTTATTGAGATGAATTGTATATTTGTACTTTCTATTGTCTTCAAAATTTTTGAAATTTCCTCCGCACTTCTTAGTACAAATGAGGATTAATAGCGAAGTATTTAAATTAGGGTATGAGAATAGATATTTGAAAAATAAAAATGGATTAGATTGGAGTTTGAAAATTTATATTGAGAGAAATACAAGTAGAGGGAAAGTATTTACATTAAGTTTAATCATTGGATTTTGTAGGAATAGATTTTGCTGCGAAGATAAAGATAACTTACATAATAAGCTATAATGGTCAATTTGTAATAAAATTAAACTTTTTGGTGGGGTATTTAAAAAATATGGTTAATTACAGTTAGACCCCTGTAGTATTGAGGATGTGTCACTTAACACCCCTGAAGCTTGAAACTCTCAAAAACCCCCTGAACTTAGTTATTTTTACTCTCTTTTTTTACTAAAGTGCACTCTTGTCTCTCAAATTCCTATTCTACACTCATCCCTCTTTTTAACCAGTACACTTATTAAAGGGAGAGATAATGATAGAATAAGAATTTGAGAGATAAGAGTGCACTTTAATAAAAAAAGAGAGTAAAAATAACTAAATTCAGGGGGTTTTTTGAGAGTTTCAAACTTCAGGGGTGTTAAGTGACACATCCCCCATACTACAGGGGGTTTACCTGTAATTAACCCTAAAAAATATATAGGTGCTTTTAGAATTTTCCTAAATGTGATAGAAAAAAGGTAAAGTGATAAAACAGTGTCAAGACACTAGTTGTGTATGTTTAAGACCCTGATCCAACCAAAACACAATCTCTAGCAAGGGAAGTAATTTTGAAGCACTGAACCAATTGTAGCCATGACAACGATTGCACCAATCTCCAATTCCAACCTTTCCAAGTTGAATACAAGACGTGGCCTAAATGTTATGTGTAGAAAGCTGGCGAGAGCAGGTTTTGTCCAGGGCCTGATAGGATCTTCCTCTATCAATGTCACTAACTTATAATATACTAATGATACACTCATTTTTGGAAGGAATAATGTGAGAGAGACTATTTATTTCAAATGTTTACGTTGTTGCTTCCAAGCTTAGTCTAGTCTAAGAATTAATCTTTCTAAAACTTCTTTCATTAGTTTGGGACCTAAAAATCTCTCCTTTTGTCTTATACTAGACATCTTCAGATGTAAAGAGGCTGCGTTCCCAATTAAATATTTAAGCATCCTCATTAGACCAGTGAACTTTCCAAATAGGACTGAAACCCTTTTCCTGACGCTTTCGAAAAGAGATTGGAAGTTGGAGAAGTAATTTACTCTCTTTGGGAGGAAGGATGGTGCTATTAAATTCTGTATTATTCATGCTACCTTTGTATTACATGTCTTTTTCTTTCTGCTGCCTTATTGGATGAGAAACATAGTAGATTATATCAGGAAAAACTTTTTGTGGAATGGTGTGTCTCATTCTAAGAAATTTCATTTGATTTCTTGGGGACATATTTGTAGACCTAAGAAGGCTCAAGGACTCAAGATACTTGATCTTAAAACCTTCAATCTATCACTAATGACGAAATGGTAGTACCATTTGGTTTCACGCCCTTACGGCTCTTTTCAAAAACTTGTGCCACAAAGTATCGTCTAAGGAATGGTACCTGGCATCTTAGGAACGGTACCTAGCTCATAGAGTTATGAAGTTCACATAACACATCTAGATTCTGGAAAGGCATGTTGCTATCTAGACATATCGCCTAGTCAAGTCTAGAATTTAGATTGGGTAATGGATATAATATAGCATTTTAGTATTTAGGTGGTGCTCCCAAGTCTCTCTAAAAATCTTATTTCCTGATACCTATGAATTATCCACGGATAAGGAGGCCAAGGTAAGTAGGTTTTGGGGTCATTCTAGATGGAGTTTGAACCTCCGTCATCCTATATCTGTCCATAAAAAAACACAACTTCGAGAATTGAGAACTCTTCTTAGTTACTTTAGACCCAATCACTTATTGGACGACCAACCTCAATGGAGATGGAACAAAAATAAAGACTTTTCTGTCAGGTCTACTTATAACCATTTTGTGAATGGTGGAGTTGCATTGACTGATACTACTTGGATTTGGAAGACTATATTCCCACCTAAAGTAAGGGTGTTTTTATAACTGGCCATGAAAAATGCCCTCCTCACCTAACCAGCCTTATAAAAAAGAGATTGGATATGTACAAATATTTGTGTACTCTGTAATAGGGATGAGGAATCCACTGTTCACATATTGTTGATCTGTCACTTTACTAGTGATATATGGGTAAATTATACAAGAAAGTTTAGAATTAACATTAACACAGAAACTTGTGCCAGTTTAGGATCCAAATTATGTGTTAATAGCAATTCATTAAAATTGGCTTGGACTCTTACAACAGTTTTATACTGGAATGTGTGGAGAGAAATAAATAATAAAATTTTTAATTCTGCAGCACGTTCCTCACATACTTATATTAACATGATTATCCACGATATTATTCTATGGTCAGATATTCCATCAGATGAGGAGCATATGCAGATCTCAAGAGGGACATTAGGAGAGGATTCCGGAGACCCTCTTCCATTCTCGGACCAGATTTGATGGGAGGTCATAACTTTTTTCATAGAGAGGTTTGACGTGTCGAGAAGAATCACTTCACTATTTGTTGTATTTGGAAGACTTTTACTCTTTATGTACTCTTTTTATTATTAGTTTTTCTGTTGCTTTCTATTATGTATTTTAACTTTGTGTAGGTTCACCTATACAGGTAATCTGAACCATTTTGCAATTTTATTATCTACTTATTAATGAAATGCGGAGAGCTTTCACCAGCCATTTTGGTAAAAAAAAAAAAGTTGAATACAAGACTTTTGGCAAAAGTAATGCTATATGTTGGCCTGTAGCTTGATTTCACCCATAACAGAGAGGTGCCATTGATGCACCATCAATGGGGCCAACTATGGCCTACAACAATGGTGATACTCAAAGAAATCTGCCATTGATGTGTGTCTGTGTGTGGGGGGGGGGGGGGGGGGGGGGGGGGGGGGTGGAGTGCGTTGTTCGGTTTTTAAGGCATTTTTGGACTCGAAATTAGTTTAATTAATCCCTATTTCAGGTAGAGTTGGTTACTATAAGGGGGGTTCCTAATAAGGTCCTAGGATGAGATGGTGAAGAATCTATTTTGCATCCTCTTGAGATTTTTGGAGAATTCTCTTTTGCAAACCCATTGAGAGTTTTCTACTTGTCTTCTTATCGAGATATCAAACTTTGAGATATTTAAGAGATCTAATATTTATCATTGTAAATATCATCAATTGTGAAGTTTGATTCAGCTCATGGACGTAAGACTTGCTCCAAACAGATAAATCATTGGTTATCTGGTTTGATTTTTTTTTTCCTCTATTTTTTTTCTTTTTTGTTGTTACCGATTTATCTGTTGAATCTCAATAAACTTTAATTATTATTTTTTTTGAATTATTACATGTGCTTCCCCACAACAATAAGTATTCCAGCTACTCAATTACGTAACACTTCTTCCATCGACGTTTGCAATACCAACAATCTGGTCCCCAACTTCGAAAGACCGTGTAGTGGTAGTGGTTGTACGAAGCTTTAGCGCATGAACATTAGGTAGGACATCACTGATGAAACTCGTGACCTAACATGATGTTGGATCAAAGCAAAGAGGTGGATAATATAGCGCATCTGTTATCTCAACAACAAGGTGAGGTAGCATAAAGTATTTAAGGCACAATAATGGAGGTTTAGTAGTTCTGACCCATCAAATTGGAGGTAATTAAGAGGGCAACGAACTTGACAGGCAAGCTCAGCACGATCCAGAAATTTTCTACTACTTGGAAGCAAAATATAAGAATCAGTTAGCGTGTTAAAAAAGGATAATCTTGAAATATCAAGCGTATGGATTCATCTATACTCCTTTCTTGCCACCTCAGTTTCTCCCCTCAACATGGATTTGGATTTGATTCCGACTCTTTTGAAAGGCACCAATCTCCAACTTCAAGAATAAGCGTGCGCAATGGTTTCATTCAATCTTCATTGTCACATCCCACCCGCAATACCATACAATGTAAGACAAATAATGTTATGGATGGGACAAATGTGGGAAATTCTATTTGCACATGGAAATTTACTATTGACGCACGGTTTTGAAACTTGTAAATAACTATAAGTTTACCATTATTTTTTTTGGACTAAATTACCCTTATAAATTCCAAGCAAAGACTTTCTAAAATTTGAAACTACGACTCATCGTTTTTCTTCTCTGTTTTCTCTATTTTTTTGGTATTTAAAAAAACACATCTTCCACAAAATCATTGATTTGATTTTTTAACCGCTTAAAATTTTTTACATTAACATTCTTTAATATATTAAAAGAATTTTAAATTCTTTCATTTTACCGTGACAGGTGAAATTAGGGTTTGGAATTTGATTTTGAGTTTTCTTATGCCAATGGAAAATTCGAACATGCAATTGGTGTTAGAGAATAAATCTAAGATACAATTTAAATTTATTTTTTTTAAAGTTTTTATGCGTATTTGTTTGAAATTTATCATTAATTAGCTTTATTTTGCGGGGGAGACGTTGCCTGTTGGTCGGGTATTAATATCTGACCAAAATATTTTTTGGTTGGGTATTAATATCCGATCAAAATATTTTTAGCTCTTAAACTATTATCCGACTCAAACAAAAATGGATAAAAAATGTTAATTTTCATGAATATACATGACTAACAAAATTGTTAAAAAATTGTTATATGTGTTTAAGTATGCACTAATTATACAGGTATGAAATAAAGACGATATGAAAAGATTGTTAATTTTAGTTAATTTACAGATTGTGACAAAATAATATAGAGTAATGATTCATTTGTTCTTGACTATTGTAGATAGATGCAACGACACAATGCACTCTTACATTGGTTTCAACGCGAAAAATATTTTGAATTTTATAACTTCTCGGGTACATGTTCTTTTGGGGTGGCAACGGTGACGACGAGTCCGGTGGGTGGGTTGGCGGCACAGATTTGGGGGCAGGAATGGGATGATGCGGTCGACAATGATGGAGGAGGAGGCTGAGTAAGGAAGGCGGGGGTTGGCCACGGATTTGGAGGCGGTAATAGAGTGCGGTGGCTGATTTTGGGGGTGGCAACGAGTCCGATTGGTCGGTCGGGGAAGAAAGATCGGGGGTTTTCACAATGGGAAAAATTTATCGAAGGAAATTAGATAAAATGGATTGAGGATAAACATTGGAAAAAAATTTGTGCGCAGAGAGTAAGTTTGTGATATTTCAAAATAGAAGCTTGGTATAAAGAGCGACCAGGGTGTTAAGAGTAAAAAACGATGCGCAACTAGAATTTCCCAACAAATGTTGGCAAAAATAAATAGGGGTTTTTACAAATCTGTCCCTTTAAAAATTAGAATTTAGTCCTCCAAATCTTTATATTTATAATTTAGTCTTCCAAATTTTTTAAGTTACCACAATTTAGTCCCTCAGCTATAATTTTTAGCCCGAAATTTTCGTTATACCCCTGAGTTATTTCACTTTAGTCCTTCTTTTTCTCTTCTTCTTATTGGGTTCTCCTCTCTAATATTCTCTTCTCTCTCTTCCGTCCCAGTTAATTTCCAATGTGAAGTAACTTAAGGAACCCAATAAAAAGAGGAAAGAGAGAGAGGGAGAGGAAAAGAATGGAGAGGAGAACCTAATAAGAAGAAGAATAGAGGAGGAAGAGGGAAGTAATTCAGAGGTATAACGGAAAATTCGAATAAAAAATATGGCTGGGGGACTAAATTGTGGTAAGTTAAAGAATTTGTGGGACTAAATTATAAATATGAAGATTTGGGAGACAAAATTCTAATTTTTAAAGATTTAAGGGACAGATATGTAAGAACCCCAAATAAATAATACT
Source organism: Dracaena cambodiana (assembly GCA_036321105.1). NCBI lineage: Eukaryota > Viridiplantae > Streptophyta > Magnoliopsida > Asparagales > Asparagaceae > Dracaena > Dracaena cambodiana. Next base: position 18,343,724 of record JAYEPQ010000009.1, read on the forward strand.
AATTCAACAATCAGTGGAATATAATAGTTAACCGAAAGGGAAAAATAATAGAAACAGTGAACACACAGATTTACGTAGTTTGGTAATGTGCTTACATCCACGGGGACACGATCGAAAACTTCCACTATATCAAAAAGGATTACAGTTTTCTTTCTCTTGATCATAAGAGAGAAATCACAATAAAATCACACAAATTATAAGATCAAACCCTCACCGTAAAAATAATATAATGATTTTACACCAATACTACAGCCGCTGCCCTTATCCTTTGTTTTAGTCGCAAAAAATCCCAAAGGAAGTCGCACCTTTTTCTTTTCCTTAGGCCAAAAAAATAGCAGCCGCCACACCCTAATAGAGATTAGGTTTTTTTTTATTGTTGGGCCGATTTTAGACCCGTTTGGGCGAACTGAACCCGCTGCGACAATAGAGCTCCAATAACAACAATCTCCCACTTGGAGACCTATTGCAAAAATTGTAATCTTTATACATGATAATCCTAACATCCCAAGTTTTTACCTTGATCGTTCAAAGTCCTAATTCCAATATTTAACACAAATGCACCAAAATTGAGCAATAGCTCAACTTTTTCCCATCAACCGGCTTTATCAATATATCTGCAGGATTCTTACTACCCTATATCTTCTCCAACTTCAATTGGCCATCAACTAATAAGGATCTAATGAAGTGATATTGCAAGTGAATATATTTAGTCCGTGAATGATATGCCGACTTTCTAGTAAGATGAATTGCACTCTGACTGTCACTGAACAATCTGCAATCCACTCCATCAAAGCCTAATTCACTCATCAATCGTTGCAGCTAAATAAACTTCTTACTTACTTCTGTAGTTGCCACATACTCAGCTTCTGTCGAAGATAAAATAATAATTTATTGTAATTTTTAAATCCAGCTTTTGTCCCTCCTATAGTAAAGATGTAATCTGTTGTGCTCCTGTCATTATCTCTATCACCCGCATGGTCTGAATCCGTAAAACCTTGCACATCAATGTTATCACCCCCATAACACAAACAATACTTTGAATTACTTTTCAAATACCTGAAAATCCACTTTACTACTTGCCAATATTCCTTCCCAGGATTCTTCGTGAATCTACTCACAACTCCCACTGCACATGCAATATCTGATTTTTGACTCACCATTGCATATATGAGACTCCCAACGTCCGATGAATAAGGCACATTCTCCATGTGTCTTATCTTCTCATTTGTCTTAACATCTTACTCTTTTGATAACTTAAAATGACCACCAAGAGTTGTAGTTACCAGTTTTACATTCTCCATGTTGAATCTCTCCAACCCTTCTTGATGTACCCCTCTTGAGTAATCACAATTTCTTTCTTTTCTTATCTCGGGTAATTTGCATCCCAAGAAGTTGTTTTGTCTCACCCAGGTCCTTCAATGAGAATATGCCTGCCAACTTCCTATTCAGATCATTGATTTTCTTCATGCATGAATCTGCCATAAGCATATCATCTACAAACAAAATAAGAATTATAAAGTTACCGTTCTTAGACTTTTGTAGATATACACAATGATCTGAATTGTATATGACAAAACCCGAATCCAATATAAACTTGTCGAACTTCAAATACCATTGCCTCGGCGCCTGTTTCAATCCATACAAGCTCCTTTTCAGTCGACATACACAATTCTCATTTCTTTCAACTTTATATCCCTCCGGCTATTTCATGTATATTTCCTCCTCCAAATTACCATGAAGGAAAGCAGTCTTCACATCGAGTTGCTCTAAATACAATCCTTTCATAGCCTCAATACTCAATATTGTTCTGATAGAAGTCATCTTAACAACTGGTGCAAATATCTCATTAAAGTCAATACCTTTTATTTGACCGAATCTCTTCACCACAAGTCTACCATTGTATCTTTGTATCCCTCCTGCCTCATGTTTTACCCTGTATAATCACTTATTATACAACACTTTCATCTTTGCCGGTCGCTCCACCAATTCTCATGTATGATTTTCCTCCAAAGAAGACATCTAATCACTCATGGCTTACTCCCACTTAAGACGAAACTTATCCTGCATAATCTCTTGGTAACTCTCAGGTTCACTTACATCAGTATACAAAATATGATATAAAGGAAGACAAAATTTTTGAGTTGGCTTTCTTATCTCAGTGCTCCTCCTCAAATTGAAGAACTGGAACCATCTATTTCAGCCGGTGGCTCACTCCTGTTTGGTCTCATTTGAAGCTTGTATATTCTCAGGTGTAACCATTTCTTCTCCTTCAGATGTAGGTATTTCTTCCTTTCTTTCATCCATAGGATCCATCACATCCCATCTTGTGGCTCATCCAGCTCTAAGTGCTCTTTCTCAACTGTTTTCTCACTTTTCTTCTCTATTCTGTCTTTATACATATAACCCTCATTGAATACTATATCTCTACTACGAATCACCTAATTATGCTCATAATCCCACAAGAGATAACCATATCATTGTCATCGTATCCAATGAATGCACACTTCTGAGATTTAGAATCAAGTTTCTTTCTCATCTCATAATATATATGTGCATATGCTATACAACCAAATATTTTTAAGAATGAATTATTTACAGTCTTACCAAACCATATCTCCTCTGGAATTCCTCCATCTAAAGTACTAGCTAGATTTTTGTTGATCAGATAGACTGTCGTATTTACAGCGGCTCTCCACAGTTGTAAAAGTAAATCTGCATATAGTCTCACACTCCGAGCTCGCTCCAAAATAGTTCTATTCATCCTCTCAGCCACACCATTCTACTGCGGTGTTCTCGGTACAGTCTTCACTTTCCTGATCCCGTGGGTAAAGCAATAGTTATTGAACTCCTTATTGCAAAATTTCCTACCATTGTCTGATAATAGACATTTCATCTTCAATCTTGTTTCATTTTCAACAAGAGCTTTCCATACTTTGAAGATCTTGAAGATATCGGATTTCTGCTTAAGTGTAAATGCCTATATTTCCTCCTTGCATCATCTATGAAAGTAACAAAGGAAGAATTACCTCCAAGAGACTTCACTGAAGAAGGCCCTCATATATCTGTATGCACCAACTCCAATCTCTCGGTTTTTTTCTCCCTGCCTATCATCATAAAACTAACTCTTTTCTACTTTCCAAACACACAGTTCTCACATAAGTCAAAGTTAGTATCTTTCATATCTGTCAATATAACCTTGGATTGCAATACCCTCATGCCGCTCTCACTCAAGTGACTGAGTCTCTGATGCCATAAAGTAGCTTTCTCATTATTCACGGTGGCCAAAGAAATAACGTGATCCACTGAGCTTAAGAGTAGATGTAGTGTTCCCACTCTTTCACCCTTAATCACTACTATTGCTCCTTTGCTAATCTTCCACTGTTTTCTCTCAAATGAGATTTGATAACCCTCGCCATCAAGCCTACTAACAGATATCAAATTCTTCTTCAAATCTGTTATGTGTCTGACCTCTTATAAAAGCAGTTTTCTATTATTGTGCAACTTTAACTGAATTGTCCTCTTACTAACAATCTTGCATTTATGCCCATTACTAATAGTCACATGCCCAAATTCACCTTGAACATAATTAACAAACCATTCTCTGCGAGTAGTGCAATGGAACGAAGCCCCTGAATCAACAAATCACAAATCTAACATTGTTTCTGTTTGAGCAGACAAGCACAAGTCATCGTACTTCTTACTTGGATTGACTACATTCGCTTCCTCCTTATCATTGTTTGGACAATCCCTCTTCTTATAACCATCTGTTTTACATTTCCAACACACTAATTTTTTCTTGATTTTCTCTTTAGATTTTGATTTCTATCTTTGCTTCGACTTTCTTCTTAAACTTCTACCCTTTTCATTCCTTCTGTCATTATCAATAGACAGAGCAGTACTTGTAAAAACTATGCTCTCACCAATACTCTTTATTCATCAATTCATCATTCATGATAGTACTCATAACATCATCAAATTTAAGAGCTGCATTGGAAGCATTGCTAATAGATGTAAAACCTTTACTCCAACAATCCGGTAACGAACACATAAACATCAAAGTTTTAATGCCATCAACAAAGATAAACTCTAAGAATTCAAGTTGTGCCAATAATGTGTTAAATTCATTCAATTGATTAACAACTGAACTATTAGCAGACATCCACAAGTTAAACAACTTTTTTATTAGAAACAGTCTATTTGAAGCAGACAGCTTCTCATAAAATTTAGCCAATACTGACATCAAATTGAAGTAGTCTTCTCCTTGGAGATATTGAATATAACCTGATTTGTCTGACACAATCGAATCTGCGCCAAAACCCTCCTTTTCAATAATTCCCACTTCTCATCAGTCATCTTTTCTGGCTTTTCTCTAAACAGTGTTTAATGTAAATTTTTCTAATATAAATAATTTTCCATCTGCAACTTCCACTATTGGAAGTCTGTTTCAATTTTTTCCTTCCTATCTTCCGTCATAACTCCCACTCAAAATCAATACCGATCTAAGCGAAATCTAATCCAAACTAGACTCTGATACCAATTGTTAACAAAAATAAATAATACAAATGCAACAACCAGCGGAATATAATAGTTAACCGAAAGAGAAAAAAAATAGAGATAGTGAACACACTTATTTATGTGGTTCGGCAATGTACCTATATTCACAGGGTCATGATGGAAAACTTCCAATATATCAAAAAGGATTACAGTTTTCTTCCTCTTGATCACAAGAGAAAAATCGCAATGAAATCACACAAACTATAAGATCAAACCCTCATCAAAAAAAAAATACAATGATTTTGCATCTGTGCTACAGCCGCCGCCCTTTTCTTTTTCTTCAAAAACCTCAAAGGAAGCCACACCTTTTTTTTTTTCCTTCGGCCAAAAAAATAGCAGCCACCAAACCCTAAAGAAAATAGAGATTAGGTTTTTTTTTTTTTTTAATTGTTGGGCCTGTTTTGGACCAATTTGGGCGGACTGAAACCGCTGCGACAATAGAGCTCCAACAGCAACAACAAATGCACTACGAGTCTAGTCTAGTCTACTCAGGTGCGCATACATTATTGTCGACTTCCTCCAAAAGCATGCTAATATTAGGCAACTACCGTAAAAATGGACATCGCCCAAATTGTGGGCTCGAATTTATTTCCTCAAATTGTAATCAAACAGCATGCTGAAACATGCACCAAGTTCCGGCATAAACGTGCCTCGCAATACGTCCGCAAAATTTCTTGTCTTATAGGGACAGTTCTTGGAACCCCCTTAAAAAGTCCTCTCGATTGCTCGAGCAGAAAGGCCCAAGTCATCTTCTTTCAAGGACAATGGAGGATCAACACTCCAATAAAACCTCAGGGAAGTGATAGTTAGGTATGATGAATTACCAATGGTAGCTGAAGAGCAACTTCACTCCTTGATATGCTCAGAGCAGTAAGTAAAAAAGAGAAGCAAGAAATACTCCAAGACTCCGTAAATAGCCCGAATAGAACAAAACATCAAAATGAGAGACTGCTAATCTAGCATCGACACAACAGCTCTTAAGTAGTGTCCAATATACCGACCTGAAGAAGCCAACTTCTATCCATATATAGAGCCGATCAGTGTATCACGCATAAAGGAGAACTCGATAGTCTACAAAACTTGGGACTCTAGCCGAAACAACAAAAGCCAACTCTAATCAGGCAGGCGTCGACATAGTTAAATGACTATCGATCAAAAGGTCGAAGTGTCTGCATCATCGAAAGGTCGAAATGATTATCGATCATCTTGAAAGTTGAGGAATTTATTGCCATGGAAGATGCCGAGTCATCAAATCACTAGTTGATAGTTGTAACGAAAGCTATTAGTTCTAGGCGAAGGCCCTTTAAAGCGCTTAGCATGTCGCATTAGCACAATACGAAGTTTCCACTTTAAGTGCTCAATTCAAAGTGAAAGCCAATTTATTAATCTTTTTCACAACAAAGTCATTCATCGACGTCATCAAACATCCGCGATCTTGAATATTTGGTCTATTGTCTTAGCAAATCAGTAAGAACTAGCAGGTTAACAATCATTTGGTTATTTGACAACCATAGGCCCTCTTTATCTTATATCCATGTGGTATTCTAACAAATTTATATATTAAACTGAATTAAGTGTGTAAAATGCAACAATCATCTACAAAAATTTGTCCTAACGAGTTCCAAGTCCTAGATGTGTAGATTTATTTGTGCCATCCTCAAGTTCTCTACACGAAACCCATAGATGTAGTTAAAAATGTCAATTTTTAACTCTATCTAAACCCATTGAAAAATAAAGAGTAGTGGATGAAGAACATACTTGACTCAAGAAGTTTTGAAATTCGCAAAAAAATTGCAAGGGATTTATAAGGTTGTAGAAAGAGGTGGCGACTGTCGAAGAGAAAAAGAGTTACAGGGTTTTTGAGGAGATGGAATGGAAGAGAAGGGTCGGATCCATTTATAATAGCCCGATGCTTTGGAGCGTTGTCGGCAATAGTCTTGACAGCCTTTTCAAAAGTGCATCTCTATTGGCTACAGTCATCATATCTTTTAGGGGTGCTATCTAGTCATTTCGATAGCGCCTCTCTGTTAAGTACAGGGTTGTTCTGTTTTTGATGAGTTGTTAACAGCCGCTTTGATAATGACTCTGATAGCCCTTCTTTGTCAAACTCACCAATTCCCTTCTTTTCTTTTTATAAATGTTTGTTCTACACTAAAAAATGGTGGTTTGTAGATGTTCTAAAATGATTAGTACCTATTCTAAAAAAAATAAATCATGTTAGTATCTATACCAGTGTAATAAAAATATGGATACTGAGTGTGCAAGTTATGAAATCATGTTAGTACCCCCTCCCCCACCCCTAACCTGAATTACAAGTTGTCCTAGGTGAAACTCTATAAAATAGATAATACTTTAGAACAAATAAAAGAACCCAAGAAAGTGGAGAACTACACTTGATCGCTTCCACGCGGTAAAACATGTCTACAAAATAAACCATTGTTAGCAATAAAAAAGAAAAAACTTTATCAAACTGTACATATATACAAAGAAATGTCATACTTAGTTTTTTTGGTTGATGGTGGAGGGTGCACTAGATCAGTGGATACCTCCACATGAGAGAGAAGTTCTAAAAAAATGTTTCAATCATTTTTCATTAACTATGAATACATGATCAATTTTTGGGTTTTTAATTTCAATTACACCATAAAAATATACTGTTTTTACTTTGAAGGGTCCAATCCAATATGAGCATAATTTTTTAGTGAATGAATACAAATATGAATCATATAAGAGAACTTTGGTGGATTAAACGTACAGTGCAGGATATACTAGTCATGCACCGTTTTTATCTTCTCCTTGAAGATACATACATTTTTGTAAGTGTTGCATCTCAATTCATCTAACTCTTGTTTAATTGAGCCTTACATATAGCCCACAGTATTTAAATCTAAATTTATGATTTTTAGTGCCCAATATGCTTTGTGTTCAAATTCAACTGGGAGGTTAGCCTAACCATATACTACTCTATATGGGGACATGCAAAGGGGTGTCTTATAAGCAAATCTGATACACACACAAATATTGATCAGTCATAAAGACCAATATTTGCGAGTTCGGTATACCATTTTTTTCTTCTAAAATTTAGATTTTTGTCATGATTAGCAAGTTCCGCTTGACCATTAGATTGAGGATGATAAGATTCTAGATCTTTGTGTTATCCCATACTTTCTAATTAAGTTTACAATGGCTTTAATGCAGAAGTGAGTACTCCATTGCTTATGATGGTTTTGGAAACCCCAAATTTGAATGATATATGTTCTTTAACAACTTAATTATTGTTTGTTGATAATCTTGCAAGCTACAACTTCTATCCATTTAGACAAGTAACTAACAGCAACAAGGATATACAAGTATCCACCAGAAGGTGGGAACGGACCCATAAAGTCGATGTCCTAATAATCTAATATCCCAATAGTGAGAATCGATGTTAATGATATGTTAGTCCTCCGGGTCAACACACATTTGACATGCTTCGTATCATCTGCAGAAATTTGTACCTCCAAACATAGTAGGCCAATAAAATCCATATTGAAATATCTTAGCAACCATTTTTTAGACGAAAAGTGCTTGTGTATGTAGAAGGCGATATAGAACTCTAGATCTCATCATCAGGCACATAACACCTTACAATTTTATCTAAGCAACATTTAAAAAGGCAGGAGTCATCATAGATAAATGGCGTACCTTGTGGAGGAACTATTGTTTGTCTTAAAAACTACAATATTGTTGAATTTATCCTCCAAACAGAAAATTAACTATATCAGCCAACTAGGAAGTTGAATGAATAGAAAATAATTATTCATTAGGGAAAGAATCTCTAATGTGTACGTAGCTCATCTTTTCAAATGTTAGATGAGGAAGCTGGTCAGCAACCATCTTCTATAATCCCTTTTTGTCCTTAATTTTGAGATCGAATTCCCAGAGGAGGAGTAACCATCTGATTAGGTGTGGCTTGGCATCCTTCCATGCTAGTAAGTACTCATTGTCGAGTTATCTGTAAAAATGACATGTGAGCCAAGGATATAAAAGCAAAATTTATCAAAAGTGAATACTACTGCAAGAAGCTCCTTCTTGGTAGTTGTGTAATTTATTTGAATGTTGTTAAGCATCTTGCTAATATAGTGAATGACATATGACTTCTTATCCCTTCTTTGCCCAAGTACCACTTCGATTGCATAATCACTTGTATCGTTCAATATCTCGAATGGTAATGACTAATTTGGAAGTTGCATTATCGGTGGTGAGATGAGCATCTCCCTCAATATATCCAATGTTGTCTGACATGCCTGTATCCTTTCAAACTGTACATCATACACCAAAAGGTGAGATAAAGGTCTAGTAATATTATTAAAGTCATTGAAAATCTTTCTATAAAATCAGCATGCCCCAGAAAATGAACATATATCTTTGATCATTTTTGGGTTGACATTTTGGAGATAGATTCGAATTTTGCCTTATCAACCTCCATACTTTTTGATGATATAATATGCACTAAAACAATGCCCTTTGTAACCATGAAATGACATTTTTCCTATTCAAAAACATGTTCTTTTGTTCATAGCATATCAGTACAGCTTCAGAATGGGTAAAACATGATTCAAAACTATCTCCAAATATAGAGAAGTCATCCATAAAAACTTCAAGATAACCATCTATCATATCACTAATATAATAGTCATGCATCTTTGAAAAGTAGCGGGGGGATTACGAAATCCATATGGCATTCTTCTAAAAGCTAAAGTACCAAAGGGACAGGTAAAACTAGTTTTCTACTAATGCTCTAGGGCAAGTTTGATCCAATAATAGAATAACCATCTAGAATGCAATAAAATTAATGTCTTGTTACACTCTCTAGAACCTGGTCTAAAAACCTGGTCTAAAATTTGTAATGAGAAATAATCTTTCTTTGTTACTTGGTTCAACTTTCAGTAATCTACATATATGTGCCAACTCGTAGTAGTGCGAGTTGGCACCATCTCTCCATCCCCTTTCTAAATTACCATTACCTCTCTCATTTTCGATACTATTTGGTTCGGACTCACCCAATTACTATCTACAGTTGGGTAGATGATAGTTGCATCCAAAAGCTTTTAAACCTTGGCCTTGACCTCCGCCTTCATGGTAGGATTTAGTCTGTGCTGATTTCCCTGGTAGGCTTGCTGTCGTCCATCAATGCTATCCGATTGTGTGTGCATACAAGATACCCTTTATGACCGTCATATTTCATCCTAGAGTGCCCTTGAGCATATGGAGTATAGAAAGCAAATGCTCTTCTTGAGTTTCCTTAAAATGCCCAGAGATGACCAATGAAAATGTTTCGTTAGGTCTCAGAAACACATACTTGAGATTCTCATGTAGAGCTTTGAGCTTAAGAGATGGGGTTTCTGGATGTGGATGTAGTGCAGTAGGCTTATAAGTAGGTGAAGTGGTATCAGTACTATATAGAATCATCAGTCAGTTTCATTTGTTTTGCAATAGTTGTTGAATTTGAATTATTTAGCACTTTACCAATTCATAGATTTACTGCAGTAGTAGATTATGTGTATCAACATAAAAAATAGAAGAGATACTGTTGATACCTTCAACAGTACTTGAATTACCTGTCTCGGATTGTGATGGAAGTTTACCTTTCCCCTGGATATGTATTGTGGAGTTTACATTGTTTAGCTACATTATGATATTGTTAAAGACTGTCACATTCTGACTATTGATCATTTGTTGTGAGTGAATGAACTATTATTGAGCCTATATTATTTGATCAAATACTGATTACAAGTGAAAAGTTTTAGTATATTTTGTACACTTATAATCAATTTTGGTGATTAATATAAGAAATTAATGATAAATTATTTTTATTAATCAAATTCTCCAGTTTAATATTTTTCTAGTGTTTCATGGTCTTTTTGCAGGATTCTATGTGGAAGGAAATTAGAAAAACGAAGTGCATCAATGCATATCAGCCCAGACTGACAAATTGATAGGCTTAGCTATCAACAGCTATCTGGTGGTCATCGATAGCCAACTAGAGAGGATGACTATAAATTTTAGCCGAGAAGTGCTGTTGATGTGACCTTGGACAGCCATGATGGCTGAAGCAATAATTTAAAGATTTATGATTTTAAAAAGTTTCCTTTTAGATAAAATTCTTGTTAGGTTTTTGAAAGGCTATATAAATTCAATATAATTTAAAGTTTGGAGAGCATATGGTATGAAAATTTTGTTTTAGTTTTTATTTTAAAAGAGAGATCTTTGGAGAATAGCTTTTGTACTTGTTCGTAGTTATTAATAAAAAAAACCCTTTTATTCAATTATTAGGGCTGTGATGAGAATAAATGGCTAATTCTCTGTGTTGGTTCAGATAAAATAACAAACCCTAAATAATTTACTAATATGTATTTATTGCTTTTTATGCTTAATTATTTTATGTAAAATTGATATTTTTGTTTTCCTACTATCTTATTAGGTGCTAAATATGTTTTTGAGTCTATGATGATATATAGTTTGATAAATATTTGTTGTTTAGTTTTTGATATATCAGACTCCTTAGGCATGATTTATATTTAGATTTTGAATTATTATTTTTATTATTAAATGCCATGCTTAGATCAACTAAAAACACATATAGGATTAATTGAGAAAAAAGCCAAAATATCAAGTTTAAAACTTTGTTTGTTTATGTGTTTTAATGGTATATTTTCTGATTATATGAGACCATATGATCTATGCAACTGAGATGATTAAGTATAGACATATCCAGTGAATTAATGTATAAGGAGTTAAACTCTCTGACTAACAATATTCTCTTGTTAATTAATTTATAATTAGTCAATCTTAGTTAATATTTCTAAATTCAACTCTTTTCTTCCGTAATCTATATTAATTAGTATCATGCACAAAAATTTGAAGATCTTTGAGAGAACGATTTAGATCGCAAGCAAGTTTTTGATGGTATTGCCTGGAATTTGTACTATTATATTACACTTTAGTATATGTTACGCTTCCTACGTCATTAATTTGTGCGATTTTGAATTTGCATGACCATTTAGAGGAGAAGCTTTAACGGTAGACTTATTTGATCGTACTCAGATCCACAAAATATTTCCAATCCACCAATCATTTCACAACATGAGTACTAATAACAACAACATGAATAAGGGTAATAATACTGGATTTGAGGGACTTAATATACAAGATAATTACAGTCTGCATTGAGGCAATGGGAGGTCCCTACACGATTATCTATGATCTAACAATCCAATTTTCATGCATAATATTTTCTTTGAATATGGGATATAATAAAATTAAATCTGGAGTAGTTCAAGTCTTACCTAAGTTCCATGGGATGGATGTGGAGAGCCCATATTTATACTTTTGAGAATTGGAAGAGTTTTGCTCTACTATTAATCTTCAATGAATTACTGCAGAGCAACTAACATTTAAACTCTTTTCATTCTCTCCAAAGGATATAGCAAAAATACGGTTATATTCATTACATCCCAATTTAATAGGAAGATGGAATGAGATAAAAAAAGAATTTTTAAAGGAATTATTTCCTTCACATCGAACTGCTAATTCTCAACTTTCACTTAGAGGAAGGTGAACCTTTGTTAGCGTGTTGGGATAAATTTAAATATTTGCTACTCTTATACCCACATCATGGCTTCGAGATATGGAGGATAGTAAGTACCTTTTATCAAGAGCTAAATACTACAACCAGGCTATTTATAGAAATTAGGTGTTATGGCAAATTTTTGAGTAAGGATGTTGATGAAGCATGAGAATATCTTGACTCATTTGCTGAAAATTTACAAGGCTGGGAGATAGAGGATACTTTAGAAAGAAACCAATTACTAGAGAGGTCTCAAAATAGAGGTGGACTTATTAAACTGGAGGAAACCAAAGATATACCTACATAATTAATCATGCTCACAAAGAAATTTGAAGATTTAATACTAAGCAAATGGAAATTGCTAAGGTAGTAGGTGAAGTTCCAGAAGTCTATGATATTTGTGAATTATAAGGATATGTAACTTGTAGTTGTCCAATTTTTTTTTTTTTAACTTTTAAAGATATACTTAATGAACAAGCTAACACCTTTCACACTATTTTTCAACCAGCAAATAATTCATATTCATAAACTTATAATTATGGTTGGAAGAATTATCTGAATTTTCAATAAAAGTAGAATCCCCAATAATAGTTTAATCAACAAAATACACCACCTACAAATCCAACAATACAATAGTAGTCCAACCTTTTAATCAACCTTCTGTGTATCAACCACTACCTAAGTGAAATCTCAAGAATAACATTATACAGATATAGCAGAGGATAGATCACATAATTCAAGCATAGTAGCAATTCATCCAGTTGCAACAAACCATCAATAGTCAGAATGTAACGACCTTCAGCAATATACGATCTTTGATAAGCCACCGTAGTTTCGCTCTGCAAACTCAATAAAAAAATAAGTTACCATTTCAACCAGAGGCCAGCACTCCAGATAAACTCGAAGATATAAATATTATTACTTTTTCAATTAATAATGATATAACTAAGATATCTATGCAATTAGTCAGCAAAGTGGCAAAGTGCTTATAAGGAGCCCATTTTGAAAAGAAATACTGAAGAGAAACAGGATAATAATTCAGCACAGCTATCTAATAATGATGATCCTAAAGAGACTTCTTCGACTTACAAACCATCTGTACCATTTCCTCAACATTTAAAAAATAAAAATATTAATGCATTTTATGTTGACATTTTGAAAATTTTCAAATAGGTACAGATCAATTCCCCTCTACTGAAGTAATTAAGAAAGTGTCACATATGCAAAATTCTTTAAAGACTTGTAGACTATAAAAAGATGTCATAATGTATAAATGAAAGCATTCCTCACGGAGTAGGTAAGTAGATTATTCACCTCTAAGATGCCTCTCAAATATAAGAATCATGGATGTCCAACTATTTCATATGTGATAGGTCAACATAATATTGAGAAGGCTTAATTAGATTTGGATGCTAGTGTAACCTGCTACCATACTCGGTTTACAAGCAACTGGGTGTAGGAGAAGTTAAACATATACCTATCATACTATAATTGGCTGATAGATCAAAGATATTATAAAAGTGTCATTGAAGATATTCTACTGCAGAATAAACTTTTATTTCCCTATGGACTTAATAGTTATAGATATTGTACCTGTAAAGAACGCAAGTCTTCATATTCCTATTATCCTCGGACATCCATTTTTAGCACTGCTAACGTTGTTATCAATTGTAGGAATAGTAAGATGAAATTATTGTTTAGCAAAATAACCCTTGAGCTTAGTATGCTTATGAGTGTAATATATTACATATTTATATCGCTTATCTTATCTACTTTTATATATAAATTATTCGACTCGGATATATTTAGTATGCTTTGCAGGTAAAACTTATTTGCTACAAGAATTTGTTATGAAATCAATAGAAGACCAGAAAAACAAAGTTCAAAAAGAGCAAAAGAGAAGAAAACTACAAAATTACAAAGCCAGAAGCTATAAAATTAGAACCTAGTCATGGAAATAAGAAGAGAAGATCCATATCACTCACTACAACAAAGATCAATTCCAGAATAGCCACTTTTGCTGCTATTTAACCGTAATTGCTGTCAATTAGCGGCAAAGTGGGCCCCTCTTGGCTCTGGTTTTTTTGTGTGGACTCAGACGTGAAGTAGGACTCTTTCAACAAAAATTGACTATCGTTATTTGGCATCAATGTTGCTATTTGACAGCAAAAATAATGAGTATGTATCTAAAAATTTTATGAGGGCTTTTGTTATAATTTTGTGGTTTTATTGTCATGACTAGGGTTTTGAGATCTCGAAGTCTATATATTGGCCGTGTCCTTATAAATTAGGATTTCCTATGTTTTATTAAGATTAATTAAATTAAAGGATTAAATCATAGGAGCGAAGGCTGCCATACCAGAGTTCCAAAAGCTATTTCTTGCTCTTCATTGCTGTTCTAAGTAGTTAAATTTATTTAATCGCTTTTTATTTAATATTTATTGCTTTCATATTAGGATTTTACTTGCTTTGCAGTAAAAATTAGATTTTTAATAGTTCTCATGCATAAAAATATCAATTTTTATTAATAAAACCATGAGTAACTAATTTTGTTTAGTTCTAGAATGTAGATGAAGCTAGGCATTAATCGTAGTATACCTTTTATTTATTTTCTTCCTAAACGAACTAAAAGACACGGTTGTTATATGATATGATTAAAAGATAATAAACTGTAGATCTAATACTTTGATAAGTTATGCTTATGCTTGCTTTTGATAGCATATACTTAGTTAGGGTTTGGAATTATTGCTTTTGATTTTATTTGTAAAAAATTCTATTGATTTAGTTTTCTTTTATAAAAAGTCACAAATTTGATAAGTTATACTTGCACAACACTTGATAATTCATGTTTAGGGTGATTTGAACAAAAGTTAAACTTAAAAGATTATCTTTTTACTATATCATAATTATTTATGTTAGGAAGATAAGAGGAAGATAATTAAAAGAGCACTTGGTTGTGAACTAGTGGATTCGATATTCGAGACTAATTTTGGAAATAAAAAATGCATCTAGAACATATTTGTTAACTTGCTAGAAGAATAGAATTTGTGCGATTGCTAAATATCTTAGATTCCTAGGGGAACGACCTTTAAAGAGCTACGACTGACGCTGTAAGCTTACAATAAATATATCATATTAAGTTTTTGTCGTTGTTATCAAGAATTGATGGTATTTTCTTACTTTTTCTTGTGTTTTTTAAGCTGATAGTGTGTGTTGAGTGTGCAGTGATATGAAAATACGGTATAAGGAGTTTAAAATGATCAGAGGAGCAACAAGAAAGCACTACAAAAATTAGAAAGCCAAGCCCCCTAGTTATGCCGCCAAATAGCAGCTAAAGCCACTTTTCAGTAGCAGGTAAGGCTCCGCCTCTGCCTATTTTTTCTCTTGTTCTGTGTTTTGGAGTACTAGTTTTAATAAAAAAATAAACAATAGGAGCATCATATTTTATTTGATCATATTTTTTTCACTTTTTATCTCACACACCACATCCGACACTTCTTGCATTAGTTTTAGGAAACTCATGCATTCATCTATATATGTTGGTTTATGTCATATTGGACCTGTGATTAATTTGGTAGACCAGTGAGATTAGATTTTATCATGGGTGACAAGATGGACTGACTGATTCCGATCCTTTAGGATCATTGTTAACCATAGCGCACATCACTACCGCCAAACATAAACTATGAGTTGAAAGCTCAGTATATGAGCATACTTCCTAAGTTTACTGAATCTAATTCTGAGGAGGCCTACCTATTTTCAGTGAATTTCAGAAAGTGTATGCGACAATTAAACTACAACACTTATTGAAGGACGCAATAAAACTCCCCTTCATCCCATTTGCCCTCAAATATAATGCCAAGAAGTAGTTATATAGCATGCCTACTAATTCAATCACTATTTGAGATGAATTTGTGACAATATTTCTTAAGAAGTACTATCCTATGTACAAGATGACTAAAATAAGAAATATCATCAATCAATTTCGTCAAGTGCAGTGAGAACCCTTCTGAAGATCCCTAGAACGATTCAAGGACTTGCTAGCTCAGTGTCCCCACCATGCAATAGAAAAGTAGCAGTTATATCAAATTGCGTACGAAAGACTCGATTACACTTTAAAAATCCTTCTTGAGTCTATGTGTCAGAGGGAGTTTATGAGGAAAAACGAGGATGAAGCATCAAAATTCTTTGAAGACCTAGCAATGAAAACTATGCAGTTGGATAGTCTTGCTGAGAGGCCCAATGCATCAACTTCTGCAAATAAGAGTAGCATCCATAGTTTCGATAGCTCTATAGCATTCGAAGGTAAAGTTGTGGCCCTTATGAGAAGAATCGAGGCATTAAAAGCTTCTAATGCTCCACATATAGGTCAAGCCAATCAATTGCACACTTCCACATGATTCAATTGCGAAACTCCGAATCACATTATGGAGGAATATTCACTCTTAATGAATCCTATGAGTCTGATACCTGAGTAAGCAAATACCTTATATCAATGACCCATGAGCAATCTCTACACTCCTACACACAATCCGGTTGGAAGAACTACCCAAATCTTTCATGGGGCCATGGGCAATATTAGGAAGCCCCAAACTCCAACATTCAGACTCCAGCCACTGGTCAGTTTCTGAGACTAAATGTGAGTGTCTATCAACACCCAAGTGCCACGAACATTGGAAATAACCAGAATAGACCACCTGCACATAATCAATCCTATCTAAAACGAAGGTCTAACAATAATCACAATAGACGGCTAAGGTCACTTGAGAGGAGCGTGGATAATTTTTGCAGGACAACGTCCAACTTAGACACAAACATGTAAAATTTAATTTAAATGTCTACTGACTTTAAACAACAAACCAACCAGTAACTTCTTATGAATTCTCAGTCGATCAAGAGTCTAAAGCAGTAAATTGGACAGTTAGCCACATAGCTGAGTGAGCTGAAGCCGGACACCCTTCTAGGCTAACCAATAATGAATCCAAACTCTAACTCATCTCAAACTATTCCATCTCATGTTTACCAATGCAATGTTATTCACATGCTCTGATATAGCAAGCAAGTGAATAATAATATAGTCATATCCCCTGATCCAACTCCTACTATTCCGAAAGCTACACCATCTCTTCCCTCTCTTTCTCCACATTCATCTCTATCACCTCCATTGTCATCATATACTCATTCAAATGAACTTTTCTCTAAGTCGAAAGAACCATATCCCAATCGGTTTAGGAAGCTTTCCCCCAAGTAGAGAAGTTTCTTGAAATATTTAAGCAAGTAAAAGCTAACATTCCAGTTCTTGATATCATACAATAGATTCCTACTTATGCCAAGTGTCTCAAGGATTTGTGCACTAAACAACAAGCAAGAAACACTCCTAAAAAAGTATTTCTTGCTGCAAATATATCTCAAATCCTCTTTAACTCCTTGCTTATCAAGTGCAAAGATTCAGGTTCCCCACAATCTCATGCACAATTGTGAACACTACATTTGATAGGGCGTTGCTTGATCTAGATGCAAGTATCAACTTACTTTCATATACCGTTAATAAGCAACTGGGGTTGGAAAAACTTTAACCTTAAGTCATATCACAGTTAGCTGATCGTTCTATCAAACGACTACTTGGTATGGTTGAATATGTGCTCATGAAGGTCGGCGAATTCATCTTTCCTGTAGACTTTATTATTTTAAAAACCGAGCCGATCCCCAATCCACAGAATCATATTCCTGTTATCTTAGACAAGCCATTGCTTACAATTTCAAATACATTAATTGACTACAGGAGTGGCTTCATAAAGTTATCATTTGGGAATATAACTGTGGCATTAAATATAATCAATATGGATGTGTATGAGAGTTTCCTCATTGAGGTTAACATGGTTCACAGCATATAGACTCATTCTATCTTTTGTGCTGATGTTGAATTTGAGCAAATTTTTAAAGAAAAACTCATGTTATTAGACAAATTGGTATACACTGACTTTATATATGATGACACTTTTGTAAGTTGCAATTCGCTAATGAGCAAAATTTTGAAGATTTGTCTATGGTGGAGCTGATGTTACTTCTGAGTTAGAAGGGCTACTACACTTCACAGTCTATGACTCACTTGATCATAGTGCACTCTTCATATATCATGATATTTCCACATATGTATATGATGCTAATAATGATTGGAATATTTACATTAAAAATTTATTTAAACCAATTATTAATACTTACATGAGGAAAAAGAGAAAGTAATCGAGAGTGAGAAGAAGTATTAGGAATTTATTTAAATGTATCCACTTCACATTTAAAACACACACATTATGAAAATGAGAAGTAATCGAGAATTCGAACCTGCTTGTCATATGTTATTAAGGTGACCTCATTGAGATCGTGATCCTGCACATTTCTCATTATTTGCGTATTATTTATATAATAGTTTTCATTTTTTACCATACTTGGTTTGTGTATAAGGGCATATATGAGTTTAAGTGTGGAGAAGTATTAGGAATTTTTGTATTTTTTTTCTAATATTTTTATTTTCTATTTAATTTATTTTCAAATTTTAGGATTTTTTTTATTTTACATTTGGGGTAATTTTAGGCTATTTTGAAAAAGTTGAAAATTTGAAAAATTATTTTCTACAATAAATAGAGCTAATTACAAATAAAAGAATAAACTTAGATTTGAGATTTGATATGCAAGTAGATTGAATAATACACATAGAATTTCATGAAAAAGATTTAAATTCCAAAAATTAATACCATTAATAATAATTTTGAGATAATTATACATTTATTTTCCACTACACAATGATTTCTTAAAAAGTTGAAAAATAACCGATTAATCGGATCAACTGAGTAGTCTTTTCTCTCTAAAAATAAAAAATAAAAAAATAATAAAGATGAACATAGTATTAAGGCAATGATTCTTTCTAAATTAATAAATCTTTTAAGAATTGTTAATTAGTTGGATATTTGCACCTAAGTATGAATATTCACATGAACGGTGTTTTTAAGAATAAAGTATGATATGAGTAATGGGTATTTGTACCTATGCAAGCATGAATATTCGTATGAAAGGTGAAATATTCAAAAAAATAAAAATATAAAAAATTAATTAAAAAAGAAAAATATTTAGAGAGAAAATTGAATCATGAGTTAGAGTTTGAATCCGGAATAAACCATCACACGTGTATGTTGATATGTAGGAGCCAAAAAATAATTTATTAGTGGTATTGAAAGATAGGATTTGGATTTTTGATTGACATGAAGCTTAATTTGAAAAATCAATAATCTAAATATGTTCTTGATTTTGTAGATTAGTAAGATTAATTACAAAAAATATTAAAAAGATTTTTCTTTCTTTGTACATAAAATTTTTATTTTTATTGATTTGGTTATCCATATTTTCGTTTTTATTTATTTCTTAATCTGTTTTATTTGTGAATTTTGTGTGTATATTCACTACAAATGCTCATGAGATACAACTTGTCAACTAGAGTAACGTGTGTTTTAACAGGTAGCACATGCTAAGTACAATCGCGATTCCTGCGAAAGTGACTTAGGATATTCTTTTTCTTTATAGGTTTAGGTTTTGTTCGAGATCTAGCAAAAGATAGGAGTGGACGTGTGATAATGTCATATATTACACATTTATATCCATCATTTTATCTATTTTTGCATATAAATAATGCTATTTGGATATATTTAGTGTATTTTTCAGGTAAAACCTATTGCTATGAGAATTTGGCTTGAAATCAATAGAAAACTGAGAAAACCAAATCCACGAAGAGTAAAAGAGAAGAAAACTACATAATTACATAGGTAGAAAGCCATAAAATTGGAACCCAGTCACAAAAATGAGAAGAGGAGAGCCATATCACTCACTACAGCAAAGATCAACTCCATAATAGCTACTTTTGCCACTATCTAGTGCAATTGCCACCATTTAGTAGCAAAGTAGGCCCCACTTGGCCCCAATTTCTTGCACTAACTCTGATGCGGAATAGGACTCGTTTGACAAAAATTGACCACCGCTATTTGGCAGTCAATACTGTTATATGGCGGCAAAAGTAATGAGTCTTTATATGAAAATTTCTATTAGGGTTTTGTTTTAATTTTGTGGTTTTATTATCGTGACTGGATTAGGTTTTGAGATCTCGATATCTATATATTGATCGTGTCCTTTTAAATTAGGTTTTTTATGCCTTCTTGAGATTAATAAAATTAGGGGATTAAACCCTAGGAGCGCTTGCCACCATACCAGAGCTCCAAAAGCTATTTCTTGTTGTTCATTGCTGTTCTATGTAGGTAAATTCATTTAATTGCTTTTTAGTTAAATTTTATTGTTTTCTAGATTAGGATTTTACTTGCTCTGTAGTAAAAATTAGATTTTTAATAGTTCTCATGCATAAAAATATCAATTTGATTATGAGCAACTAATTTTGTTTAGTTTTAGGATGTAGATGAAGTTAGGTGTTAACCGTAATATAATTTTTATTTATTTTCTTCCTAAACGAACTAAAATGACATGATTTTTTTATGATAATATAAAAAGATAATAATTCTTAGATGTAATACTTTGATAGGTTACGCTTACACTTACTTTTGATAGCATATGCTTAGTTAGGGCTTGGAATTATTACTTTTGATTTTATTTATAGAAATCTCTATGGATTGAGTTTTCTTTAATAAAAAGTCACAAAATTTGATTAGTTATACTTGCACAACACTTGATAATTCATGCTTAGGGTGATTTAAATAAAAGTTAAAATAAAAAGATTATCTTTTTTACTATAGTCGTAATTGTTTATATTAGAAAGATGAGGAAGATAATCTAAATAGTACTCGATTGTGAACTAGTAGATTCGATGTTCTAAACTAATTTTGAGTTAAAAAACCTATCTAGACCATATTAGTTAACTTGCTAGAAGAATAGAATTTGTGAGATTGCTAAATATCTCATATTTCTATGGGAACAACCTATAAAGAGCTACAACCGAAACTATAAGCTTACAGTAAATATATCACATTAAGTATTTGGCATCGTTGTTGAGGATTGACAGTGTTTTCTTACTTTTTCTTGAGTTTTACGAGATAAGAGTGTATGTTGAGTGTGCAGAGATTTGTAAGTATAGATACAGGGAGTTTAAGGATCAGAGGAGCAACAGAGAAATACTAAAAAGACCAGAAAGACAAGCCCCTAGTTTTACCTCTAAATAACGGCTAAAGTCGCTATTCAGCGGTAAGGAAAGCTCTGCCTCTGCCCAATTTTTCTCCTATTCTGTGTTTTAGGTTCCTAGTTTTAATAAAAAAATAAACAGTATGAGCATCATATTTTATTTGATCATATTTTTTCACATCTAATCTCACCACACCACATTCGACACTTCATGCATTAGTTTTAAAAAACTGATGCTTTCATCCACATACGTTGGTTTATGCCACATTGGACCTGTAATTAATTTGGAAACTAGTGAGATTAGATTTCATCATGGGTGACAAGATGGACCAACTGATTTTGGTCCTTTAGAATCGTTGTTACTTGTAGCGCACTGGAACTGATTTTGGTCACTACCGCTATACATAAAACTTCCATAAGCCACAGGTAATAACTATGAGTTGAAACCACAATACATCAGCATACTTCCTAAGTTCACTAGATCTGATTTTGATGACATCTACCTATTTATCAGTGAATTTCAGGAAGTATATGTGATGATTAAATTGCAACACTTATTGGAAGACGCAATCAAACTCCGCTTCATCCTCTTTGACCTAAAAGATAATACCAAAAAGTCGTTATATAGCATGTCTATTGATTCAATCACTACTTGGGATAAACTTATGATAGTATTTCTTCAGAAGTATTACCCCTTGCACAAGATGACTAAAATAAAAAAATACCATCAATCAGTTCCGTCAAGTGCAGAGAGAGCCCTTCTGAAAGTATCTGGAACAATTCAAAGACTTACTAGTTCAATGCCCCCACCATGCAATAGAAAAGTGGTAGTTGTGTCAAATCATGTACGAAAGAGTCGATTACACTTCCAAAACCCTTCTCAAGTCTATGTGACGGGGGGAGTTTATGAGGAAAAATGAGGATAAAGCATGTCTTCGAAGACCTAGCATAGAAAACTATGCAGTGAGATAGTCCTGCTAAGAAACCCAATGCATCAACTTCTACAAACAAGGAAGGATCCATAGCGTTAATAGTTCTGTAGCTGTCGAAGATAAGATTGTAGCCTTTATGAGGAGAACCGAGGTATTGAAAACGCTTAGGGCTCTATAGATAGGTCAAGTCAATAATTGCACACTCCCATATGATTCAATTGTGGAATTCTGAATCACGTCATAGAGGAATATTTACTCTTAATGAATCCTATGAGTCCAATATCTGAGTGGGCAAATACCTTATATCAATGACCCATGAGCAATCCATACGCTCCTATATACAATCTGGTTGAAGGAACCACCAAAATCTTTTATGGGGTCAGGGGCAATATCAGGGAGCCTCCAAATCTAACATTCAACCTCCACTATCAGTTTCTGAGACCAAAGGTGTGTGTCCATCAATACCCAAATGCCACGAACCATTAGAACAACCAGGATAGACCACCCGTACATAATTAATCCTATCCACTATGGGAGTCTAACAATGATCATGATAGATAGCTAACGTCACTTGAGAGGAGCCTAGATAATCTTCTCAGGACAATGTCCAACTTAGACATGAACATGCAAAGTCTAATGGAAGTATCTATTAACTTTATAAACAAACTGACCAGCAACTTCTTACATATTCTAAGTCGATCAAGAGTGTAGATCAGCATATTGGACAGTCATCCATACAGCTTAGTGAGTTGAGGGCAGGCACCTTTTCAAGCCAACTAATAATGAATTCCAAACCCAGCTCATCTCAGTTTGTTCCATCTCATATTCACCAATGCAATGCAATTCACCCACTCAGAACTGGCAAGCAAGTGGATAGTAATATAGCCATGCCCCCTGATTCCACTCTATTATTCTGTTGGTAGCTCCATCTCTTCCCTCCCTTTCTCCATATCCATCTCTACCACCTCCATTGTCATCACATACTCATTCAAATAAACCTATTCTTAAGCCAAAAGCATCATATCCCAATCAGCTTAAAATGCCTTTCCCGCAAGTAGAGAAGATTCTCAAAAACTTTAGCAAGTGAAAACATTCCACTTCTTGATATCATACATGTTCTTACTTATGCCAAGTTTCTTAAGAATTTGTGCACTAAGAAATGAGGAAGAAACGTTTCTAAGAAAATCTTTCTTTTAGCTAACATATCACAAATCTCTCTAGACTCCTTACCTGTTAAGTGCAAAGATCTAGATTCCCCCACAGTCTCATGCATAATTGGGAATACTACATTTGACAGGGCGTTGCTTGATATAAGGGTAAGTATCAACTTGCTTTCTTACACTGTTTATCAGCAACTGGGGTTAAGAAAACTAGCTGTTCATTTAATCAAGAGACCACTTGGTATGGTTGAATATGTGCTCATAAAGATTTGTGAATTCATATTTCATATAGACTTTATTGTTTTGAAAACTGAGCCGATTACCAATCCACAAAATCAATTTCCTGTTATCTTAAATAGACCATTCCTTACAACTTCAAATACATTAATCGAATATAGGAGTGGCCTCATGAAGTTATCATTTGGGAATATGACTTTGGAGTTGAATATATTCAATATGGATGTGCATACGGTGAGCTCTCTCATTGAGGTTAACATGCTTCACAATTTACAATCTCATTCTATCTCTTGTATTGATATTGAATCCATATTTGAGCAAATTTTTAAGTAAGATTAGATAAATTAGCACACGCTGACTTTATGTATGATGACACTTTTGCAAGTGTGCAATTCGCTAATAAGCGAGCTTTGAAGATTTGTTTGCCATGGTTGTCACGTTACTTTGTGAATTAGAAGGGTCGCCACACTTTACAGTCTATGACTCACAAGATCATGGTGCACTCTTCATATGTCATGATATTCCCACGTGTGTATGATGCTAATGATTGGAATATTTACATTAAAAATTTATTTAAACCAATCTAATACTTATATGAGGAAAAGAGGAAGCGAGGACCGCATAAGAAACACAATGGTAACTTTGTGACTTGTAGGGGTTGATGAGGTACAATTATGCACCCACTTCACATTTAAAAAGCACATATTACGAAAAAAAGAAATGATCGAGAGGTCGTAGTCGCTTTCCGTGCATTACTAGGGTGATCTTTTGAGATCGTGATCATTCACAATTCTCATTATTTGTATAGTATTTGTACAATAGTTTTTTTTACTCTCCTTGGTTCGTGTATGAGAGCATACACGAGTTTAGGTGTGGGGGTTTTAGGAATTTTTGTGTTTGCTTTCTAGTATTTTTATTTTTTATTTTGTTTTTAGTTTTTAGGAGTTTTGGGTTTCTTTATTTTACACATGGTTTAGATTTTAGGTATTTTGAAAAAAAGTTAAAAATTTGAAAAACTATTTTCTGTAATAAATTGAGGTAATTATGAATAAAAAATAAATTTAGACTTGAGATTTGATAGGAAAAGTAGATTAAATAATACACTTAGAATTTTATAAAAAAGATTAATATCCAAAAAATAAATACCATTAATGATAATTTTGAGATAATTATAAATTAATTTTTTACTTTATAATGGTTTCTTGAAAAGTTGAAAAATAAATTATGATTACGTAGATCAAAAAATAAAAAAAAATAAAGAGGTGAGCCTAGTATTAAGGCAATAATCCTTTTTAAATAAATAAATCTCTTAAGAATTGCTAATTAGTTGGCTATACATCTAAGTAAGCATGAATATTCACATAAATGGTGTTTTTAAGAAATAAAGTATCATCTAAGTAATCGGATATTTACACCTGAGCAAATGTGAATATTCGCATGAAAGGCGAAACATTCACTAAAAAAAAGTGAAAAAAATAATAAAAAAAGAAATATATTTAGAGAGAAAGATGAATCATGAGTTAGAGTTTGATTCCAAAACCGAAATAAACCATCACACGTGTACATAGATGTATAGGAGCCAAAAAAATATTTATTAGTAGTATTGAATGATCGGATTTGAGTTTTTGATTAAAATGATCAGTGTATTTGACATGAAGCTAGATTTGAAAAATCAATAATCTAAATACGTTCTTGATTTTGTAGATTAATGAGATTAATTGCTGAAAATATCAAAAATATTTTTGTTTCTTTGCACATAAATTTTTTGTTTTTATTGATTTCGGCTAAATCCTTAATCTCTTTTTATTTATTTCTTAATCTCTCTTCTTTGTGAATTTTGTGGGTATATTCATTGCAAATCCTCACGAGGCACAACTCATCCACTAGGATAATTTAGAGGCTTAACGACATATTGCACGTGCTAAATACAATTGCAATTCCTACGAAAGTTAGTTAGAATTTTTTTCCATTTTTAGGCCTAAGTTTTGCTCGAAGTCTAGCAAATGATAGGTGTGGAGTATGATGAGTATCATATATTACATATTTATATCCCTCATCTTTTTTTTATAGAAATAATACTACTTAGATATATTTAGTGTGTTTTTTCGGTAAACCCTATTAATACAAGGATTTTGCATGAAATCAATATAAGATCAGGAAAACCAAGTCTAGAAAGTGGAAAACGAAGAAAATTAATAATCATAGAGGTAAAAACCATAAAATTGGAACTCAGTCATGGGAATGAGAAGAGGAGAGCTGTATCACTCACTACAGTAAAGATCAACTCCAGAATAGTTGCTTTTGTTGTTATTTAGCGCAATTGCCACCATTTAGAAGCAAAGTGGGCCCACTTGGCTCCGAATTTCTTGCATTGACTCTGACACGGAGTAGGACTCATTTGACAAAAATTAACTATTACCATTTGGCAGCTAACGCTACTATTTGGCGGCAAAAGTAATAAGTCTGTATTTGAAAATTTTATGATGGATTTATTGTAATTTTGTGGTTTCATTGTCGTGACAGAATTAAACATTTTGATCTCGAGGTCTATATATTGGTCATGTCCTTGTAAATTATGGTTTCTTATGTTTTATTGAGATTAATAAAATTAGATAATTAAACCTAGAAGTGGAGACTGCCATACGAGAGCTCCAAAGGCTATTTTTTGTTGTTCATTGCTATTCTAACTAGGTAAATTTATTTAATTGCATTTTAGTTAAATTTTATTGCTTTCTAGATTAGGATTTTACTTTTTTTAGTAAAAATTATATTTTTAATAGTTCTTATGTATAAAAATATCAATTTGATTAATAAATACATAAGTAACTAATTTTGTTTAATTCTAGGATGTAGATGAAGTTAGGGATTAACCATAGTATACTTTTTATTTATTTTCATACTAAAATAACTAAAAAGACTTGATTTGTTTATGATAAGATTAAAAGATAATAATTTGTAGATCTAATATTTTGATAGATTATGCTTATGCTTGCTTCTAATACTAAATCTCTATTGATTTAGTTTGTTTTTATAAAAAGTCACAAAATTTGATGAGTTATACTTGCACGACACTTGATAATTTGTAGGGTGATTTTAATAAAAGTAAAAATAAAAAGATCATCTTTTTAATATAATCGTAATTGTTTATGTTTGAAAGATAGAAGGAAGACAATAAAAAGAGTACTCGGTTGTGAACTAGTGGATTTGATATCCTAGACTAATTTTTGAATAAAAAACCATCTAAACCATATTAGTTAACTTATTAGAATAATAGAATTAGCGAGATTGCAAAATATCTAGTAGGAACGACCTGTAAAGTGCGACAACTAACACTATAAGTTTACAGTAAATAATCACATCATCTGTAAACAATCGAATATTGATAATAATGAATTGCAGGACATTACTTAAATTTAAGAAATCCGTGAAGATGGAGATATCATATCATTATGCATCTCTTATCTGCTGGAGCTTGCATTGAAATTGGATAATGGTTTTCTTTAAAGGCTCAACTCTGAAAATACCATGAATATTATGAAATGCTCAACTGATGCTCATTGTTCATATATTATAGGTTGGATTCCTAAAATAGAAGCATATGAAGAATTACCTCTAAGCAAAAAGAAGTTAACTCCTTCCAATATCCAAGCCCCAGTACTTGAGCTAAAACTGCTATCTAAGGATCTCAGGTATGTATTTTTGGGACCTAAGGAAATATTTCTGGTGTAATCTCAGGGCTTTTTTATGAGAATCAGGAGGAGCGTCTACTCTCAATATTATAAAAGTATAAAGGTGTTTTCGGATGGAATATGGTGGACATCAAAAGTATAAAACCTCTTCTTTGCACAAAACGTCTTACTTTGGAAGATGGAGTCAAGTCAATAAAGCAAATGCAGCGAAGGCTTAATGATGTGAATCTATTACTGCAAGTGCACAGTATTAATTGTAGCACTTTGCAAATCATTGTTATAGAAATTTAAAGTATTTTACTAATTCTCTTATCCTAACAAGTTAAGTATAATGTTCTAGTTTTAAAAATATGAGTTTTTGTTTTCTAAAGTTAGCATAGGATTTTGAATCCATTACAATAGTATCCTAACTATGAAGTATCTCTCTTCCTAACCTTTTAACATGCACGATCAAGTAACACATTAAAAATTTGATCTTTTCAATTCAGTTTTAATTAAGAGCCCTTAAATATAATCTATCAAGTGGCGTTCAAGTATAGATTACAAAAGATAGTATCTTTCTTAAAAACAAATTATATCAAGTTAAAAATTCTATAAATAAAAGCAAAGAATACGAAATCCAAATCTCATCTAAGTATAGATTATTAAAATATGAATTACGTATAATCTATCAAAGAATTATGATTTACAAAGTCCTATCTTTAATTTATTTTTAGAAAAATCATGATTTTTTTTCTTTTTAGGAAGAAGATGAGAAAAATCCTTGTTAAAACTATTGAACTAATTTATATTTACATCTAAGGACTAGGAAATTTAGTTATACATGATCCTAGTTATAAAAATCATATTTTTATTCATGATGCACAAGAAAAATCTAATTATACTAGATAGTGATCAAAACAACTAAATCCTGATTATAAAAGCAATCAAATCCTAGCTTTGAAAGCAATTGAATCTAAACTATGAAAACAATAAAAACTAATCTACAAAAGCAAATAAAAAGATTGCCTACAAAGAAATTAACTAAGAATGAAGAAATTAACTTCTATTGAGTTCAGGTATGCGGCCATTCCTCTCCAGATTTCAATCTCTATTTAATTAAAATAAATAAAACTACAAAAACCCATACAAATTTATAAGGATTCATGGGGTATTTATAACCCGAATACAATTCTACTTCAACTCAAACTCTATTACAAAAGATGTAATTCTAATCCAATACAAACTAATCTCAAAGTATATAATGTTAATCCAATTCACAGTTATTGGAAACCATTGGTTGAGATTAGATGGCTCAAAATACTATTTTTAGGACCAAAATCTAAAATTAAATTCAGCACACCTGTAACCCGCTAGACTAGATTATCCATTCTGCAACATTTTAGTAAAACAAACATAATTTTTGCATACGAACTGGATTGAGCTTTTCTTAGTGTCATTTCAAAGATAATTCAAAACTCTACAAATTTCTCCAGCCTTATCTTTGCCAAAAATTTTCTTGAAGTTGATGTTACTGAACTTGGATTTTTGTCATCATCATAGTTGATTTCCTTTGCTCATATATCTGACAAATTTAATCTTTTTCTCTCTTCCTTGTAAATCTTTATTATCTATAAAAATACACTAAACATATCTAAGTAGCAATTATTTATATACAAAATTAGATAAAATATAGGGAAAAAAATGCAAACTATGACACTCATTACTTAACTTTGCCATGAAGGAAGTGGTTAAAGTCGAAGTATTGAAATTCCTGATACTGGCATAACCTATTCAATAGCTGATAGTAAGTGGGTAAGTCCAAGCAAAGTTATTTCCAAGAAAAGTAGGTAACTATAGTAAAAAATAAGGATAGAGAGATGATTCCCACCTGTACAGCTATGAGTTGGCGTATGTGCATAGATTATAAAAAACTAAACCAAGTGACACAAAAAAAAATTCAGTTGTCATTTCTCGACCAAGTACTCGAGAGAGTTGCGGGGCATGAATTTTATTTCTTTCTTGATTTCTATTTTGGTTACTATCAAATTGAAATTGCTTTAAAGGATCTGTAAAGGACCACTTTTAACTGTCCCTTTGACACATTTGCTTTTTAAAGGATGTCATTTGGATTGTGTAATACACCTGCAATTTTTCAAAAATTTATGATTAGTATTTGTAACAATATGGTTGAAGACTACTTAGAGGTATCTATTGATGATTTCTCTGTATTCGGAAATATCTTTGAAACATGTTTAATTAATTTAAGAGCTGTACTTGAATATTGCCCATAAAAAATTTATTCCTAAATTGGAAACTTTATGGTTAGAAAAGATATTGTATTAGGTCACATTGTTTTATCCAAAGAGATAGAAGTATATGAGGCAAAAGTCGAATCTATTTTCAAAATACCAATGCAAGTAATTATGCAATTGGAGTAGTTATGGGCAACAAAGAAATAAGAAGCCCAATGTCGTTTACTACGCTAGTAAGATTCTTTCTCACTTTCTGTTGCAAGTTTGTGCAGTTTAAATGGACATGAGAATATCAAACAGTTTTTGATAAACTCAAAAAGATGCTCATCAAAGCACCAATAATGCAACTTCCAGATTGAACGCTACATTTGAAAAAATGTGTGATGCAAGTAATTATGTAATTGGAGTAGTTCTGGGCAACAAAGAAATAAGAAGCCCAATGTTGTTTACTATGCTAGCAAGATTCTTAATGATGCACAAACGAATTATACAACAACAGTGGAGGAGTTTCTAGATGTAATCTTCGTTCTTGATAAATTTCCTTCATATATTTTGGGCTCTCATGTGGTTATTTTTTTCAGATCATTTGGTACTCAAATATCTCTTATCAAAGAAAAATGCAAAGCCACGATTGATCTGATTAAGAGTTTGATCTCGAAATTCGAGATAAAAAAGGAATAGAGAATGTGGTCACTGACCACCTCTATCATATGATATTTGGTAACGATAAGCTACATATTAGGAATTCATTCCCTAATGAGCAACTATTTTCTAAAAAGACGACTCCATGGTATGCTGATATTATTAATTTTCTTTTTGCATGTAATTGTCAAGTCATTGGAATGTGCAAGATAAGTGACGATTCTTACATAAGGTACGTCGTTTATTTTATGATGATCCCTATTTGTTCAAGTATTGCCTGGATCAAATCATTAGACATTGTGTATCTGATGATAAGATTCAAAGTATTATTGCTTTCTGTCACACAGAATCTGGTGGTGCGCATATTTGTCTAAAAAGATAGTGCCCAGAATTTTCCAATATGGATTTCACTGGCCCACGTTATTTAGAGATACGCACGAATATTGTAAAAATTGAAAATCATATCAGAAATTGGGCATTAACCCATAAAAATAATATACCTTGGACAACTATTCTTACAATTGAGGTATTTGATTGTTGGGGCATTGACTTCATGAGGCCATTCCCTATTTCTTATGAATATATTTATGTCCTCATAATAGTTGATTATGTCTCTAAATGGGTGGAGGTTACTGTAGGTAGAAATAATGATCAATAAACGGTAATCAAATTTCTAAAAGAATATATAATATTTATATTTGAAGTTCCTATAGTTATAATAAGCAATGGAGGTTCCCATATCTGTAACAAAACCTCTGTGAATTTGATGAAAAAATACCATATCAAACATAAAATTTCTATGCCATATCATCCACAATCAAATAGACAAGTTGAGTTAGCTAATAAGGAAATTAAAAAAATCTTAAAGAAAACGGTTAATCCATCTTGTAGAGATTGGCCATTTTGACTCATCGATACTTTATGGGCTTACTTTGTGGCATACAAGACACCCTTATGCATGTCTCCATATCAAATAGTTTTTGCAAAAGATTATCATTTACCCATGAAAGTTGAGCATAAAGCATATTGTATAGAGATTGGTCATTTTGACTTGCCGATACTTTATAGGCTTACCTTATGGCATACGAGACACTCTTTTGCATGTCTCTATATCGAATAGTTTATGGAAAAGATTATCATTTACCCGTGAAAATTGAGCATAAAACATATTGAGCAATCAAAATAGTTAATTTAGACTTAAACTCTGTAGGCCCATTATAAACAATTGCAAATGAATGTACTAGAAGAATTAAGACATGATGCATATAAAAATTGACGCATTTTGAAGGAAAAGATGAAAATATGGCATGATCAACACATCTCACACCATATCATTCATCCATCCGATAAAGTTCTTTTTAATGATTCATGACTTTATCTATTTTCAAGAAGGTTACGCTCATGATGGACCAGACTATTTATTGTTAAAACCATATATCCACATGACACAATTGATATTGAAAATCCTAAGAATGATCATGTATTCAAAATGACCGAAAAACCTTTGAAACACTATTTGGAATTCTTTGAGTACATGAAGGAGTCACACAATCTAGTGGATCCTCCAGCATTTGCATAATTCGAGCTTAATAATGATACATTGTATATTATGTATATTATTGTACTAACGATTCTTGTTAGTCAAACAAATGTAATATATAAGCACTCCCTTTCTTGATTTTTATGTATTCTTAATGGGCTTAATAGAAATATCAATTCATTGAGGACAATATGTATTTTAAGTTGGGATTATGCTTATAAAATTAACTTTAGTTTTAATACTTGTGTTGATTACAAATTTTTCAAAATTTCTAATTTTTTTAGTTTTCTTCCAAAATGTTTCAAAAATCATTTCAAAAATTTTACTTACCTTAGTTTTGATTACTAACTTTAGAATTAGGGACTTAGTAAGTTTTAAAAGTAATACTAGTGCTAGGAACTAACGTAACTAATAAAAATAAAAAAATAAAAATTTTGTTTGACAAGTTCTCAAAACAAAAAATGGTTGTTGAAGCCTCTATAGAAGCGGTTGTCGACAGCCATCGACTATAGGGCAAAAGTTACCCAATTTGAGAGAGGCTATCAAAGCTGTTGTCGATATGGCTATTGACAGCAGACGATAGCCACCCTCAGCTATAAATAGCCTTAAGAACTATTTCTCTCAAACCAAATCCTAGCCTCCTTCATTCGAGAGCAGTCCAAAGAAGATTCATCCCCTTTCGACAACAAAACTCGATCCTGAACAATTGGTTTCAAATTCTTACAAATCTCTCAGCAAGTAAGCTCAGATAGTGATGACACAACCAGTTTTATTAAATTCAAGGCTTGTTAAATGGGCATTTCTATTTTTGCAATATGATATTAAATTTGTCCGTCAAAAAGCAACAAGGGACAAGCTATTTTAGACTTTTTGCTAACCATCCTATGCTTGAGAACTCTAAATTATATGAAGTCATCCCCGATAAAACAGCCGAAGTTAATGCAACTTCAAAAGATGGAGTATGACAAATGTTCTTCAATGGCACTTCAAGAATGGGCCAAACAGGGAAAGTCATTGCAGAAGCAGGGATAGTATTCATTTCACCTAAGAGTGATGTGTTGCCTTATGCATACTCATTGACAGATCCATGTGTGGCTGAGTATAATGCTCTCGTCATCGAATTTCAAATAGACGAAGGAATAGGCATATAATATATAGACTTATGGTGACTTAAAATTAATTGTCAGCCAAATCAAAGGCGAATTGAGGTAAGGAATGAAGACTTAGTCCCATACCAGCGTGCCGCTATATTCTGGGCAGAGAAATTCATGGGGTTCTAATCATTGCATACCCCAGAAAGATAATACATATGCTGATATCTTAGCAGCTCTGGTAGCCACTCTGGCACTACCACATAGGGTAGAACAGAATGTCTTAGTAGCCAGTTAAAACTTATACCATTTGAAATAAGCCTTGGAAATTAATGAAGATGCCAAGCAGGGCTTTAAGAATAAGATTGTCTTGGAGGCATCATCCAGGAGATTGGTGATTTTCACTTATGGATTTCATATTGTACGGCATTCTCCTTGAACATCCAAAATAAGCCACCTCCATTGAGAGGAGAGAAGATTGGTTCTTTTATGATGCAGCTACTAGACAGCTATATCAAAGATCTTAGGATGGGAGTTTTCTTCATTTCTTATTCCGTAAAGAAGCACAGACCACACTACAAGAAGCCCATGATAGGACGTGTGGTGCTCACCAACTCGGACCCAAGTCTAGGATCGTTTATGAAGAATGGGCTATTACTACCCAAAGATGATAACATATGCCATAACCTATACAAAAAAGTGTCATGCATGCCAAATTCATGCTAACTACCTCCACCAACCATCATAGTAGCACCCCTTGATTGCTTCATGGTCGTTTAAAGCATGGGGTATTGACATGATATGACCTATTACCCCCTCTTTCCTCTAAAGGTATCAGTATATTCTGGCGATCACTGATTACTTTTCAAAATGGTCATAAGCAATAACACTAAAATAAGCTTCAGTAGTGAAATTCATAAAAAAATCGCGTTAACTACCAATTTGGTATTCCTCAGAGGAAAGTCCATTACAAATGGACCTCAATTTGGAGTTAAGCATTCTACAGGTTAAGCAACAAATTCAAAATCAAAAGTGTTGTATCAACATCTTACAACCACGAGGCAAATGGTCACGTAGAAGTGATGAGTTTCATATATTGTATATTTATAGCCTCCATATTATCTATTTTTGTACATAAATAATGCTACTCGGATATTTTAAGTATGTTTTAAGGTGAAACTTATTCCTACAAGGAGATAGCATAAACTCAAAGGCGGATTAGGAAACCAAGTCCAGAAAAGAGTTAAAAGTGAAAAAAGCCACAGGATCATGAAGCTGTAGAGACACAAAGTTTATTAAAGTCAATCAGATCAAAGGCAAAATACTAGAGATTCATGCAAAAGAAAATTAGGGCCAATCTTTCACACTTTTGTCGCTATTTGGCGGCAATTGCCGCCATTTGGCAGCTTCATAGGACCTACTTTGGATGAAATTTTTATAGGATCTTTAATGTAATTTTGTAGTTAATCAATTATACTAAGATTAGGGTTTGGTTCTCCGAGACCTATATATTGCCAATATCCTTATAACCTAGGGCTTTTATCATGTTATTTTGTACTCTTGATTAAATAATAAAATTAGGATTTTGCCGAAGGGGTGATGGTTGCCATACCGTGCTCCAGAGGTTTTCTATTATTCAAAAGTGCGTTCTAGTAGATATAAATATTTTTATTGCTTTTTAGTTACATTTAATTACTTTCTAGTATATATTTATTTGCTTTATAGTATAGATTTTTCTTATTTTGAATGAAAATAGAATTTTCTTTTTATGCCTTTCACAAATAAAAATAGGATCTTGTTAACTAGGAATATGAATAGCTAATTAGTTTAGCCTTAGGATGTAGATGAAACTAGGGATCAACCTTATATTATTCTATTTATGTTCTTTCTAAATAAAAATAATAAAGATATGATTTTTCTATAAAAATATTATAATACAACAACTCGTAGATTAATATTTTGATAGGTTATACTTGAGTTAAGTTTCTTGATAGCATATGCTTAGTTAGGGTTTGGGATTGTTAATTTTCATTTTTTTCATAGAAATATCTAATGATTTAGATTGTCTTTATGCAAAGTAGTATCTTTAATGTGTTATGCTTACACGACACTTGATAGCTCATACTTAGAACACTTAAAATAAATATTAAAACTAAAAAAATCAGTTTTTATGATAGGAAGAAAATAATTAAAGTAATGCTTGGTTGTGAACTAGTGGATTCTATATATTAGACTAATTAGAATAACTTGATATTAATTTAGAACCCATAGTTAGCTTGTTAGAATAATAGGATTAACAAGATGTAAAACACTCTAGATCTCTGTGGGAACGACCTGCAAAGTACTACTACCGACACTATATGCTTGCAGTAAATTTATCACATCAAATTTTTGGTGTCGTTGCTGGTGATCGACGATATTTTATTGCTTTTTCTAATATTTTACATGTTAACAGTGTGTGTTGAGTGTGCAGGGAACTGAAACTATAAATATAGGAAGTTAAAAGGGATCAGAGAATATATGCTAATCACTGCAAAAAAAAGAGAGTCAAAGTCCCTGATTTTGCTGCTAAACAGCGGAAATAATCGTCATTTGGCGGCAAGTATTTCAAACATCTGCCCTATTTTTTTTTCTTGCTTTGTGTTTTTGGTCTCTGGTTCTAAAAAAAATAAAAAAAAAAAACTTCTCGACCTTTTCTTTTCCATCTCTTTCCCTCTCCACCTTTTAAAAAAATCCAAAAAAATTGTTTCAAAATCAATTTTGTGTATTTGGATGTCATCATTGACGTGATCCATTTCATAATTATCATCAGTATCCATAGTTAGGAAATTCATTAAGACTAGGTCATGATCAAATTCACACAACATATCATGAACCTACGAGCGCTTCCTATACACAAAATTACAATTGTG
This sequence comes from Dracaena cambodiana, assembly GCA_036321105.1. Lineage (NCBI taxonomy): Eukaryota > Viridiplantae > Streptophyta > Magnoliopsida > Asparagales > Asparagaceae > Dracaena > Dracaena cambodiana. The sequence goes on from JAYEPQ010000009.1 coordinate 18,379,495, forward strand.
AATGGATGAATTATTCTAATCAAGAGTCATATCAAAAGAGTTCTCCATCTGATCCTTTCTTTATAGATCAATTATCTCCATATTCTAAATTCAATCATGAACAAGATATTCAATTGAACATGTTAGATGAAAGATTAAAAAGATTAGAAGCGGGATATTATGTCATGAGAATCTACCTACAACTACTTCATATTTATCATCAAATATGTACATAAATCCATCATATCCACCATTAAATTTCACTTATGACCTTGAGATAAAATCAGTCGAGAATAGCAAGGAAGCTTATAATCATGAGACTGAGGAGCGAGCATGTAAAATAGAGGAAGGTATGGAAAGTTTGCTAAAATTATCCTTTCAAACTACATCATGTTTGGAAGATTTCTCAAAATAATTTCTTATACTAACTTTTTTGAGAATCAACTATCTAATTGTTTGAACATATCTAACTCTAACAAACAACCACTTCAGTCATCTTTTGAAATTGATATGATCAAAATGAGTTAAATAATTTTGTGCATGATGAGTGTTACTTCAAAATTGTGATCAACCTACTTTACACCATTGTGAAGATAATTATGAAGAAACTGGTGATAAAGAGAAAAATTTTGCTTGGTGATTTGTCTCATGATGAGCTTGCTAGTGACATATTATCTTTTGATAAAAACTGTAAAAAGTTGGTGAAGAAGAAATTTTATTCTTTCATAATGACTACATTAATGATAAGTCTACTAGTATGGCATTTTTTTTGAGAATTTTGATGACAGGTCTGAAAAAATTTTGCATGATAAGCTTAGAACACTAGAAAAATGGAAGGAACCATAGAAAAAAGAGCTCATGGTACCTGATGATTTGAAAGAGTCATCTAAAATCGAGCTCATGATTCCACAACACCAAAGTGAGTATATTATTTCACATATTGGTAAAACCAAAATACTTACTGATAATAAATTTAGATTTAAAGTTTGATAGGAGAGTGATGGATAATACACTTAGAATTTTATAAAAAAATTAAAATTTGAAAAATAAATACCACTAATAGTAATTTTGAGTTAAGTATACATCTATTTTTTACTTCACAATAATTTATTAGATTAAGTACAAAAATGATAACGATTAAGTAGGCTTCTCTCTCTAAACAAGAAATAAAAGAATGAGCCTGGTATTAAGGCAATAGTCATTTAAAAAAAAGAAAAAAAAGAGATGAGCCTAGTATTAAGGCAATAATCCTTAAAAAAAAAGAAAAAAAGGTTGAGCCTAGTATTAAGGCAATAATCCTTAAAAAATATAAGAGTATAATCCGAGTAACCGTGTATTTGCGCCAAAGCAAGCGTGAATTTTCACATGAAAGGTGAAATATTAACAAAAAAAGAGAAAGAAAGAAGAAAAAAAATTAGAGTGAAGAGATGAATCATGAGTTAGAGTTTCAGTCCAAAACCGAAGTAGAGTATCACACGTGCACGTAGATGTATAGGAGCCAATTAATTATTTATTAGTGGGTATTGATAGATAGAATTTAAATTTTTAATTAAAATGATAGGAGTATTTGTTATGTTTTTTGACTTGAAAACTGATAATCTAAATGCGTTCTTGAGTTTGTATATTAGTGAGATCAATTGAAGAAAATAACAAAAAAGAAATTCTTTCTTTTCTATAAAAAATTTTATTTTTCTTAATTTTTAGTTATCCTTATTTTTCTTTTCTTATTTCCTTAATCTAATTTCTTCACGAATTTTGTGGGTATATTCACTACAAACCCTCATGAGACACCACTCGTCTACTAGGGTAACCTAAGGATTTAATGCCAATCGCGATTCCTGCAAAGGTGAGTTAGAATTTTTCTTTTTCTTTTTAGGTGTAGGTTTTGCTCGAGGTCTAGAAAACGATAGGTGTGGGGGTGTAATAAGTATCATATATTGCATATATACAACCTCCATATAATCTTTTTTTGTATATAAATAATATTACTCGGCTATTTTTAGTATCTTTTCTTGTGAAACCTATTTCTACAAGGAAATGACATAAACTTAGAGCTGAATTAAGAAACCAAGTTTAGAAAAAGGCTAAAAGTGAGTAAAAATACAACATCATAAAGTTGTAGAGATCTAAAGTTCATTATAGTCATTTAGATCAAAGGCAAAGAACTAGAGATTCATGCGGAAGAAAATTGGGCCCAAGCATTCACAGTTTTACCGCTATTTGGGGGCATTTGCAGCCATTTGGCTGCTGCATGGGGCCCACTCTAGATGAAATTTTTATGGGGTCTTCGATGTAATTTTGCAGTTACTCACTTGCACTAAGATTAGAGTTTGGTTCTTCGAGGCCTATATATAGGTCATATCCTTGTAACCTAGGGTATTTATCATATTATTTTGTACCCTTGATTAATTAATAAAATTAGAGTTTTGCCAAAGGGGTGACGGCTGCCATACAGTACTTCAGAGATTTTCTATTATTCAGAAATGCATTCTAGTAAGTATAAATATTTTTATTGCTTTTTGGATAAATTTAATTGCTTTCTATTATAGATTTATTTGTTTTGTAGTATAGATTTTTCTTGCTTTGAATAAAAATAGAATTTTTTATGGCTTTCATAAATAAAAATAGAATCTTATTAACTAGGAGTATGAGTAGCTAATTAGCTTAGTCCTAGGATGTAGATGAAACTAGGAATCAACCTTATATTATTCTATTTATATTCTTTCTAAAATAAAAATTAAAAAGATATGATTTTTCCAATATTATAATATAACAATTTGTAGATTAATGATTTGATAGGTTATACTTGAATTAAGTTTCTTGATAGACTACACTTAGTTAGCATTTGGGGTTGTTAACTTTCATCTTTTCATAGAATTATCTAATGATTTAGTTTGTTTTTATGCAAAGTAGTATCTTTGACGAGTTATACTTGCACGCCAATTAATAGCTCATACTTAGAATACTTTAAATAAAAATTAAAACTAAAAGATTAGTTTTTATGATAGGAAGAAAATAATAAAAGTAATGCTTGGTTGTAAACTAGTGGATTCTATATCCTAGGCTAATTAGAATAACTCCAAATTAACTTAGAACCCATAATTAGCTCGTTAGAATAATAGAATTAGTAAGATAGCAAAACACTCTAGATCTCTATGGGAATGACCTGCAAAGTGCTACTACCGACATTGTATACTTACAGTAAATTTATCACATAAAGTTTTTTACGTCGTTGCCGAGAATCGATGATGTTTTCTAGCTTTTTCTAACGTTTTACGGGTTAACAGTGTGTATTGAGTGTTTAGGGACCTGAAACTATAAACACAGGATTCTAAAAGAGATCAAAGGAATATCTGTTAATCACTGCAAAAAGAAGGGAGTCAAAGTCGCTGATTTTGCCGCCAAACAGCGGCAAAAACAACCATTTAGTGGCAAATATTTCAAAGATCTATTTTATTTTCTTTCTTGTATTGTATTTTTAGTCTCTGGTTCTAAAAAAATGAAAAAAGAAACTTCTCAACTATTTATTTTTCTTTTCCATTTCTTTCCCTCTCCACCTTTTCAAAAAAAAAATCCAAAAAAAATGTTTTAAAATCAATTTCGTGTATCTGGATGCCATCATTATCGTGATCCATTTTATAATTATCATCAGTGTTCATGGATAAGAAGTTCATTAGGGTTAGGTCATGATCAAATTCACACCCCATATCATGAATCTACGAGCGCTTCCTATACACAAAATTACAATTGTGAATGGATGAATTATTCTAATCAAGAGTCATGTCAAGAAAGTCCTCAATCTGATCCTTTTTTATAGATCAATCATCTCCATATTCTAAATTCAATTATGAACAAGATATTTAATTGAACATGTTAGATGAAAAATTAAAAAGAATAGAAGCAGAATATACATGTCATGAGAATTTACCTACAATCACTTCATATCTGTCATCAAATACGTACATAGATCCATCATATCTACCATCAAATTTCACTCATGACCTCAAGATAAAATCATTCGAGGATAGCAAGGAAGCTTATGATCATGAGACTGAGGAGCGAGCACGTAAAATAGAGGAGGGTATGGAAGGTTTGCTAAAATCATTCTCTCAAACTACAAAATATATGGAAGATTTTCTAAAATTAATTTATCATACTAATCTTTTTAAAATCAACTATCTAATTGTTTGAACATATCTAATTCCAACAAGCAGCCACTTTAGTCATCTTTTGAAATTGATAGGATTAAAAATGAGTTAAATAATTTTGTGCATGATGAATGTATACTTCAACATTATGATTAACCTACTTTACACCATTGTGAAGATAATTATGAAGAAACTTGTGATAAAGAGAAAATTTTGCTTGGTGATTTGCCTCACGATGAGCTTGCTAGTGACATATTATCTTTTAGTTCTTTCGATGAAAATTATGAAGAAATTTATGAAGAAAAATTTTTATTTTTTCATAATGACTTGACTAATGATAAGTCCACTAGTATGGCATTTTCTTTTGAGAATTTTGATGATAGGTCTGAAGAAAATTTGCATGACAAGTTCAGAACACTAGAAAAATGGAAGAAACCACAGAAGGAAGAGCTCATGGTATTTGATGATTTGAAAGAGCCATCTAGAATCGAGTTTATATTTCCACAACACTAAAGTGAGTATATTATTTCATATGTTGATAAGATCAAAATACTTACTGACATGAAGATACTCGTGAATGGAATATGGACGATGATAAATGTACAATTTCTAACTTCAAAATTTTACTATTGAATAAAAAAAAGAAGGGCAGGTATAAATTGAGAAAAACCAAAAATAAGATGGAGAAATTAAATACAAAATTGACAAAAGGGCTAAATTCATCTATATCAAAACATAAAAGGACACACTATGAAAGTGGAAAACAATCGAGAGGTCGTAACCGCTTTACAAACGTTAATAGAGTGACGATATTGACATCGAGATTTTTCATGGCTCTCATTAGTTGTATATTATTTGTTAAACAGTTTTTATCTTTATTTTTCCACTTTTGGTTCGTATATGAGGGCATACATGAGTTTAGGTGTGGGGAGTGACTTAGAAGATTTTGTGTTTTTCTATGATCTTTAGTTTTTTTTTCTTTTTCTAGGATTTTTATTTTATTTTAAGATTTTTTGGTTTCTTTATTTTACACTTGTGGTAGTTTTAGGGCAACTAAAAAGAAGAAGAAAAACTCTAAAAATGTTTAAAAAACTAAAAAAAGAAAAATATATATTTTCATCAATAAATCAATCTAATTACAAATAAAAGAATAAATTTAGATTTGAAATTTGATAGGAGAGTAGACTGGATAATACACTTAGAATTTTATGAAAAAATTAAAATCCAAAAAATAAATACCGGTAATAGTAATTTTGAAGTAAGTATACATTTATTTTTTACACCATAATAGTTTATTAGGTTAAGAATAAAGATGATAATGATTGAGTAGTTTTATATCTTTAAACAAGAAAAAAAAGATGAGCCTGGTATTAAGACAACAATCCTTTAAAAAAAAAAAAAAAAGAGGATGAGCCTGGTATTAAGGCAATAATGCTTAAAAAAAGGATGGGTCTGGTATTAAGGCAATAATTCTTAAAAAAAATATAAGAATATAATCTGAGTAATTGGGTATTTGCACTTAAGAAAGCGTGAATTTTCACACGAAAGGTAATATATTCACAAAAAAAAGAGAAAAAAAGAAAAAGATTTGTTTAGAGAGAGAGATGAATCATGAGTTAGAGTTTGAGTCCAAAACTGAAGTAAACTATCACACGTGCACGTAGATATATAGGAGCTAATGAATTATTTATTAGTGGGTATTGAAAAATAAGATTTGAATTTTTGATTAAAATGATAGATGGATTTGATATGATGTTTGACTTGAAAACTAATAATCTAATTGTGTTCTTGAGTTTGTATATTAGTGAGAGTAATTGAAAAAAAAATATCAAAAAAATGTTTTTTTTGTTCTATTGTATAAATTTTTTTATTTTTCTTGATTTTTGGTTAAACTTATTTTTCTTTTCTTATTTCCTTAATATAACTTCTTAACGAATTTTGTGGGTATATTTACTGCAAACCCTCACGAGACACCACTCGTCCACTAAGGTAACCTAGGGGTTTAACGGTTTATTGCACATGCTAAGTACAATCGCGATTCCTACGAAAGTGAGTGAGAATTTTCTTTTTCTTTTTAGGTCTAGGTTTTGCTCAAGAACTAGTAAACGATAGGTGTTGGGGTGTGATGAGTGCCATATATTGCAAATTTATAGCCTCCATATTATCTATTTTTATATATAAATAATACTACTCGGGTATTTTTAGTGTGTTTTCAGGTGGAATATATTCCTACAAGGAGATGGCATAAACTCAGAGCCGGATTAGAAAACCAAGTTCAGGAAAGAGCTCAAAGTGAGCAAAGCTACAGGATCATGAAGCTGTAGAGACCCAAATTTCATTACAGTCATTCAAATCAAAGACAAAGGACTACAGATTCATGCAGAAGAAAATTGGGCCAAGCTTTCACATTTTTCCAGATATTTGGCGACATTTGCCGCCATTTGGTGGCTTCATGGGGCCCACTCTGGATGAATTTTTTTTTGGGATCTTCGATGTAATTTTGTAGTTACTCACTTATACTCAGATTAGGGTTTGGTTCTCCGAGACCTATATATTAGCCATATCATTGTAACCTAAGACTTTTATCATGTTATTTTGTACTTCTGATTAATTAATAAAATTAGAGTTTTGCCGAAGGGGTGATGGCTGCCATATCGTGCTCCAGAGGTTTTCCATTGTTCACAAGTGCATTATAGTAAGTATAAATATTTTAATTGCTTTTAAGATAGATTTAATTGCTTTCTAGTATAGATTTATTTACTTGTAGTATAGATTTTTCTTGCTTTGAATCAAAATAGAATTTTTTTTGGCTTTCACAAATACAAATAGGATATTTTTAACTAGGAGTATGAGTAACTAATTAGCTTAGTTTTAGCATGTAGATGAAATTAGGGATCAACCTTATATTATTCTATTTATGTTCTTTCTAAAATAAAAATAAATAAAGTTATGATTGTTTCATGAAAAGATTATAATACAACTTATAGATTAATACTTTGATAGGTTAACTTGAGTTAAGTTTCTTGATAGCCTATACTTAGTTAGGGTTTGAGGTTATTGATTTTCATCTTTTTCATAGAATTATCTAGTGATTTAGCTTGTTTTTATGCAAAGTAGTATTTTTTATGAGTTATACTTGCACGCCACTTGATAGCTCATACTTAGAATACTTTAAATAAAGATTAAAACTAAAAGATCAGTTTTTATGATAGGAAGAAAATAATAAAAGTAATGTTTGGTTGTGAACTAATAGATTCTATATTCTTGGCTAATTAGAATTACTCGAAATCAACTTAGAACACATAGTTAACTCGTTAAAATAATATGATTAGCAAGATAGCAAAACACTCTAGAACCATATGGAAACGACTTGCAAAGTGCTACTACCGATACTATATGCTTGCAGTAAATTTATCACATCAAAAGCTTTCAATAAGATGATGATCAAAATATTAAAAAAACTTGTCATGAAAAATAAGCAAGACTGGCATGAAAAATTTTGTGAGTGCATATAGGCTTACTGCACTACTGTGCGCATGCCTATAAATGCCACTCCATTTGGTGTACGATTGTGAGGCTATTTTGCTCTTAGAAGTCCAAATACCCTCACTTTGCACAGCATTGCCACTGAAGATGACAACTGAAGTTAACTTCAAACTACATCATAAATAATTAGAAGCGTTGGATGAGAATAAACTTCAAACTCAAAGACCCATAAAGCTTTATCAGGCGAGGATCTCCAGAGTATTCAATAAGAAAGTAAAGGAATGAGTGTTAAAATAAGACATCTTTGTCTTAAAAGTATATCATCCTATAATCGTGACTCATAAGTCTAAAGGAAAATTCTAAGCAAAATGGGAAGGACTATTTGTGATAGAATCAGTTTACTCTAATGGGGTCGATCAATTGGTTAAAACACATGGCGAAGATCTGATGGTGCCTATTAATGGTAAATTCCTCAAAAAGTATTATGCTTAGGAAATTTCTCTTGGGGTAGGAAATAAAAAGAAGTCAACTGCTTCAGTTTGGGTATATAGCCAACAACTCCAACACCAAACAAACAACGAAAAGAAACTAAGTCCAAAGCCTTTGTGGCTATTGACAGAGAGAAATTTTAGCCTTTTAAGTCCAAAGAAACTCTCGCCAACTTACCATGATAAGAGAAATGACATGGCTAGCCCAACTCAAATGGTAGTTGATAAAGACATATCAAATCCGTTGATAGCTGGAGTTTGCTAAAAGTTGTGATGTCCCAAATCACACTAGTGGGCCTGAATGTATGTCCCAATAATGGGAAGGGTGTCAATGCCGGGGACTTTCATTATCGGAGTGCTCAAAGCTATTTCCTTGCAGACAATTACAAGCAAGAGGTATAGAAGTGTGAATATAGGATATAAACCATAGGTCTGGAACTATCTGTCTCAACATTACAGGCATGAATGTTGCAATATCCATATGAAAATTATAAGCAATATGTACATCAAGATGTTGGTTATGTAGAGTCAAGTAGAACATCAAGACAGAGCAACATAAGTGTTATATATATATATATATATATATATATATATATATATATATATATATATATATATATATATATATATATATATATATATATATATGAATGTCCATATACTATAGACAAAATTAGAAAGTAGGATACATATGCACATATAAGTCAAAATAATATATATACAAAAGATGAAAATCCTATGAAAAGTGGGTTATTGGCATTCAGCTACTCTTGGAAATATGGATCCTTGAGGAGTGAGTTTTCCTCCTTAGGCACTATAATCACAGCTGTTGGATCTAACGTGTAATAATATTAGGGGTCAGAATTCAAATAAGAATGCAAACTTAAGCTCGTGCAATATTATAGAAACCATATCAAGGTGTGGCATGCTAGTAGAAGCAATATTAATGATGTTTGCATGTGAATCATTAAATACATAATATGCTTAATATAACATAAATCATGGAGTATATGATATAATATAACATAGTCATGCATATGCGCTATGAAGTACAAGATATACATAATATAACATGATCAAGCAAATGGGTGCAAATTCTATCATAAGAGTTCCGAACTAAATAGTGGGAGTATTCATGTGTTTTGAAAGTGTACCATGTATGCCCGATACCATAGTCCCAAGACTGATCATATACAAATTGGATTCTGCACCACTAGGCGCACTGGATAATCTGTACATACCTTGAATCATGACCTCAGATATTGGTTTCTACATGAGCTGAATGGTTGTTGCTAAGTATCCGTAGAACTAATAGTGCCGGTACACAGATCAGTGGATGCATCCCAGACAAAATCAGACAGAACTAAGAACTCGCATAATACGTATTTCATTTCACCATTCATTTCTCTCATACTAACAATGTAGCAAATACTAAGTACTAATGTATCAAGGTGTCATATGTAATATTATGCATATATTAATAGCCATGTTAATATGAAACGATATGCATCGCAATACTGGCAAGTATAAAAATGATATTTGCAGGTATAAGAATTATAGAACATGTTCACATGCGTGAGATATTATTTTCAAGTAAAAATAACATATACAAGTAATAACATACATAACTAAATATGTGTGCATGTATAATAACATGTACAAGTAACAACATGCATAACTAAATATGTGTGCATGTATATCATATCTTAAATCAAGTAGTATATGCACGAATATGTCATGTATATCTAGACATGAGTTATAACAAGTCTGAACTTACCATGTACAAGTAATAAAAAGAATATTAAATATGTGCAGTGTATATCATATCATAACTTAAGCAGGACATGCACGGACATAATATATATGCCTATGTTGCTACAATTTGATGAACAGTCAGACTTTAAGGTCTTGTTTGACTAGGGTAAAAATAAAATTTGAAGCTAAAATTTGGTATAGCTATAAAAATAATTATCTTTCTAATGAATTTTAAATGAGATTAATTGGAGCTCTAGAATAAAAGTTATAATTGTTTAACCATGGACCTGCTGCTACTGAGCTATAGCAGCAATAAGTGAATTTCTAGATTATTTTTGACACCGATAAGATTTGATTTAGTGCCTGATATTTTAATCAATTCTAAATAATTCATTATCTAACCAATGAGTCTTGAATGAACTCAATTGGATTTCTAAAGAAAAAGTTATGGCCATTTGACTATAAATATGGTGTTGCAAAACTGCTAACCTAGTACAAACGCAAGAAATGAATTTTCATGCAATTTTTGGATAGGTAAATGATTAAATTAGGATCCAGTATTTGGAAGAATTGTATCTTAGTGAATTATCTTTCTAATGATGCTAGAATGAGGCCAATCAGAGTTAAGATGTAAAAATTATAGCAGTTCAAAGATGGACGACTGTGTATATATAAACAATGATATGATATATGCACATACAACATGCATTGTGTGACACATGCAATGAAATTCAAAATAAATGCAACTTTGAGTATTTATAATCTTGAAATTGGATTAATAATATATCTAATATCCTATGTGAGGAGATTGCTTCAAAAAATTATAAGTTTAGAGGATTTGAGAATATATTCTAGCCTCTCGTTGGACCCAAGTCGAAAAAAAAACCAATATTATTGTGATTGCCCTTTAAAAGTGGCGAAATTTCTCAAGAATCACATTAGGGAAGAAGCAGATGTGCTAGAGAAGTGTCTTCATATTCATGGGGATGATTAGAGCTGATTTGAAAAGATTAAGCCTAAGAACAAGGAATGTATAGTCATATGGTGGATTTTCAGTCCAACCTCAGGCTAATTATTTGGCAAATTATTTGAGAGAAATAGAGAATGAATTATAGTTGGAGGTTTGAAGATAAAATAAAGAGGAATACAAAAGGAAGAAGCTCAACATTTTTCAAATTCTTTTGATTTTTTTGATATGTTAAACAGCTGGTGGAAGATATATATGCAGTTATTTTAAAAAACCTTAAACTTCATCTTATTTACAAATTTATCATTGGGTCAACTCCTATTGAAAATTGGTCAAATAAGGATGCTGGTTGCTGGAGACAGATATGAGGTAAGGAAATGGTTAAAATTGGAACTTTAGATTTAATTTGATTATTTTAATTGGATATTTGCCCGAAAATCAACTGATCCGGAATAATTCCAAAAAATTATAAAAAAATCCAAAATTATAAGATAATATGTCTCCGCTCTCATGTATTTGAAATTAAATATTAGAATAAAAAAATATAACTCAATTTACTTAGTATCTGACTGTATAAATGTCTAGGTTCCCGATCTTGTATAGATAATATGAAAAAAACTTATAGAAAGGCTTAAAGATTAGGGTTATTATAAAAATCCTGAAGAAATCGAAACAAAATAGTGTACAAATTTCCATCTAGTACAAAAAATAGTCAAGTGTGCCAAATGTATAGATGAATAAAAATTTTGTTGATCTTTTTATACCAAGTTTTTACATCAAACTTCTGATTCAAATTACATTAAATGTTTTGAGCCTTACAATGAGTTCTTGATCTTAGTTACAATACACAGTTTATACAAGAACTCAAGGAGTTCAAGCAAATTGATGTTTTGCGAAGACCAAAGCTAAAGCCTGACGACCAACAACTTTTTTGGAGGTATTGTCCCCAGAAAAAAATTTGGTGCACACTTCAAAATGCCTGTCATTAAATAATGGATATGCTAGATCAGCAACAAAGCTGTCAAGATGGTAGCTATGACCTTTTGATTGAATCTAAATTATGCACATCCAAGTGCAAGAGATTGATAAATAATATAATCTTGGTAAATCTGGGATCGAATCCACAGGGATAGTTTGATGTTGAAAAACATGACCGATGAATAAGAGTAAGGAAAAGAGCAATTATTCGAGAGAGAGAACATGGTTGAGATGTCAGATTCATCTCTAGTTCTTTTTTTTGGTTGTCTAACTCTTAGAAGTATGCATATTTAAATTATAATAACTCTATATAATCACCAATAATATATATCCAGAATCATGATCTGAATCCCTATTTAAAGAAAATAAGAACCATATCCAAAAGAAAAATATTTCAAATATACACAAAGATTTTAATCAATTAAATATTAGATAAGAAATAAGAAATAAATTAGAACATTTTAACTCATGATTATATTATTATAATCCTATGTATCCAATTAATAGGCTATATCTAGAATCATGATATGAATGTCTAAAAGAACAAACAAATCATGGCCTAAAAGATAGAATATTTTGATTACATGCAAAACTATAATTATTTAATCATGTAAAATAATAAGAATCTAAAAATCAAAATTATAAGGGATATAGAAAAATGATTGTTGAACAATTAGAGAATGCTCATCCACCTTTCACCATAAATTTAGCCAATCATCAATGAAAAAGAGGGTTTATTGAAATGAAAAAGAAAAGAGATACAAAAGATTTTTCATAGGGAGACAAATCCTCTCCTATTTTTAGAGTTTATAAACTCATAAGAAAACCATAAACAATCCTATCTTTTACATCCACAATCAATAGATCTCAATGGCTAAAATTAGAGTCCAAAACCGAGTACAAAATGAGCCCAAATGTAGGTAGGAAACAAGAACAAAACGGGAACAAATCGTTGTTCTGTTGCACAGCACTTCAGTAAAATTGTCATAACTTTTATGTTTTAACTCCGATTAAGTGAGTTTTCTATTATTAGAAAGATAATTCAAATCTCTACAACTTCTTTCTACATAAAATTCTCCAATTTAGATAATATATATGAAATCTGGTCTTGAAATTACAATTGATGAGCTAGTTGCTCATTGGGGTTGTCAACAACCACTTCAATGCTTCTTCGATAGCTCTTCTTGAATAGAAATTGCAGTCAAAATGTAAAGAGACTATCGACAACGGCTTTAACAACAGCTTCAATAGTCCTTTTGTGGATTTTCTATTAGATCTTTCGCTTATGCGGCATGCTCATTTTGTTTCCTTGCATCCAAAACCCTTCAAAAAAATTATAGAACAATAGATTAAAACAATAAAGCACCCAAGTAGAGAATTAGAATAACATGCATAATAATTTATTAATTTTTCATATTAAATTTTTAAATCGGATTGCGAGTGCATAAAATAGATATAAAACATAACACTTTTCACTCGTAATTATAACCCCCCAACTTAAGTTTTGCTAGTCCCTACCAAAATTATCAAATTAAGAAAATAGAACATCACTAACTAAAAAGGAGAAAAGAAATCCTAACTCACTTTCGTAGAAATCACTGTTGCACTTAGTACGTACAACAAACCACTAAACCCCTAGGTTATCCTAGTGGACGAGTGCTGTCTAGAGAGGATTTTCAGTGATGTTACCCACAAACATCAAGAAATTGTGGTTTGAGGAAAGAAATAAAATTAAAAATAAGGATAAGTATAAACTAAAGAAATCTAAAAGAAAATAAAACTAAAAAGAAATAAGAAAAATCTTTTTACTTCCTTTTCTTTCCATATCAAGCTCATTTAGGACATGCATGTTGATATTTAAGAAGTTTTCAACCATAAAGTATCTCTCCTAAATTAGTATTCTTAATATCATATCATGATTACTTAAATTTAATCGCATATACACCTAACTCTACATTATCCACTCCTATGCACCCTTGCGATTGTGTAAATATGTCAGTCAAGCTTCTAACTCCAAACAAACTCATAGGAACCCTTTTTATCTCTTTTTGTCTTTTTTTTCTCCTCTCCTTTTTTGTACTTACAAACACTTACCATTCTTGTGAATATTTATGCTTCTCGAGGCACAAATGCCCAATTACTAACCTTATATTTGTGATAAAAGTCCATAAGGTCGTGTGAATACGCATGCGTCCTAAGGCACGTGAACCTAATTACTTAATACTTACTTTTTTTTATTTATTTCTTTTTACTATATATTTTTTGTACAAGATGCTTGCCCTAATATTAGGCTCACTCCTTTTTTTTTCCCTTTTCATCTCTTTATGATTGGCTTTCCTTTTGAGTTCTCTTTCTGTTTTTAACTTTTCATGACTCATTGTGTAATTGCTTAAAATGAATATTCGTTTCAAATCCTAAGTGTAAGTATATCTTATTATCAGATTTAGGCTATCAATCAAAAATAGCTAAAACTACTATTATATAAGTATTAACTTAAGATATCAATCTATAAATATCTAATGTAAATGCTTTAATTTTACTTGTTACATGAAGAAAAGAAAATTTTGAAAACTTCTAAATTTTTTATGAATTTTAGTTTTATGTATATAACATATGTTACATATGTTACAATCATGGTTAACCTAGGTATATCTATCCCACTCTCCAACTTAAATTATGTAATGTCCTCACTGCACATATATATAAAAGTTTAAAAATGAATATAGTAAGAATATTATTAAAATTTGGAAAATTTGTTAGAGTATATCTGGGTTAGTTTTCCTCTCCTCGTCTGGTCTCAACCAGGATCCAATAAGAGCCCATTCTCATTTGACCATCCATCAAATTTATGTGCCCTTACTAACTAAAATAAATTCATAAGTTGTTTTTTCTCCCCCAATCTATTATTTGCTTTGCTCCTCTATCATCTATCGCGTCAAATTCTTGTGAATCATTGTCAGCTGGAACCTATTTGCCTACATCAAAAATGTCTGACTCCATAGTCATATTGCCAAATGAAAATTTGATTACTCCATTTCTACAATCAATTAATACATTTGAAGTTGCAAGAGATGGCTAGTCTAGTATGATTGGAATATTTTTGAAGTGACCTGGTTTAGCTTTAGTTTCTGAAATAAAAAAAACAACCGGAAAGTAGAATTTCTTAACTTGCACTAACACATCCTTTACTATCCCTTTTGGTATTTTTACTGATCAATCAGCGAGCTGTAGTTTCACATTAGTGGGCTGAAGTTCAGTGATACCCAATTGCATAAAAATTAGAAAAGGCAAAATATTCACACTAGCACCCAAATCTAATAAAGCCCTAACAAAATAATGAATGCCAATAATGCATGAGATGGTAGGATAACCTGGATCTTAGTATTTAGGGGGCATCATATACTGGATTATGACACTTAGTGTTGTGCTAAAAGGCCTTCATCTTTACGTTCATCCTCTTCTTTTTTGAGCACATATCTTTTAAAATTTTCCATACTTTGGTAATTGCTTGATAGCTTCTAAAAGAAGTATATTGATCTTTACATGTTTTAAAATATCAGTATAAGTGAAGATTTATTTTTGTAGAGTGTAGAAGGAAAAGGAACAGTAGGTTTAACAGAAGGTGATATATGATCGGGCCATTGACAATATCATATGTAGATTCATTGTGAGGTTTTCCTCGCTTTACAGTAATCCTTAAAGCTAGCTCATCTATAATCAAACCACTTCCTAAATTTTTCATTTCAACAGAGTTAGTCTTCTCATCCGAATAACAAGATACAAGATTGATGCCTTCAACCCTATTATTGTTGCTTAGCTTTGGTTGCAATGGGAGCTTACCTTTCTCCTGTATTCACAATGCAGAAATGAGGTTACTTACCTGAGCCTTGATCTCATTAGATATAGCAACATTCTGGCTATTGATTTATTGTTGATTCTCCATGAATTGATTTTCCATGCATGTATAACATTTAAAGTATTTGTTTCAAAGATTGCATCACTTGATTAATATTTTCTTCAAGATTATTGATCAAGGATGATGGTCTGGGTAGTTGCTGATTTATAAAGGCATAGATGCATTTGATGGGTTGCAAAACTGTTGCGGAGTTGTCAGCTTCCACCATGAATTTGGATGATTTTTCCAACCTGTATAATATGTATATGTATATTGAGTGTTGTCACATCAGGAAAAGTATTATGCGTATAAGTCTTCTCATGAAGAGCTTCCCTAAAAGCTAGTAGAGTTGAACAATTAAGATTAATGTGCCTTTAAAATCACAAATGTCGCATGCATCCTCTACATGTTTCATAGCTCTAGTAGATTCAGACTTGGTGGACGTTAGGTCTTCAATTTTCTTAGTAAGATAAGCCAATTGGGCCTTTATATTATCTACTTCAACAAGACAACAGATCATATCTCAATCTATCATAGTAGATTTTGATTGATCTCTCTTAATTGCATCCTCTATTTTCCATTCTTGGAAATTTTCAGCAAGCCTGTCCAAATAGTCCCATACTTCTTCAGCATCTTTACTCAGCACATGGTCTCAAGAAATTGTCTTAAAGTTTGAATTTAGATCTAATAGAATGTGTTGACAGTTCTCCATCTCCCGTGCCCATGATGTGGGCAAGATAGCAAAAACTCTTTAAATTTTTCCCAACACTCGAAGAAAGTCTCTCTCTCATTTTATCGAAAGGTCACAATTTGGCTTTGCATGTAATTAGTTCATTGTGCTGGAAAGAATTTATTAAGAAACTCCTTCTGCATCTCGTCCCATCGGCCAATAGAATTTGGAAATAAGCAGTGGAGATAAGTCTTTGCTCGGCCTTTCAAAGAGAAAGGAAATAATTTGAGCTTCATCTATTTTGCAGAAATATTTTATAGGTTTATGGTTGCGTAAACTTTATTGAACTCTTGAAGAGGTAAGTAGGGGCTCTCGTTCTCCAATCGATGAAATTTGGACAGCAGATAAATTATCCTAAATTTAACCTCAAAGTGACTAATATTTAGTAGAAAGATGATGCAAGATGGTTGGCTGGTTATATCAGTCTGTAAATATTCTCGAAGTGAATATCCATTATTGCCATGATCGCTTGCATTATTTGTAATGATGTTTGAAATTTGTGAATGAACGTAAAGGCAGCAGAGTGTCGGAAAGTCTACAGAAGAAATTTTCTAAAGAGATCCTGATCAATCTACCTGGAAAATCTCGAAACCAAGTGATAATATGCAAAATAAAAAATCAAAATAGAAGAGGATGCGTCTCTTTATGAAAAATCTTTTGTATCCCTCTTCTTTTACTGTTGAATAGAAATTATCTTTTGTATTCCACTTTGTTGAGAGTCGTTGTAGTATAGTGGTGAGTATTCCCGCCTATCACACGAGCAACCAGGGTTCGATCCTCGATAATAGCACCAAAAACTTGGTTGAATCTAAATCGCACACACCCAAATGCAGATATCGACAAGTAATATAGTCTCAGTAAGTTCGAGATCAAATCCATAGAAACAGTTTAGTATTGAAAAACACAAGTTGATGAAATAAGAGTAAAGAAAATAGCAATTATTTGAAAGTACGATAATCAATAAGAAAAGTTTTTAAGGTGTCAAATTCAATTTTAGTTCTCTTCTTTGGTTATCTAAGCATTAAAAATCATCCTTTTGATCTTTTCATCTATATTTAAATTATCATAACTCTATATACCCACCAATAATATATCCAGAATTATGATCCTAATTCCTGTTTAAAGAAAATTCGAACCTTATCCCAAAAGATAAACTATTTCAAGTATACACAAAGATTATAATCAATCAAATATTAGATAAGAAATAAAAAATAAATTAGATCTTTTTATTTCATAATCATATTATTATAATCTAATATATCCAATAAATAAATTATATCTAGAATCATCATATTGATCTCTAAAAGAAAACATATATTATACCCTAAAAGATAGAATATTTTGAAACATGCAAAACTATAATTAATTAATCATGTAGAATAATAAGTATCTAAAAATTAGAAAAGATATAGACAAACTATTGTTGAAAAACTAGAGAATTCTCATCCACCCTTCACCAAAAATTTAGCCAATCACCATTGGAAATGGGTTATTTTTATTCAACGGAAGAAATGAGAGATACAAAAGATTTTTTCCATAGAGAGGCACATCTTCTCCTATTTATAAAGTTTATAAACTCCTAAGAAAAACTCTAAACAATCCTATTATTTATATTCATAACAAATAGATTTAAATGGTTAATATTAGAGTCCAAAACCAAGTACGAAAGATTCCAAATGCGAGTTGGAAAGAACTACAAAATAGGTGCTACATAGCACGTCAAAAAAACGGTTATAAATTTTACATTTGAAATCCGATTGAGTTGATTTCACTATCTTTGAAAAGATAATTCAGAGCTCTACAACTCTTCCTACACAAACTTTTCCAATTCTGATCGTATCTATATGAAATCTGGCCATGAAGTTGCAACTGCTGTGCTAACTGCTCATTGGGCTGTCGACAGCCCCTCTATGTTTCTTACTGTAATTTCTGTATGATTCAACTTCAGATTTATCAAGACTATATTACTTATCAATCTCTTATACTTGGAAGTGTATGATTTAAATTCGATCAACTTTTTGGTAACATTATCAGGGACAATTTAGTGTTGAAAAACATGATCGATCGATAAGAGTAAGAAAAAAGAGCAATTATTAAGAGCACGAAAATCTATAAGAAAAATGGTTAAGTTGTCATATTCATATTTAGTTATCTACTTTGTTTGTCTAAGCATTAGAAATCTTCGCCTTGATCTTTCTATTCATATTTAAATTATCATAACCTTGTATATGCACCAATAATCTTTATCCAGAATCATGATCCAAATCCCTATTTAAAAACATATGAACCATATCTCAAAAGATAAACTATTTCAAGTATTACGCAAATATTATAATCAATCAAATATAAGAAAAGAAAGAAGAAATAGATTAGATCTTTTATTTCATTATCATATTATTATAATCTCATGTATCTAACGAATAGATTATATCTAGAATCATAATATGAATCTCTAAGGCTATGTTTGGTTTGAAAGAAAATGGAAGAAAGAAAAAAAAAATAGAGAAAAGGAAAGAGAAAAGAAAAGAAAATAATGGAAATTGGTTTTCTCTTGACGTTTGGTTAGTAAGAAAATATTTTTTTTTCTTTTATATTCTCTCTCAAACCAAACAATAGAAATATTTTCTTCCTTATTTTCTTTTCTTTTCCTTCATTTTTCCTCAAACCAAACATACCCTAAAAGAAAACATAAATCATACCCTAAAAGATAGAATATTTTGAATACATACAAAACTATAATTAATTAATCATGTAAAATAATAAAAATCTAAAAATCAAAATTATAAGAGATATAGACAAACCATTGTTGAAGAACTAGAGAATTCTCATCCACTTTTTGCCATAAATTTATCCAATTATCAATGTTTATTCAAAAGAAAGGAAGAGAGATACAAAAGGTTATTCATAGGGAGTCACATCCTCTCCTATTTATAGAGTTTATAAACTCCTAAGACAACCTAAACAATTATATCCTTTACATCCACAATCAATAGATCTCAATGGCTAAGATAATTGAGTACAAAACGAGTCTAAATACGAATAGGAAACAAGAACAAAATGAGTATAAATCAATGTTCTGCTGCGTAGCGCTTTAGAAAAATAGTCATAACGTTTACATTTTAACTCCGATTTAGCTGACCGTATTGTCGTTGGAAAAATAATTCAAAGATTTATAACTTCTTCTCATTAGTTATGATTTTATATATATATATATATATATATATATATATATATATATATATATATATATATATATATATATATATATATATATATATATATATATATATATATATATAATCTGGCATTCAAGTTGCAACTGATGCGTTGGCTACTTATTGGACTGTCGACAACAGCTTCAACAGTTGTTTTGACAGCCCTTCTTAAGTAGAAATTATAGTTAAAAATATAAAGCGGTTGTCAACAGTGGCTTCAACAGCCCTTTGATGGATTTGTTGTTAGATCTTTCGCTGATGCGCTCACGCTCATTTCATTTCATTGCATCCAAAACACTTCAAAAAGATTATAAAATACCAAATTAAAGCAATAAAATACTTGTGACACCCAAATCACATAGGTGGGCCTAAGTATATGCCCCAATAATGGATAGGTGTCATCGGCGGGCACTCTTAATACCGGAGTGCATGAGGCCATTCTTTTTTCTTTTACAAACACAGGCAAATTATATGGAAGAGTATAAATATGAGATATTTCACACAAGTCTGAATTTATCAGCTGCAATATCACATGCATGAATATAACAATATCCAAAAATAAGTATATGAAAATGATAAGAAATATGATATATCAAAGGGTTGCTCATGTAGAGTCTACAGTATCAGAACATAGCAACTCACGTATTGAATACATACTAGAGTGTCTGGATACCATGGACAAAAGTATGAAATAGGATACATATGCATATACAAGTTAAAATAATAAATATACAAAAGGAATGAAGATCTTATAAGAAGGTGGCTACTAGAGCTCGGCCTACTCCTGAAATATGAATCCTCAAAAGATTGGTCCTCCTCTTCTGCTATTGCTATCTATGCTGGTAAACTTGGGGTATGATAATTTCGTTGGTCAGAACCCAAATAAGAATACAAAGCCAAGCTCATGCAATACTATAAAACCATATAAAATAGTGATTGTAGGCGGAGAA
This sequence comes from Dracaena cambodiana, assembly GCA_036321105.1. NCBI lineage: Eukaryota > Viridiplantae > Streptophyta > Magnoliopsida > Asparagales > Asparagaceae > Dracaena > Dracaena cambodiana. The sequence goes on from JAYEPQ010000009.1 coordinate 18,400,086, forward strand.
AAATTTAGAAAAGAAAAACAAAGCCACACAGGGCAAAATAGCCTCGCGCACGAGAGGCTAGCTGCCCCGTGCGAGGCTAATAGCCCCGCGTGGGGATGATAGCATCGCGCATGTGAGGTTATTTCAGTTTCTAAATTGGGTTTCCTTCTAGATTTCAACCTGAATTTCGATTCTAACCATATCCAATCACTTGGAATTAAAAATTTCATATCTAAATATGAGTTCAGAGATAGATTTGATTGGGATTCCATCCTTATCTCGAAGATCTAGATTATTTCGACAGAGAGCAACTGGCTAGAAGCTTTTCTCCACGTTTAAGATCAATTTTGGGTGTCAGATCATCAATGGAGCACAAGGGCGATACTCTATAACCATATTAGAACCCACAACCTTCTTTAAAAGAGAGAGACGTGTTCTATAAGTCTCTCTCATTTGTTTCTTTTCTTTCTTTTTTTGTAATTTGGATAATTTTTATTGTAATCTTTATTAATTCATGGTAATAAAAAGAACAGCGTCTTTTGACAGAAACAAGCTGACAACCACAGTGAGAGAAGTCTTTCACAACGACATGAAGATCGTGGCCCAATCTGATACCCATAAAATTGGTAAGTCTATAGAAATGCTGATCATAGAAATTGATCAGAATAAATATATGGAGTATCTATCCTCTAGATCGGTTAGTCCGGTCAAAAAAATGGCTCCATTGCCACTTGGAAATCCCAAGTACAAGTTTAAATGACAAGTGGACTCCCATTGAACAAGAGCCCCTTAGATATTTAATCTTAGAAAAAGAAGAAGTCCAAGCATTCGACTAGAATGACGAGATGATTCCCGTTGAAAGAGAACTTCTCGAAGCTTTGAGTTCTAAACAGCGAAAAATCAAAGTTGTAAATTCGAATGATAAAGGGATTCCCGTTGAACAAAACTCCTTTGGATTTTTGGGTTCCAATATTTTGAAAAAGAAAAAATCTTTTCCTATCATGGCTGAACAAAACACTGAAGAGAAGCCAAAGTTTGGATTGACTAGAACTCAAATTCATAATTGAAACTATCGAGCACAGCGACGAATTTACAAAACACAAGTTCAAGGTAAATATGGTCTCAAAACCATGCGCGAGGCTAATGCCAAGCACCAGGCTAAACAGTCTAGCAAACCTCTGCACGAGACTAATTCTATTCGCGAGGGTAATTCCATGCACGAGGGTAATTCCATGCGCGAAGCTAATTCTATGCATGAGACTAATCAGCCTAGCATATCCCTATGCGAGGCTAATCAACCCCACGTACAAAAAGTGAAACGCCAAGTTGTTCAGCCCCGCGCATAAAAAGTTAAACGCTAGGCAGTTCAACCATGCGTAAGCAGTCTAGAACTGAAAATTAAGCCTCGGTTCTATGAAGTATTTGTAAATGCCAGAATAGGACCTTGTTCAGGACAGAAGTTTCAGTTTTCTACATCTGCTAACTGCCAGAAACCCACCAGGGACTCTTTCAGAGCCAGTATCAAAGAAGAGACACATCAAGAGACCGATTTATGATAATTCCTCAATAACAAAAGGAGGATGTCCCAATCTCGTCTACTATGCTGGTGTGAGCAAATAATCTCTCCAATTACAGTTGTGGTCCGCCTAGACCCTCGATTTTCAGCCAAATAACTAAGCCAAAGAACAATATGCCTAAAAGAAGGCGTGTTCACAGGAGAAAGATCACCAATGATGAAAAACCTCTATTTGTGACTTCGAATATGGTGAATAAAGGAAAAAAGCCGCAAGCAGATAGATACCCCACGGATGCAGAAGCTCGTCATTATACACGATTTAAGTCAGGAATTATAGTGCCACCAAACTATAAAAGGTTGGCTGAGAATCCGAATAGCGAAAGTGAAGAAGATAGTGATCATTCAACTATTGCAACACCTCGGTCATATGAATCTTCCCGATTTGAAAAAATAATAGTCCATATGATAGGGAGCTTTAGTGAAATGAACAAGAGACTAGAAGCTCAAGAACAATTGATTCAAGAGCAACAAGAGGGTCTTAACGAACTCCGAATGCTGCTTCTAAAAGTGGTGGAAAGTATGCAACAGAACGTAGAAGACAAAATGGAGAAACCCTCTAACAAATCACTAAAGAACAATAGTGAGACAACTGATGGAAATTCAGGAAAAGAAGAGGAGTTTAAATTTATCATAAACCCACATGCAGAAAAGATGAAAAAGATGCAGGACCAACTAGAATCCCCGATGCACGAAAAAGATATGCAAGAAGTCGACATTACCAGAAAAATATAAGCCTCTACAGTTAGAGTCTTTTAATGGAAAAGATTCTCCCAACCAGCACATATATTATTTCTTAGCATAGACAGGTCATCTTATGGGGAATGATCCCATAATAATCAAGATCTTTGCAAATACCTTGAGAGGGCATGTATTTACATGGTTTATGCAGTTGCCCCCAGGGACTATTAAGTCATGGTCTGACATAGATATGGAATTCCTATGCCACTTCTTCAAAGACGATACAAAGATCTCGGTCCATACTTTCCTTGCAAACAAACAAGAAGAGCATGAGACCATGAAAAGTTTTGTAGAACATTTTCGAGAAATGTCACTGCGATATCCGCATGGTATGTCATAAAAAACGTTGGTGGAAACCTGCAAGCACAATCTCCAAACTAACATACTCATTAAGATGGGTGCGATGGAGTTCAAAACCTGGAAGGATATGGTCAAATAAGGATAGCAAGCGGAGGATATAATCCGACATATTAACGAATACCATGTCCAAAGGAGGATGGCCATGAATTAACCACAGCCACAATCATCCCGTCCATAGGAAAAAGAAGCAATGACTATAAGGTCTGCTGCAAACCAAAAGTCATAGAATAATCAGGATTCTTCTAGATCGCAACAGGTATACGATTTCGAAGATGAACAAACAATCACGTTCTTTCACCTACTGAGTAAAAAGGGATGCTTAAGTTACCCGAAAATCAAAAACCAGAGGAAGCTGAAAAAACACATGATCCCATGTATTGCCCTACCATCAAAACGTTAGGCACCCAACTAAAGATTATTATATTCTGAAAGATAAAATTTAAATACTCATTGATGCAAATATGATCCAGCTGAGACCTGAACAAAAAAAGGTATCTACAAATGCAGCGACAATTACAATGGGATCCTCAGAAATACTAGCCGACACAGCTCTAGTCCCTGTGGTAAAAGCGGTAGTAAAGAACTATGATCCGCATAATTTGAAGGGAAAAAGACTCTCCACTATTTCTACCAAAAAATAAGAAATCATGGGGGTACACCTAGATTTGCTGAAAGACGAACAATCAACTACCTCTTCGAATTCAGCAAAAACAAAGGGAAACATTCGATCAATGCTAGCACGGCAGAGATTGAACCCATCGAAGTCCTTATCGAGCATGAGTAGCTGGCACTAGCAAGCGAACTCCCTAAGTACACTTTGAACCACAACTGCAACTGAGTCATCCTCGTTCACTAGTAGCCGGTATGGGCCGGGGGTACCGACAATGTTAACAATAAATATCATGTTGCTTCTGCTGCTTTTGCTAGCCATCGGAATAGCAAATTGAGTGCTATAACAAAAAAATTTTATAAAAAAAAAGAAAAAAACAAAAAAAGTATGTAAATATATTCAAATACATGCATAATAATTTTGCTTCCCAATGCCACTGAGGCAAACGGGAAGAGAAATTAAAAATTTCTCGCCAACCCTATCATATGGGGGTAAGAACATAAAATCAATAGCCCAAAGCTGAAGAAGCAATGTGAAGAGGAAGCGTTTGGCATTTAAGCCCAAACAAATGTCTCGACAACTCATCATGCTGAGGTAAAAGCATGAAATGTCCAATGTTGTCAAAGCAAAGAGAAGAGAACAAGTTTCTCACTAATCTATCATGCTAGGGGATAAAGCATGAATTGCCCAAGGTCACCAAGGCAACAGGAAGAGAAGCCAATCATATCATACTGGGGTTAAGTGTATAAAATCAATAGCCAAAAGCCAAATGACGAAGGGAAGAGGGAACGTTTGACATTTATGTCCAAATAAAACTCTCGACAACTGATCATGCTGAGAGGAATAGTATAGTTTGCCCAACACAAACGGCAATTGGTAAAACCATATCAAATCCGTTTATAGCTGGGAATTTGCTAAAAAACTCTGTGAACCTGTCATATTAAACTCTTATCTCTGACAGTAAGATTTGAACCATCTCATCACCATATAAATGACATCTGTCGCAAACCTATCATGTTAAGCTCTTAGCTCTAACAATGAGATTTGAACCATCTCATCACTATATAAATGATATGAATCGCAAACCTGTCATGTTATTCTCTTACCTCTGGCAGCGAGATTTGATTATCTCACCCATTTCAAAGGTTACCCATAAATACTTCAGTAAATGCTCATTAGTCTAATCCGGACCCGATCACTGGCTCTGTCTGCTTTTCAAGCGAGTCACTCCCAAATCTCAAATCGATTTTGTCTATTATCCAGGTAAATCATTATGGCTCTGTCTGCTTTCCAGGTGAGTCAACCTATGATCTTGATCCGATCATTGATTCTGTCTGCTTTCCAGGCAAATCACCCCGTAGGTATGTCAATCATATCTTTGTATGTGGTTCTTTTAATCCTAACCGATCATCAATTCTGTCTGTTATTCAGGTGAATCATCCCGACTTTGTCTATTTTTTGGGAGAGTCACTCTTACTATAAATTTCGAAACTAAATTTGTTATGGTCCCACCATTCCCATGATGAGTTCCACCTTCCACAACTCTATCATTCAAAATTCACAACTCTATATTCTCAATATACCATCTCAATTATGTTTGCTCTCCAGACGAGTCTTTCGGAAAAAGAAAAGTGATTATGGAAGCAACGTCATGTACCACAGATCTAAAATATCTATCCCAAAAATTCCCGGAATATCCACAAGAATGTCATATAGAAACTCTAGAGTAATGAACAATGCAGCATATTGAAGCAAAATTGTTTATTCAATGATAAAACAAAGGAAGAAAGTAAGGCAGTACAAACAACCTTATTATTCAAAAAGAAGAATAGTAAAGAGAGGATGAAAGATTTAAGAGTTGCAAAAATCTCTTAAACTTGACTCTGCCTCTCCAAGAACCACTCGCTGAGTTTTCTCTACAGTTGATAGCACTTGATGGTATAATTCATCTTCATTGATGGCTAGCTGCTGAGAAGCTTGTACTCTAGCATCCTCAATTACCTTGCTCTGCATATCAACCTCCTGTTGAAGCTGGTCGTAGTGAAGAACAAGTTAATCCTACTTCTTCAGCACTTCATCCTGCTTCATCTAAGCGGTCACAATAATAGCTTAGGATTTGGCAATTGTCTCACGAGCACGGTCTATGGTGGCCTGGTGGGCGTCCAGCTCAAACTTTGCCCACACTATTTCTCCAGTAATAACCTCTTGATTTACCTGGAGGTTACTAATTTTAGCAGTCTAGGCTTCTTCTTGGTGGCGAAACTCTTCTTGTCGTGCAAACAATTCTGCCTTGCGACGAGCAACTTCAATTTCTGTTATGGTAGTGACATCAGCTCATCGAAGATTCTCCAATGACCAAACCTGCTCATCTAAAGCAGTCAGGCAAGCCCGATAAAAAGTACCTCATTCTAGTCCCTCGATATTCTCAATGTTGATCAGATAGTTTAGTAACATCGGGCGCCCAAACTCGATCAAACGATGGCCATATAAGAACATGGATACACATCACCATAACAAACGCAAGAAATCCATGATGCTGTGTTGAAAAAACTCTTTAAGTGGATCGTCATCAGGAACTATTTGCGTTGAAGCTGGAACTAATATCGGAGCAGGAGTTGCAGAAGGTGTTGCGATGCTAGGAGAAGTCTCGCCGCTTAAGACCATCATGATGTGCGGCACTAATAATTCCAACAATGGATGAGCTGATTCTAGAATCTTGGGCAGAGGACTCCTTGGAGTCACTATGATGATGGTGATGGGAGCAGACTATGAAGGAGGACTCTCTTCCAGAACATTTCTAGTACTGGATCCTGCTCCCTCAAAAGAAAATATCAATGATGGTTCAGACATAGGAGGCACTCTGGTCAAGAGCCCCACACTAGGATCAGTGGATGATGAGATAGCAATGACCTCTATGTTTGCCGCTGCAGGTGCAGGCAGAGCTGTGATGGTAGCAGCTGACAGACTGCTCGGCTGAACGCCAACATCTACAAGAAGAGCATAATAAATGAATAATAAAAATATAAGAAGAATGCAAGTCACTGATGAGGATTATATTTAAAAAAATACCTGCAAAGCCAGTTAATATAGCCGGAGGAGGAATATTCTCAAGAATGATTGTCTCCAACTCCTCAAGACGAAAGTGACTATGCTTGCTTGTGTTAGGAACAGGAGCAAAGTAGCTCTCTTCATAGGCATCCACGTCAGATGCAGCTTCACCACCATCATCATCGTGCCCGAATAATCGACACAGTCAGATGACAGCGATCGGCCATAAAGCTAAAACAGCGCCACTCCGACTAATTAAGGCTTTTTTGGTACCATATGTCAAAGATTGATATGAGAAATCGAAGAAATTCAAATAAATTCAAAAGAAATTCGAGAAACTCAAGAGGATAGAGAAGGAGTTTCTTTGGAATGAAAGAAGAAAGAAAATGAAGAGGCTACTTAAATGAAGAAATGGCGCCTAAAAGGCCTAAAATTTCGCAAGGCAGTTACAAATACCGCAAGGCTATTTTTTGCGATGCTATTAGCTCCGCGAAGCTAAGTAACTTGGCGCATTAAAGGAGCTTGTGTGATGGAAATTCGAAGAGCTGAAATCCAGAGTATTTCAAAACTCGTTAGAAATTAGTAAACGAGATTTTGAAAACTTTGAAAAAGAAAAACAAAGCCACATGGAGCAAAATAGCCTCATGCACGCGAAGCTAGATGCCCTGCGCGGGACTAATAGCCCCGAGCAAGGCAAGCAGCCTCGTGCGGGGCTATAGCCTTGCGCGGGGATGACAGCCTCTCGCATGCGAGATTATTTTAGTTTCTAAATTGGATTTCTTTTTATATTTCAACCTAAATTTTGATTTTAATTGTATCCAATAACTTGGAATTAAAAATTTTGTATCTAAATACAAGTTCATAGATGGATTTGATTGGGATTCCATCCTTATCTCGAAGGAAATCCTAAAATCTATAAATATGACCCAAGCGCAAATTTTGGAAATTTTTGGAAGGAGAGAGATATAGAGATCAAATTATTTCAACAGAGAGCCACCGGCTAGAAGCTTTTCTTCATATTCAAGATGGATTTTGAGTGTTAGATCGTCAAGGGAGCACAAGGGTGATACTCCATAGCCACATTAGAACCCACAACTTTCTATAATAGGACGGCTGTGGACTTTTGTTGCTCTCCATGGTGCTTTCGGATTAATAGGTTTCATGTTACGCCAATTCGAACTTGCTTGGTCTGTTCAACTGCGACCTTATAATGCAATCGCATTCTCTGGTCCAATTGCTGTTTTTGTTTCTATATTCTTGATTTATCTACTGAGTCAATCTGGTTGGTTCTTTGCACCCAGTTTTGGTGTAGCAGCTATATTTCGTTATATCCCTTCCTTGTAATTTAAAATCATTCTATCGCCACATATTCCTGATACTCCCCTGTTGGAGGGCTAATGACAACTCATCTTTCGGGCTCCTCCCGTCAGAGATCAATAGTTTTCTTCTCCTTAAGACTTTCATCTTCTACCCTTCCCGGTGGGAGAATCTCTATTTTTTTCTCTCCACTCGGACTAATCCACCTACTCGGCTTCTTGTATTTATATTTAAAGCAATTTGTGTATCTACTCCAATGATGCTATTGTTCTGGACTATTATTGATGAAGATCCGGGTAAGATATGCACCTCTTCGAGAATAAAAAAAACGATCTACTTTCATTTGGTATTTCGAACTAAATTCTTTTGTTCCTCGATATCAATCAAATCTTCTTTTTTTACTATTGAATCCACCTCCGTGGTCCCATATTTAGTAATTCCTGAACTCTTTCTTCTATATCATGGATCATCAAAATAAGTAAGAATACTATTTCTACGTAAAATACCATTTATGGGTATTTCAATAGAAATACTAACTCAGCTCGTGCTTCTTTCGAGGAATCCTTTCATCGTGTCACTCGCCCAACCTAGACAAATGACGGGGCTATGAATGACCCAGTATCGAATACTGGTAATAATATCAGCAAAAGAACGTTCTCCCGTGCTTCCAGACATGCTGAGCTCCAAAAATTCTTGTACATTCAAAAAATCCATCTGTCTAGATATCATCATATACATCTAGAAAGCCGAATGCTTTTGAAGAAGCTTGTACAGTTTGGAAAGGGGTTTTTATTGATAAAAAAGAAGAATCTACTTCAATCGATATGCCCTTATTATACAAGTCTTCATAGGATAGTTTTTCTATCGTGTACAAATAGATTTTTCATTCTATCATTTCTGAAAATGTTGATAAACTTGGTGGATATGTAAAAGATACTGTTGTCGAATCCTCTACTGGTACATGGACAATTGTGTGGACTGATGGACTTACCAATCTTGATGTTACAAAGGACAATGCTACCACATTAAGGTTGTTGCTGGGAAAGAAAATCAATATATTTGTTATGTAGTTTATCCTTTAGACCTGTTTGAAGAAGGTTCTGTTACTAACATGTTTACTTCCATTGTGGGTAATGTATTTGGTTTCAAAACCCTACGAGCTCTACGTCTGGAGGATCTGCGAATTCCCTTTGCTTATTCCAAAACTTTCCAAGGCCCGCCTCTCTTACTATTCTTACATGCTTTGATATTTCCAAGGAAAAGACCTGTGTATCATTGTATTTGTACTAAATGCTTCCTGATTTTACCAGAAACCCTAAAACATAGAAATTTGTTATGAGTGTATTCATTGAATTGGCTCAGCAATAAATAGTCTTACCTATTTTGACTTTGTGCCATTGATTTCGCTATGATTATTAATCAATAACAGAATAATTCCATCATAGAAATAGGGGACATAATTCACATGGATATAGTAAGTCTTGCTTGGGCTGCTATAATGGTAGTCTTTACATTTTTCCTTTCACTTGTAGTATGGGAAAGGGGTGGACTCTAAGGCTGGGCACTACTAATTGATCAATCAAACCATATCAATTATATAGTTAATATCATCATATGGTAGGTCACAAATAGCTTCAGGTACACCTGTCACAATTTTTACTACCTAATAACCAATTTGGTCCCAAGGTAAGGAATATGTCGGAGGTTCCACTTCTCTAATTTCTCATAGACGTTGCCCAGACTGTTGCATCTTCCTTTGCTGGCTAGATGTGGAAGTGAGGTTCACGCTTGGCCTGTCGACGAGTACTTTTCTTTTATTCCGACCATGGGCTCCCGACAGGCGATATGCTATGAAAGTTCGGGATAAAGTGCGATATCCGTCGTTCTTTCATGCTAAAGCAAGAGAAGCCCACGGAGCGGTAGGACAACCTCACTTCTTTATTTTCGTATCTACTGTCCCAACTTAGTTCAGCTATAAACTCCTTCTCATTGTATAGCAAGCGATGTCATTATTACCTATAGATGTCAACGAAAAATACATATGATTCCTTCTTTTCTATCGAATCGGTCATAACCACAACCTACATTCCATGAAATTGTGCACCACAAATATGAACTAATGAATAGACCTGCGACATAGGTGATAAATAAGAGAATACTAAAGATTTGAGCCATAGAAATTTTCAATTCTGATATAAGCTACTTATTATTAGATCGAATCGAATAATTTTGCCATATCCAGAATAATACCAAGCCAACCCATTTCATGAATAAAATATGACCAATGGAAGAAAATCAATATATTTGTTATGTAGCTTATCCTTTAGACCTTTTTGAAGAAGGTTCTGTTTCGAACAAAGGAATGAGATACAATTAAGATAGCAGCAGACTCATGAAAATTCTAGTGTTGGCACTTCGTCCCGCTGGAGGTATTTGAAAAAAAAATAGGCACTCCCGTTCCGACGAGTAGGGGGGTTCGGCACTCCTCAGGTCGAGTGGAACCTGGGGAAAAAAATCTTCCCCGGTCTAGGACAGTGGTGATATGCTCAAGTGAAGCTTCTGAGAAAGGTGCAAGTTTGATAGGGTGGCAACACTTTTCTGAAGAAACTTCAACGATTGAACCTCAGGGATCATCGAGAAGCATGGCCACGAAACTGAATGACGGGACAAAGGAAATGTCTTTGGGGGAGGGGAGTCTTTTCAGCTTCAATCAAGAATTTTGGAAGCACCATGGGCAGGCAAGAGACAACCTGGCGAACTGAAACATCTTAGTAGCCAGAGGAAAAGAAAGTCAAAGAGATTCCTGTAGTAGCAGCAAGCGAAATGGGAGCAGCCTAAACCGTGAAAACGAGGTTGTGGGAGAACAATACAAGGTGGTCTTCTGGGATCATTAGCTTCGGCAGCTTCGCAATCTCCTTTCTTTCGCCTTTTTTATTGCTGCAATCCTCTCATGACCTGAGAGTCTTCTAAAACTCTATGCCATTGAATGAGTGATAGTTTGAGTAGTGACTAGAAGAGAGCAACCATGGCTTCGCGTAAAAGTTGCTTCTGAGAGGGACGTACGATGATATATTTTCCACCTGGCAAAGGCTTTCGCGATACCTTATTGCTGACCAACGGTCTTCACCGTCAGCCGGACCGGCATTTGCAGTCGAATCATATGGTTACCGGGTTGGTTAAATGCTATCAATAAAAACAATAATTCACTCTTCTTAACAATAGGTCCGGGCGATTTCTTGGTTCATCATGCAATTGCTCTAGGTTTGCTTGTGATTCCACCCACCTCTTTCATTTATCTTGGAACCACAGAATTCATTATATACTGATTCCTATAGTGAAATATGTGTACTCCTAATTTTTTTTTTTTTTGGATATCCTCTTATTTTAACTCCATTGTATGAACCATATTTGTTTCAATCAGAAATGATTCTATCATTGATATATCCGCAATTCAATATAGATAGATATATCCCGCATATATATGTCTTCATTCCCTTTTGTTTTTACAGTGAGATTTTGAATACTGGAAGGGACGATATTCTTTTTTCTTTTTTTTTTGAACAAAAAATAGGATTGTCTTATTAGAATTTTAATTGTTGTATCTTTCTTAGGACCTATCCGCTATAATATCTATAATATTATTAAAATAATTTGTGTTTTTTAGAATCACAGGGTAAGCTTACATCCGAACTGTAGATGTGTATGTCTTTATTATGAAACTGACTTCCACCTAAGCCAATCACGCTTGAACTATCCATGAGAATTAATGTTCTCTCATGGATAGTATAATACTTTAATATTCCTCTACCATGATTATGTACAATACTATACAAAATAGAATTTAGAATATGCTGGAAATCCCTAGTAATGCGTCTTATTGCTTGAGTTATTGCTTGAGTATACGTTCGTCTGTTATGTGTGCCTGGTTGCTTCCACCTATATTTATTTCATATCAAAAAAACATGACAGTCAAGTGATAAGTAAATGAAAAATGGATACAAAACAATAATAAAATAAGTTTATATTTGTTTATAAAAAATGGATACAAAATTGATATTTTTTTTCATTTACTTATTTATTATTTATTTTTACATAAAAAATGGATACAAAACACTAATAAATAATAAATAAGTAAATGAAAAAAATATCATTTTTGATTTGATCAAAAATACACATCAATCATTCGATTTTCATACCCTTTTTTCACTTTTTCTTTTCTCAGACAAGTTGAGTACTCATCTCAGGCGCGTCACTTGACATCTCTCTGTCAAATCGTTCATGTCTTTTGTATTGCCCAAAAACAGTCGCTATCTTTCATTGTGTAGTATAAGTTTGCTTCAAAACAAACCCTTTTGTAAGGAAACCCAACTCATTGGTTGGTCTTATTAAGTGTTATTGTTGTAACAAGTATTTTTGTTCTTCCCAAATCGCGGTCTTTCTTTAGTACTGATTCTTTTTATTTCTGAGAGGATCAGCGAGTATACTACAGATTCCAAGTTTCGAATTTTTTTGGTATAGAAAGATATGAGCTGTTATATGTAAAGGTTCCTTGCAACTCAACGAATCAATAAAGTAAAGAAAATAGAGATAAAATCTAGGATCAAGGAAGGGAGATAAAATAGAATATAATTACATTATATTTATGTATTCCTATAGAATCAATAGAAGCAATGATTTTCTACCCCAATTCTAATGAAAAGAATACTTCAAGTAGAATATGCTAGAAAGCCCTAGTCATTTTACCCCAATGGAAATGAAATTCGAATATTCGAATAGAAATAAATATATAATATATAATATAGATAAATTAAATTGGAAATTCGAAATAAATTCTAAATAAAATTAACTAAAATAAAAAAAACAAAAACATAGTTATACTAATATGATAGATATTATTAGTATTATTTATTACTTTTATAATATAATTATAGTATATAAATATACTATTTTAGTATTTGTATTTAATTACTTTATTATATTTGGTGTATTTTGTTTTTAGGGAGAAACCGAAACAAAGTAAGAGAGTTTTGTTTGTGTAAGAGTATCCTATGTCTACACTATATGTAAATGGAATCAAAATGCAAAATAAATATAAGTAGGGTTCCGTTGTATGAATCTTTAAACAAAACATGGCTTATAGAAAACAAATTCTAAACTATGTGGGTTTGATCAAAAAAAATTCTTTTTTCGTCTAAGAAGTTCTGGATGAATTGACAATTTCAATTCAAATCAAATAATTCAGCCTATTCCACATTAATAGGTCCACATTAATAGGAGTATATTTATGTTTCTAGCTGGATGTTCTTCGATCCCTATCCTCGTCAGCCACGTCAGATCAATACCTACTGACCCCAATGTGCAATCCCCAGTTTTGAGAAATGTCTACTCTCTTTTTTCACCCGTAGAAGCGCCTAATACTCCGGCAACTCCCATCATATGAAATGGGTTCAATGTCCACTTATGAAACCCTTGGAAGAAGAGGATGAATCGAAATATAGCTGCTACACCGAAACTGGGTGCAAAGAACCAACCGGATTGATCCAATGGATAAATATAAACAAATGTCTGAAATGATTTCAAAATTTGTTATTATGATTTAAAAAATATTTTAAATATAAATTTATATGATTTAAAAAAATATTTGCCCCTGAAATGGGATGTAAGCTTTTTAAGCTTACATCCGAACTGTAGATGTGTATATCTTTATTATGATTTTTCTTTATGTTTTCTGTCCCTAATGTATCAATGTTCCTTCATCTCTATTCTATGAGTTGGGTCGGTTTGGGGATTTGGTCAATCGAATTGTTCAATGATGTGTGATTCTTTCTTTTCTATTAGAAATATCTTATGTAGATCATTTATCATTCCACTGATAACTGATTATATCACTCTGTGCTATTTTTCATTGTGTAGTGTAAGTTTGCTTCAAAACAAACCCTTTTGTAAGGAAACCCAACTCATTGTTTAGTCTTACTAAGTAATATTGTCGTAACAAGTACTTTTGTTCTTCCCAAATCACATCTTCATTAATCCATATTAAGATTAAATTCAATTAAGATAAGAATCCATCATATACAAGAAAAAAATAAAGGTTGTACCCTTTTCTTTCCTGAACTATTTAGTAAGGTCATGAATATTTCGATTTATTTATCTGTTAATTGAAAAAGAAATCTTTCTTTTTTGATTTTCCGTATGGGTTGCCCGGGACTCGAACTTGGAACTAGTCGAATGAAGTAGATCATTTTTTCTTGTTGCAATAGAAGAAAGACCCCTTCCAAAACGGTACTTGCATTTTTCATTGCACATGACTTTCCCTATGTATACATTTTAAATACATATAAAAAACTTACATACCGAGAAGAAAGTCTAAGAATTTTGACTACTCAGTGTATTCAACCTCTACAATACTTACACAGGCATTTCAAAATGAAAATTTATAAATTTTCTAGTTAAAAGGTCTCATGATCAATCATGAATGATTCACTAAGTCATTAATATGGATAAAATCAAAATACCAAATACGTTCTCTATGTGGTAAAATAAAAGGAGTAGACAAAAAGATAGGCTGTCAAGAACTTAGAGGAGATAGGATGGGTAGTTGGTCAAATCAAGATGGATCGTACATGGACGATTGTTGGAGTCAGCGGCTCTCCTAGGGTTCCATCATCTGGGATCTTTGTGGCCAAATCACCCAACTTCGTGGTATTGACTACGATAAGACATTCAGTCCCGTAGGCAAACAAACCTGTGATAATTGTCGATCGTTCTCTCCGTCCTCTCATGCCTCACTGGATCCTCTCTCTGAGAGGGGAGGAAAAGAATAGCAAGTATAGTTTATCATGCATCAATATAGGAAGCTCTTCGAGACCTCAGTCCCATTCGTTCTCCATCCCATCTTGAATGCAGACTCGTGGATAGGGAACTATACTAGCTACCTATCTAATTTATTGTAAAAATTCCTGGATGAATGATTGGATCATGCAAAATAGAAATACTTTTTCTTGGGTAAAGGAACAGATCACTCAATCTATTTCTGTATCGATTATGATATATGTAATAACTCGAATATCTATTTCAAATGTGTATCCCATTTTTGCACAGAAAGGTTATGAAAATCCAGGAGAAGCAACCGGGTGAATTGTATGTACCAATTGCTATTTAGCTAATAAGCCTGTGGATACTAAAGTTTCGCAAGCTGTACTTTATGATACTGTATTTGAAGCAGTTGTTCGAATTCCTTATGATATGCAACTGAAACAAGTTCTTGCTAATGGTAAAAAAGGAGCAAAGAAAACAACTGGTAACCAAATATTGCGTCAGGCGTATAAAGCTTCCACCACCTAATCATGAAGCGCTCTTTATTCAATTTGAGAGAGACATGTTCTATAAGTCTCTCTAATTTCTTTCTTTTCTTTCTTTTCATTGTAATTTGGATAATTTTTATTGTAATCTTTATTAATCCATGGCAATGAAAGGAACGATGTCTTTCGACGAAAATAGTGATGTGTGACATGCTAGTAGAAGATAATATAAGAGGTCTATGCACATGTCTCATGAAGTACATGGTAAGCATAATATAATATGAACCATGAAGTATATGATATGTATGATATAATATGGTCATGCATATGAATCAAGAAGTATAAAGTATGCAAAACATATATGTATTATGAAGCCATATAAAAGGGTGATGTGTGGCATGCTAGTAGGAGATAATATAAGAGGTGTATGTGCATGGCTCATGAAGTACATGGTAAGTAAAATATAACATTAACCATGAAGTATATGATATGTATGATATAACATGGTCATGCATATGAATCATGAAGTATAAAGTATGCAAAATATATTTGAATTATGAAGTATATGATGTGCATTCTATCCTATTAATTTGGAACTGAATAGTGGGAGTATTCAAGTGTTTTAGGAGTATACCATACATGCCCGGTACCATGACCCAAACATCGATTACCATACAAACCAGATGGCATGTCACTAGGCAAACTGGATATTCCATGCATGCCCAAGACCACGGCCTAAGTATTGGTCTCCACCTGTACTGGGTGGCACGCTACTAGGCAAAACAAGTAAGAAAATCGATTGTGCTAGTATACAAATCGGCGGATGCAACCAAACAAGATAAGACTCTAAAAATATATATTTTATTCCACCATTTATTTTTCCTTACCCAAAATATAGTATATGCTAAGTATCAATGTGACATATGCAATAAAGGTATATGTATCAATAGCCAGGTGAACATGAAATAATACGCACAGTAATACTGATAAGTATAAGAGTGACACTAGCATATACACGAGTTATACGATATGTTCATGTGTATGAAATATTTTCAAGTAAGAATAACATGTACAAGTGATAATATACATAAATAGGCATCTGTTTATATATATATATATATATATATATATATATATATATATATATATATATATATATATATATATATATATATATATATATATATATATATATATATATATATATATATATATATATATATATATATATATATATATATATATATATATATATATATATATATATATATATATATATATATACACATATATATATATATATATATATATATATATACACATATATATATATATATATATATATATATATATATATATATATATATATATATATATATATATCATATCTTGTATCAAGTGGAATATATACAAATATGGCATGTATGCCTAAATATAAGCTATAACAGGTCTAAAACTATCATGTATAGATAATACTAAGAGTGATTCAATATGTGTATGTATGTACCATATCATAATCAAGTTGTATATGCACGGACATGATATATGCACTTATATTGCTACAACTCAGTGGGTAGTCAAATTTTCTAGATCTTGTTTGATTAGTGCAAAATTAAATTAGATGTTAAAATTTTGAATTATGGTAGAGAACTCACTCATCTTTCTAATGAATTTTAAATGAGTTTAGTTGGAGTTCTTATGATTATTTTACTATAGATATATTGCTGCTACTATGGACCTAGTACAGCTGAGAATTCTAGATTATTTTTGACCAAGATACCATTAAAATTAGATTCTAAGATCTAAATCAGTTATAGATAATTCAATTAGCTTTCTAATAAAATTTGAATGAGCACAATTAGAGTTTGGGAGCAAAAATTATGGTCATGTAACTATGGCATGGTACTGTTGTACTACTGACCTTGTATAGTAATAATTTATGAAATTCCAAATTATTTTTGACTAGGTAAATGGTTGAATTAGGGTTTGATATAATTGGATGAATTGTAACTTAGTGAATTATCTTTCTAATAGTACTAAAATAACATTAATCGGAGTTAGGATGCAAAAGTTGTATAAGTTTTAAGATGACTATTGCGAATGTCTAGGCAGTGATTTGTTTTGTGCATGTATAACATGTATGGTGTGATACATACAATAAAACTGAAGATAAAGAAAAATTTGAGTATCTATAATCTTTAAAATTTTTGATAATAACTCTCATACTATATACGAGATTATTTTATTAAGGAATCACAAACTTAAAAGATTTGAGGGAGTATTATTGCCTCTTATTGAACCCAAATTGGAAAAAATCCGATATTGATGTGATTGCTCCTAAAAAATAGAGCAATTCCCCAAGAATCATCAGGAAACAAGGCAGGTGCTGATGATGGTTTTTCCATATTGGTGGAGAAATTTAGAATTGATTTGAAGAGGTTAAACTGAAGAACAATGCTCTTATAACAATAAAGTGGATTTTCAGCCTATTCACAGACTAAATATTTGGTGATTTATTTTAGGAAAATAAATAGGAAATTTAGGTTTGCAATTTGAAGAGAAAATGAAGAGGAGAATGATAAGAAGAACCTGAATTTTTTTAGATATTTAAAAAGTTTTTGGGGGTCATACGGCTGGTGGAAAATACTTACTCTGTCTTATTAAAAACCCTTCAATTTCATCATAATTATAAGTGTGCCTTTGGATAAACTCCTATTCAAATTTGGTGAAGGATGGCTGTTAGGCTTCTGAAGATAAATTTGAAGTTGGTAGGAGGGTAAAATTAAAATATTTAATTTAATTTAATTATTTTAATCAGGTATTTGCTTGAAAATCAGCCAATTCGGAATAATTCAAGAAAAATCAAAAATAATAAGATAAAAACTCCTCATTCTACGGAATTTGAAATTGAAGGATAGATTATATAACTCAATTTACTTAGTACCGACCCATATCACTATCCGAGCTTCCGAGCTAATATGGATAATACGGATTACATCGGTAGAAGGGCTTAAGGATTAGCGTTGTTACAGCACTCAAGTAGAGAGTAAGAAATATACATAATATTTCATTAATTTCTAATATCAATTATTAAAATTAAATTACGAGTGCACAAAATAGATACAAAATATAACACTTTTTACTCGTAATCACCTCTCAGAGTACACAAAGCTATTTGCAGCTCAATGGATCGATAGGCCTTATTCGGAAAAGGGTTACGATTACCAACCAATTATTACTCTTGATCACATCCTGGATGAGGAGATGGAACCTGAAGATGATTCTTCTACTCTGCCTTGGCAAGGAAGCATCATTGGTTGGTTTCTCCAAAGAATCTAAGCTCTTCACATCCAAAGGATTTGAAGCATGGATTTGCACTGTGTGTGTATACATATACAGAGACAAAGACATAAGGAAGCCCGACTCCATTTGCACATATGAGAATTCAAATCTGTGAATCTTTGTCTAGATTTAAGGGTTTCATCCACTTCATCATCTGCTGGAGGGTCCATGGTTGCTCGACCACTCCCCTGCGGCGAAGACAAGACTATTTGAAATTCTTCTTCCAAAACAACAATTTTAAGAGAAAGAAAAGTGAGAGTTTGAGAATTTGAGTTTTGAAGAAAGCATATTCCCTCAGGGGTATTTATACCCTACAAAAGGAA
Source organism: Dracaena cambodiana (assembly GCA_036321105.1). Lineage (NCBI taxonomy): Eukaryota > Viridiplantae > Streptophyta > Magnoliopsida > Asparagales > Asparagaceae > Dracaena > Dracaena cambodiana. The sequence goes on from JAYEPQ010000009.1 coordinate 18,418,680, forward strand.
ATCCAAATACAATGATGTCCAATATCTAGTGCACGATCAACAAAGAGATGCAATTAATGCCAGGCTATTTTCAAGGTATAATTATAGCACAACACTCGCCTTGAAAATAAAGTAACAGCTGAAGCTTCAGATCTTGAAAAGATTATAGTTGACAAATTCCCTGATATCTAAAAGAAGAAGAAAAGAGATAAGTCTACACAAATCTCATTTTTTTTCTTTGCCAAAAGAAATACAAGAGTGTGATTGCCTTAGACGAGATTATTCTAAAATCCCAAGCCCATCAAGTTCAATAATAAACATCTGAAAAGTCCAAGTCCATTAAATCTATCAAGTTTAGCAACAAACCTCTAACAAGTCCAATTCCATTTAGCCCATCAAGTTCATTAGTAGATCTCTGAAAGGACCAGGTCAACAAATCCATAAGTTAACAACAAATCTCTGAAGTGACCCAAGTTCACCAAGTCTATTAGGTCCAAAACTGAACCTCTTAAACTCCGCATGTATGATTCGAAAGAAAATAATAAGTTTCCTAATGATTCAAAATAGTTACTATGTATGAAACACACCATTGGTAACGAATAGAATTTTGATGATAAGTTACCCATTATACATCTATCAAGCAAATCCTACAAAAACTAAGTTCAACATAAAACCACTAGTTTACAATATCAAATTATAAGTTCAACATCAAATCTCCAACCAACATGGCATTGAAATATAAAATAAATCCAAGTTCAATATCAAATATCTGGACCAAAATCAAGCCAAGCTAATAATCAAAACATTAGTATCCAAACATATAGACAAAGTTAACCTCGCTATAACAAACCAATGCCCAAATGTATAGAAGTTGAAGTATGTGTGTATGGCCACAAAAGAACCACTGCAAAGGCATCACACCTACTAAGGCGGAGAAAAATAAATGTATGAAAAGCTTGACTTAAATATTGTTATTAACTAAAGATATAAGTGTTTAAGGTTATTTTAATGACTAGGGCTAGCTCTAGTTGAATTCTTGAGCTCCCTCTAAGCAGATCGAACATTTTCCTTAGTTAGCCACTTAGCCTCCTCAACTCCTTTGACAAATCCAGTGGGACTTGGTTGTCTTATTTGAAGGGATTGTTGTTGGGCCTCCTGTTAGCAAAAGATAGCGGAATAATACTAATGCAACAATCAGCGGAATCAAATAGTTAACCGAAGAGAAAAATAGCAGAGACAGAGAACAGGCAGATTTAACGTGGTTCGGCAATATGCCTACGTCCACGGGACACAATCGAAAAACTTCCACTATATCAAAAGATGATTACAACTTTCTAGTTCTCAACCACAAGAGAAATCACAAAGAAATCACACAAGATTTTGAGATCAAATCCTAAGATCTTGTTGCAGTGATTTACCTCTTGGCTTCGACCGCCGAAAATCCAAAAGAAAGCACCCAAACCCCTTCCTTCTATTCTTCGGCAACACTACTTCTTTGGCCGAAAGCTCTGCTGCCCTCAACAATAGCAGCCGCCCTTTGTGTCCCTCCTTGATTATTTTTGCTCCGGCCAAAAATAATCAATAGCAGCAGCCACCCACTATTATTTTTGGCCACAAAATCAATAGCAGCAGCCGCATAAAGAAGAAAAACCCTTGGCTCTGTTTTTCGGCTTCTTTTTTTCAGCTCTGTCAAAACCCTATCACCACACCCCATATATATATTACATTATAACGGGTTTGGGCCAATTTTAGACCCGTTTCGGTTGACCGAAACCCGTTACGGCAATGGACTCCATTAGCAACAATCTCCCACTTGGAGACCTATTGCAAAAATTGTAATCTCTGTACATGATAATTCTAGTGTCCAAAGCTTTTATCTCGATCGTTTAAAGTCCCGATTTCAGCATTCAACACAAATGCATCAAAGTTGAGCAATAGCTCAACTTTTTCCCATCAACCGGCTTTGTCAACATATCTGCAGGATTCTTGCTGCCCTCAATCTTCTCCAACTTCAATTGGCCATCCTCCAACAAGGATCTGATGAAGTGATACCTCAAGTGAATATGTTTAGTCTGTGAATGATATGCTGAGTTCTTAGTAAGATGAATTGCACTTTGACTGTCACTGAATAACCTGCAATCCACTCCATCAAAACCTAGCTCACTCATCAATCGCTGCAACCAAATAAACTCCTTAGTTGCTTCTGCAGCAGCAACATACTCAGCTTCTGTCGAAGATAAAGCAACAATTGATTGTAGTCTTGAAACCCAGCTTACTGCTGTCCCTCCTACAGTAAAAACATAACCTGTGGTGCTCCTGCCATTGTCTCTATCACCCGCATGGTCCGAATCACAAAACCTTGCACATCAATGTTATCACCCCCAAAACATAAACAATACTTTGAAGTACCTTTCAAATATCTGAAAATCCACTTCACCGCTTGCCAATGTTTCTTTCCAGGGTTCTTCATGAATCTACTCACTACTCCCACTGCATGTGCAATATCTGGTCTTGTACTCACCATTGCATACATGAGACTCCCAACGGCTGATGAATAAAGCACATTCTCCATGTGTCTCATCTCCTCATCTGTCTTAGCACCTTGCTCTTTTGATAGTTTGAACTGTCCACCAAGAGCTGTAGTTACCAGTTTTGCATTATCCATATTGAATCTCTCCAACATCTTCTTGATGTACCCCTCCTAAGATAACCACAATTTCTTGTTTTTCTTATCTCGGGTAATTTGCATCCCAAGAAGTTGTTTAGCCTCACCCATGTCCTTCATAGAGAATCTCCCTGCCAACTTTCTTTTCAGATCATTGATTTTCTTCATGCATGTACCTGCCACAAGCATATCATCTACATATAAAGTAAGTATAATAAAGTTACCATCCTTAAACTTTTGTAGATATACACAATAATCTGAATTGCTTCTGGCAAAACCCGAATCCAACATAAACTTGTCGAACTTCAAGTACCATTGCCTCGGCGCTTATTTCAACCCATAAAAGCTCCTTTTCAATCAACATACCCAATTCTCCTTTCCTTTAACTTCATATCCCTCCAGCTGTTCCATATATATTTCCTCCTCCAAATCACCATAAAGGAAAGCAGTCTTCACATTGAGCTGCTCTAAATATAATCCCTTCACAGCCACAATACTTAGTATTGCTCTGATAGAAGTCATCTTGACAACAGGTGCAAATATTTCATTGAAGTCAATACCTTTTCTCTGACCGTATCCCTTCACCACAAGTCTAGCCTTGAACCTTTGTGTCCCTCCTGCCTCATGTTTTACCCTGTATACCCACTTGTTATGCAATACTTTCATATTTTCCGGTCGCTTCACCAATTTTCATGTGTGATCCTCCTCCAAAGAAGACATCTCATCACGCATAGCTTGCTCCCACTTAAGAAGAAGTTTATCCTGCATGGCCTCTTGGTAACTCTCTGGTTCACCTGCATCAGTATACAAAAAATGATATAATGGAAGACAAAGTTTTTGGGTTGGCTTCCTTATCCTCGTGCTCCTCCTCAAAGTGGGAACACTCTCTGATGAAGTATTGGAACTATCTGCTTCAGTCAATGGCTCTCTTTCCTGTTCGGTCTCATCTGAACCTTGTGTATTCTCAGATGTAGCCATTTCTTCCCCTTCAGATGTAGGTATTTCTTTCTTTCTTTTATCCATGAGATCTATCACATCATGTGGCTCATCCAGCTCCAAGTGCTCTTTTTCCACTGCTTTCTCACTCTTACTTTCCATTCGGTCTTTATACATACAATCCTCATTAAATACTACATCTCTGCTACGAATTACCTTGTTATGCTCATAATCCCATAAGCGATAACCATATTCGTCGTCACCGTATCCAATGAATGCACACTTCTGAGATTTAGAATCAAGTTTCTTTCTCATCTCATAATCCACATGTGCATATGCTATACAACTGAACACTTTTAAGAATGAATAATTCACAGTCTTACCAGACCACACCTCCTCTGGAATTCCTCCATCTAAAGCACTAGCTGGACTCCTGTTGATCAGATAGACTGCCGTATCTACAGCGGCTCCCCAAAATTGCAAAGGCAAACCTGCTTGTAATCTCATACTCCGAGCTCGCTCCAAAATGGTTCTATTCATCTTCTCAGCCACGCCATTCTGCTGCGATGTCCTCGGTACAGTCTTCACTCTCCTGATCCCGTGGGTAGAGCAATAGTCATCGAATTTCCTATTGCAAAATTCCCCACCATTGTCTGACAACAGACATTTCACCTTCAAACCTGTTTCATTCTCAACAAGAGCTTTCCATACCTTGAAGATTTTGAAGACATCGGATTTCTGCTTAAGTGCGAACACCCATATTTTCCTGCTTGCATCATATATGAAAGTGACAAAATAAGAATTACCTGCAAGAGACTTCGCCAAAGAAGGACCCCATACATCTGTATGCACCAATTCCAATCTCTCGATTTTCTTCTCCTTGCCATCCTCATAAAACTAACTCTTTTCTGCTTTCCAAACACACAGTTCTCACAGAAATCAAAATTAGCATCTTTCATATCTGTCAACATACCTCTGGATTGCAATACTCTCATGCCGCTTTCGCTCAAGTGACCAAGCCTCTGATGCCATAAGGTAGCCTTCTCATTCTTCACGGTGGCCAAAGAAACAACATGATCCACCGAGCTTGAGAGTAAATATAGAGTTCCCACTCTCTCACCCTTGACCACTACCATTGCTCCTTTACTGATCTTCCACTGTTTCTTCTCAAATGAGATTTGGTAACCTTCGCCATCCAGCTTGCTAACAGATATCAAATTCTTCTTCAAATCCGGTATGTGCTTGACCTCTTGTAAAAGCAACTTTCCACCATTGTGCAACTTCAACTGAATTGTCCCTTTACCGACAATCTTGCATTCCTGCCCATTACCAACAGTCACATGCCCAAAATCACCTTGGACATAATTCTCAAACCATTCTCTGCGAGTAGTGCAATGGAACGAAGCCCCTGAATCCACAAACTACGAATCTGACCTTGATTCTGTATGAGCAGATAAACACAAGTCATCATACTCTTCACTTGGATTCACCACATTCGCTCCTTCCTTGTCTTTATTTGGACAATCCTTCTTCATATGACCCTCTGTCTTACATTTCCAACACACTAACTTTTTCTTAAACTTCCCCTTAGACTTTGATCTTCCTCTTTGCTTTGACTCCCTACTTAAACTTCTTGATGTACCCCTCCTGAGATAACCCCAATTTCTTATTTTTCTTATTTCGGGTAATTTGCATCCCAAGAAGTTGTTTAGCCTCACCCATATCCTTCATAGAGAATCTCCCTGCCAACTTTCTTTTCAGATCATTGATTTTCTTCATGCATGTACCTGCCACAAGCATATCATCTACATATAAAGTAAGTATAATAAAGTTACCATCCTTAAACTTTTGTAGATATACACAATAATCTGAATTGCTTCTGGCAAAACCCGAATCCAACATAAACTTGTCGAACTTCAAGTACCATTGCCTCGGCGCTTATTTCAACCCATAAAAGCTCCTTTTCAATCAACATACCCAATTCTCCTTTCCTTTAACTTCATATCCCTCCAGCTGTTCCATATATATTTCCTCCTCCAAATCACCATAAAGGAAAGCAGTCTTCACATTGAGCTGCTCTAAATATAATCCCTTCACAGCCACAATACTTAGTATTGCTCTGATAGAAGTCATCTTGACAACAGGTGCAAATATTTCATTGAAGTCAATACATTTTCTCTGACCGTATCCCTTCACCACAAGTCTAGCCTTGAACCTTTGTGTCCCTCCTGCCTCATGTTTTACCCTGTATACCCACTTGTTATGCAATACTTTCATCTTTTCCGGTCACTTCACCAATTTTCATGTGTGATCCTTCTCCAAAGAAGACATCTCATCACGCATAGCTTGCTCCCACTTAAGAAGAAGTTTATCCTGCATGGCCTCTTGGTAACTCTCTGGCTCACCTGCATCAGTATACAAAAAATGATATAATTGAAGACAAAGTTTTTGGGTTGGCTTCCTTATCCTCGTGCTCCTCCTCAAAGTGGTAACACTCTCTGATGAAGTATTGGAACCATCTGCTTCAGTCAATGGCTCTCTTTCCTGTTCAGTCTCATCTGAACCTTGTGTATTCTCAGATGTAGCCATTTCTTCCCCTTCAGATGTAGGTATTTCTTCCTTTCTTTTATCCATGAGATCTATCCCATCATGTGGCTCATCCAGCTCCAAGTTCTCTTTTTCCACTGCTTTCTCACTCTTACTTTCCATTCGGTCTTTATACATACAACCCTCATTAAATACTACATCTCTGCTACGAATTACCTTTTTATGCTAATAATCCCATAAGCGATAACCATATTCGTCGTCACCGTATCCAATGAATGCTCACTTCTGAGATTTAGAATCAAGTTTCTTTCTCATCTCATGATCCACATGTGCATATGCTATACAGCTGAACACTTTTAAGAATGAATAATTCACAGTCTTACCAGACCACACCTCCTCTGGAATTCCTCCATCTAAAGCACTAGCTGGACTCCTGTTGATCAGATAGACTGCTGTATCTACAGCGGCTCCCCAAAATTGCAAAGGCAAACCTGCTTGTAGTCTCATACTCCGAGCTCGCTCCAAAATGGTTCTATTCATCTTCTCAGCCATGCCATTCTGCTGCGATGTCCTCGGTACAGTCTTCACTCTCCTGATCCCGTGGGTAGAGCAATAGTCATCGAATTTCCTATTGCAAAATTCCCCACCATTGTCTGACAACAGACATTTCACCTTCAAACCTGTTTCATTCTCAACAAGAGCTTTCCATACCTTGAAGATTTTGAAGGCATCGGATTTCTGCTTAAGTGCGAACACCTATGTTTTCCTGCTTGCATCATATATGAAAGTGACAAAATAAGAATTAACTGCAAGAGACTTCGCCAAAGAAGGACCCCATACATCTGTATGCACCAACTCCAATCTCTCGATTTTCTTCTCCTTGCCATCTTCATAAAACTAACTCTTTTCTGCTTTCCAAACACATAGTTCTCACAGAAATCAAAATTAGCATCTTTCATATCTGTCAACATACCTCTGGATTGCAATACTCTCACGCCGCTTTCGCTCAAGTGACCAAGCCTTTGATGCCATAAGGTAGCCTTCTCATTCTTCACGGTGGCCAAAGAAACAATATGATCCACCAAGCTTGATAGTAAATATAGAGTTCCCACTCTCTCACCCTTGACCACTACCATTGCTCCTTTACTGATCTTCCACTGTTTCTTCTCAAATGAGATTTGGTAACCTTCGCCATCCAGCTTGCTAACAGATATCAAATTCTTTTTCAAATCCGGTATGTGCCTGACTCTTGTAAAAGCAACTTTTCACTATTGTGCAACTTCAACTGAATTGTCCCTTTACCGACAATCTTGCATTCCTGCCCATTACCAACAGTCACATGCCCAAAATCACCTTGGACATAATTCTCAAACCATTCTCTGCGAGTAGTGCAATGGAACGAAGCCCCTGAATCCACAAACTACGAATCTGACCTTGATTCTGTATGAGCAGATAAACACAAGTCATCATACTCTTCACTTGGATTCACCACATTCGCTCCTTCCTTGTCTTTATTTGGACAATCCTTCTTCATATGACCCTCTGTCTTACATTTCCAACACACTAACTTTTTCTTAAACTTCCCCTTAGACTTTGATCTTCCTCTTTGCTTTGACTCCCTACTTAAACTTCTACCCCTTTCCTTTCTTCTGTCATTATCAACCGACAGAGCAGTACTTGTAGAAACTGTGCTCTCACCCATGCTCTTTTTCATCAATTCATTATCCATGATTGTACTCACAATATCATTAAATTTAAGAGCAGTATTGGAAGAATTGCTGATGGCCATAACAATATTACTCCAACTATCCGGTAACAAACACATAAACATCAAAGCTTTAATGTCATCAGCAAAGACAAAATCTAAGGATTCAAGTTGTGCCCATAATGTGTTAATTCGTTCAAATGATTAACAACTGAACTATCAGAAGGCATCCTCAAGTTGAACAATTTTTTCATTAGAAACAGTTTATTTGAAGCGGACGGCTTCTCATAAAATTTAGCCAACGCTGATATCAAACCTGAAGTGGTCTTCTCCTTGGAGACGTTGAACACAACCTGCTTTGTCAGGCACAGTCGAATCTACGCCAAAGCCCTCCTGTCCAACAATTCCCACTCCTCATCTGTCATCTTTTCTGGCTTTTCTCCAAATAGTGGTTGATGTAAATTCTTTTGATATAAATAATCTTCCATCTGCAACTTCCACCATTGGAAATCTGTCCCATCAAATTTTTTAATCTTTTTCTTCCTATCTTCCACCATAACTCCCACTCAAAATCAACACCGATCTGAGTGAAATCTGACCCGAACCAGGGCTCTGATACCAATTGTTAGCAAAAAATAGTGGAATAATACTAATGCAACAATCAGCGGAATCAAATAGTTAACCGAAGAGAAAAATAGTAGAGACAGAGAACACACAGATTTAACGTGGTTCGGCAATATGCTTACGTCCACGGGGACACGATTTTAAAACTTTCACTATATCAAAAGATAATTACAACTTTCTAGTTCTCAACCACAAGAGAAATCACAAAGAAATCACACAAGATTTTGAAATCAAATCCTAACCTCTTGTTGCAGTGATTTACCTCTTGGCTTCGACCGCCGAAAATCCAAAAGAAAGCACCCGAACCCCTTCCTTCTATTCTTCGGCAACACTATTTCTTTGGCCGAAAGCTCTGCTGCCCTCAACAATAGCAGCCACCCTTTGTGTCCCTCCTTGATTATTTTTGCTCCAGCCAAAAATAATCAATAGCAGCAGCCACCCACTATTATTTTTGGCCACAAAATCAATAGCAGCAGCCGCATAAAAAAGAAAAACCCTTGGCTCTATTTTTCGGCTTCTTTTTTTCAGCTCTGTCAAAACCCTAGCACCACACCCCATATATATATTACATTATAACGGGTTTGGGCCAGTTTTGGACCCGTTTCGGTTGACCGAAACCCGTTACGGCAATGGGCTCCATTAGCAACACCTCCAATTGCACCACAAGATCCTGGTGATGTTGCATCCTCTCCTCAATTCCAAGATGTCAGGGGATAAATCTTGAATTTTTAGTTCACTGGCTTGAATTTCCTTCATCAGCCCCTCTAAAGCCAACTTCAGGTCAGTGAGGTTCTGAGTCTACTGAGTCAAACTGAAGTCAACTACCTTTGCTTCAGATGACAAGCCTTGATCTGATGATCGGGCATATTCTAAGGACCAAGCCACTGTCTCCTGATGTTCAATAAGAGCCTGGATTTTTTCCTTCGATTCTCCCACCAAGCACTAAAATTCTGTCTCTATCTTATCGGAAGGAAGACTACAATAGGAATTCTTTCAATCAGTATTGTCCACTACAAAAACTACAACCAAAGCCCTCATTGGTTGTGACTCTTCCAAGCTCATAAAATTCATAGCGCTCGACGTAGAAGATAAGATCATGTTTACTAATGCTTCCACAATAGCATGCTCATTAGTCATAATTGTATTCACACAGTTCTTCAAGGTCTCACAGAAATTGGCTTCCACACTCTTGGATAAACTAGCATGGATGGCCACCACAGATACTGACTTGATAGCAAGCCATTCTGGCTTTGGTAGAAATAAAACTCCCATCATCAAGTCATTCAAATTCAAGTCCAAAATTGAGCCAAGAGAGGGAGCTATGCTAGGTGTTGAAGTTCTCGCTGGAGTATGCATGAGATCTGCTATAGGAGGTACCACTAGTGTAGAAGAAGCCTCGGACACTACCATAGGATTTGAAGTATCTAGCGGAGAAACGGAGCCCAAAAGCGTGTCCATGCTGTGTTGAGACTCGATCAGTATATGTAACATCAACAGAAGAAGCATCAAATCCAAGTACAACAACATATCAGGCAAAATAAGTACGGACACCCTCATGAGGGAGAAAAACCCTTAATCAATGAATAAAGAAAGGCATATCGAATGATCCGTCAGGGTCTAATGTTAACCAAAGTGCAGCAGTATTACCATGTATAGAAAGAGAAAAATGTGTGGTGGTACAAATTCTGGTGAAGCACGAAACCTCATAAAGTCTTTGTTGCAATAAATATAGTATTGTGTACGATAGCTACAAACATGAAGTGAAAACACATGTATATTACATATACGGCTAATGAAGCAGCAAAAGTAAAGGTTTTAAGCACTCAAATCCTGAGGCTCTAGCCGTTGTGTTTGTATAAGTGGACCCCAAGACAGGCATATTACCTTCTTCTATTAGATTGTCTATAGGAGTGACATGGTCATCATCATCGCTATCCTCAATTCGGATGGCCTTCCCCCTTGTCAATAGCAGAGATAGAAGTTGCTAGGCTCTCATCGTTTGAATCATCTTCCTCAACCTGCATCGGCTCCCTGGTCTCTTCTATTAGTTCAGACGATTCCCTTGGGGGACTTGAAGCATGTGCAATAGCAACTTCGTAAGCAATAAGAGGAGGAGCATTTAAAGATTGTGAATCTTCAACTCTTGGACCCTCACCAGCAAGCTCTACAACTGTAGACACATTTTTGGTTTTGTCAGCTGTGGCTTCCTCGAACCGAGACGAAATAAGCCTAGCAATCGGAAGATTAGAATAATTAGGAGAAAATGATAACGGATCCAAAGTTATAGAATTTAGGATGGCTACCACCTTCTCCCTCGCTGCAACATTAGCTTGAGCGGCCTCCTCTAAAGCCTACTCCATGCTAGACTGGGTTGCTTTGGTGATCCTACCCGAGGCTGCAATTATGGCATATATGGTGGCCAACTGTATGACTTGGCTTGAAGCACGAGTCATTTGCTTCTTCTTTGGCTTTGGTGGTGGTGAAAAATAGTAGTGTCAGCAGTTGATGACTGCAACAACATAGCTAGAGGAGAAACAGAAGGTTGCGAAGCAATAACAAAAACACCAGAGGTTTGTGGAGCATCATCAGGAGGAACTACTGGTGCAACCTCAGAAATTGTAGCTGGCGAAACTTGATCCTCGGATTTAATGGCTACCTTCACTTTCATTTTTCGGTGCATAAGGTGCACTAGGGATTCATCATCCGAGTCTCTCTTCGGTGCATCGCCCTCATCTTCCCCTACAAGCTTCTGTTGGCAGTGAAAATTTCTAAATAAATAGGATTTTCCACAACAGAACGCGGAGCTAACCCAGTAGCTCTGCATCTGGCTAGTTTTAGCCTCGCGATGAGTAAAATGCGGGACTATCAATAGCTTCGCGTTAGCTCCGCATTCTGGTTATTTAGCGTCGCGTTTTGATACGATTAGCTCCGCGTGAGCAGATAACCAGAATCTCAAATTGATTGAGATTATGATTTGGGCTTATCCAAATACCCAAATTAAGTCCAATTAGAACTCTAAATCAAGAGATTTAAATCAAAACTAAGATATTTGATTGGAATCCTTGATGAGTGTGAATACTATTTAGATAGAAACTCTTGCATTGACCTGGGGATATAAATACCTTCTTGGTGAAACACTGGGGGTCTTCTTTTCGGCAATTGAGATCTTTTCTTCTTGGAGAATTCAAGTTATGTATAGAGTCTTGAGTTCGTGAATGACCAGAGAAGACCGTCTACAGTTGGCCGTTATCTTCAAGAGAGAAGAGTTCGACGCCCGATCGTCCAAAAGAACTACTATAGATCCCATCGCCACAGATCCCACACGATTATTGTAAAAGAGAGTGATTGAAATATAAAATCCTCTCGTTTGTTCTTCTTTTTATCTTGTTCACTTTCATTGTAATCTAAGTTGTATTCAATGGAAGGAAGCAAAACTTTTGCGGCGAACAAACTGGCGACCACAGTGGGAGCCATCTCTTTCACTAATGAAGAGATTGTGGTGCAATCAGACGTTGATTTGATCGAATCCGACGTATACATGCTCGTCATTGAAATCGACCAGCAGAAGTACGAGGAGTTCCTCTCCTCTGAATCAGGTGACTTGGACGAGACACGATGCTATCGTCGCATGTTCTCCAATACCCGAGCAACGGGTAAAAAGGTATCCACCAAGAGACGGGGATCCTTAGAGACTGCGGTTATAGGGCCGATGCTCGGACAGGAAATCCTGGTAGAGGATGAGCTTCCTACTGCCGAAGAAGACCTGGGAACTGGATTGACCAGAACCCAACTCTGAAATAAGAATCGGAGAGCAAGGCGAAAAGCCCTCAAAGCCCGCCTTAGACACGAGGCTAATGGACGAGAGGCTATGGTCCCTCGCAAACTGGCTCGCGATAATCGCGAGATCAGTCATTATCGCATTAAACGCGAAGTTATAACTTGCCTTAAAGGTAAGGAAAAGCCAGCGTGTGATATTCCACGCGAGGCTATTGCTGAGCTTAGCGAGAAATGCGAAGCCAGTGATATTTGCGCTAGCCGCAAAATATCTGACACTCGCGAGAAATGCGAGTATAAAAATTTTTTAAAGCCAGCGTGTGATTTTCTACGCGAGGCTGATACTGAGCCAAGCGAGAAACGCGAGGCCGGTAATACTTACGAGAAATGCAAAACTCCTTACACTCGCGAGGAACGCGAGTATAAAAATTCAATAAAGCCAGCATGTGATTTTCCACGCGAGGCTAATACTGAGCCAAGCGATAAACGCGAGGCCGGTAATACTTGCGAGAAACGCAAGGTTCTTCGCGAGAATCGCGAAGACGATTGGCAAATCGTTGTTAATCGTAAAAATCGCGCTAGGCGCGAGGTTATGACTCGTGTTAATCGCAAGGGTATGCCAGCGTGTAAAAATTTCCTTTCACGCGGAGCTATTATTCTAGAAGCTAAACTTCTGAACACACGCCAAGCTAGCAAAAAATGCGAGGCTAACATGGCAGAATGCGGAGCTATTCTTCAGCCTCGCGAGATAAGACGCGAAGCTACTTCTAAGCTCCGCGTAGATCAACCCGACTACAGAATCAAGGCTGATCGTCGCATCAATGGACCGGAACTAAACTTCAGTGATCCGAAGAGGTTTCAGTGGGTTCCTAGACCCTCTCAAAAGTTGAATAGGTCCCACGACTCCATGGCTAAAGGCACTGATCTCAGGGAGTATCTGTCCAAGAAGAGAGGCATAGAACAGGTTCAAGTTGAACCTATCTGTCACTGCCAGTAGCTTATGACAGCGGTATCCACTATTAATGGACAACTGTGGCTGCAGCAAGAGCAGGGTATCAGTGTTTGACCGATTAATCGAGTCGAACAAGAACCCTATTAAGAGGACAAAAATCGCTTCCCTAAAAGAATGGAGAGCTATAACCTCCAATATGGTGGGAAAAGGGAAAAAGATTGTAGAGACGGATGATGATTCAGAATCGAGTGATGAAGAACCTCCTCATATCACTCGACTTAAATCAGGAGCCGTCCCGCCTCGAAACTATAAGAGGCTTATAAGAAGTTTTTACGACGATGACAGCGATAATTCAGCTATAGCCTCACCTCCTTCCTCTGCGTCATCTCGGCTACAAAAGTCAGCGTCACATATGGAGGATAAATCTGACAATATCGAGCAGAGATTTGAAGCTCAAGAAAGAATGATTCGAGAGCAACAAAAGACGATTGAAGACCTTAAAGTGACTCTCAAAATTTGTTGAGGATAATACTAAAAGGGGCAAAGAAACTCTGAACGAAGAGGAAAAGGAAGAAAAAGCCCACTCGATACACGAGGACGAGGATAGATTTTCTTTCCATGATCCGAATGGAGAAAAGATAGAAAAATTGCAAAGTCAACTCGAAGCTCTGATGCATAAAAAGGAGTTGAAAGAGTCAGGGTCTCAAGACCATATTCGCCCGAATGGGATATGATACCATACCCTCAGAAGTATAAGCCGCTCAAATTAGAGCCATATGACGGGAAGGGATCACCCAGTCAACACGTTTATTTCTTCTTGTCCCAAGCCGGACATCTGATGGGTAATGACCCGATTACGACTAAAATATTCGCAAGTACTTTGCAAGGGCCTACTTTTACTTGGTTCATGCAGCTGCCCCCAGGTACTATTAATACCTGGTTAGATGTTGAGAAATTATTTCTCGCACGTTTCTTTGAGGATGATACCGAGATTACGGTTCATTCCCTCCTTGCAACTAAACAAGGGGAACAAGAAACCGTCAAAGACTTCATAGAAAGGTTCCGGGAGAAGTCCGTGCATTGTAAACACGGAATGGTCCAGGAAACTCTAGTCGAGATATGTCGACATAATCTTAAGACTACTGTGCTCCTAAAAATGGGGGCCGTAGAGTCTAAGACATGGAGGGATTTGCTCAAATAGGGAGAGTAGGCCGAGGACTTGATTCGTCGAGTTGAAGAGTCTCACGGACCAAGAAGTACTGGAAGTAGTAGGCCATACGCCCAAAATAACAATAAAAATAAAGAGAAAGAGGTGATGGCATCAGAAGCTGCTCCACAAAAGACAAATCCTCCTCCAAGCCCAAAGCCCCAAAATCAGAAGGGCACGAGGCAAAGTAGACCTCAGCAGGAAAAGACTTACACTTTCAAAGTGAAACAGACGTCTACACTCTTCCACCTCCTCCTGAGGAAGGGGATGCTAAAACTTCCGGAGAATAGGAAGCCAGAGGACGCTGGTAAGACCAACGACCCTAATTACTGTCTTTATCACCGGAACGTTGGACACCCTACTAGGGATTGTTACCCTCTTAAGAACAGAATCCAAGCACTAATAGAAGTTGGAGTTCTGATGCTTAAAGAGGAACAAAAGAGAGTCACCGCCAATATGGCAACTATAGTAGTTGGAACCCATAAGTTCCCCGCAGGGGTGACCCAAATTCCAAAGGGTAAGTTGGTTACGAAGAACCTCAATCCTCATAAGAAAACTCAAGAAGGACTTGTCCTCGTAACAACCCAGAAGGGGGAAGTCATGTGGGTTCACTCTAACTTATTAGAAGATGAGCAGTGGACTACCACAGGTCAAAGAAAAAAGCGGACTGTTAATGTCATTTCCGCAGAGATAAGGGAAGAATATATAGCTTCAGGAACCTTCACAGATTCTGAAGAAGAGCCCGAAACTATGGCCACTCATCAAGATGGGGCAGGCCCTTCCGATACTCGATCTGGGAAGACATATCTCAAGGACTACACCAGAGTAGATCCGAAAGACATATATGCAGAACTTGCAAAACCAGTGAAGCAGAAATGACTTCGCTTTCAGAAAAATCCTATTAGAGATGAAGGAGCCAAGGAGACTACCTTCAAATTTGACATAATAGCTCAACTGGCTAACATTCCAGCACGAGTAACGCTTTACGAATTGTTAAGATTATCAAAATCAACACGTGAGGCATTAAGAGAGGCCCTGGCAAACTCTGAGTCATTCTTAGCTCAGATTGTCGAGCCGGCCGATGAGGAACGGGACTCTTGCCCCAGCTGTCATCAAGTAAGGAGGCAGGTCCCATAAATTACCTTCTTTCCGGAAGACATGCAGGTAAGGAATATAAAGCATAATAGGCCTTTATATTTCACCGGATATGTCGGATCCACCAAGGTGGAACGCATTCAAATTGATTCGGGGTCTGCATTAAGTGTTGTTCCCAGAAGGCTAATGCAGCTATTGGGAATATCTCCTCATCGTTTGACGCCTACAAACACCACTATTTATTGATTCAATGCTAACAACAGCCAGCCACTTGGTAAAATCCGATTGCGATGCCAAATTGGAGACTTAAGGACGGAGGTCACATGTTGCGTTATCGATGCTGATACCTCCTACAACATTCTACTGGGACGGCCTTGGATCCACGCTTACATGATAGTCCCGTCGACTCTCCACCAATGCATGAAATATTGCGATGAAGAAGGAGAAGTCCGAACACTAGTTGCAGATAGGAAACCATTCAAGGGACTAGAAAATTACTTCACGGACGCCAGGCTCTACAAACCAGTCCATGAGATCCCGTGCGATGATCGCAGCAGGCTTCAAAAGCCCGATGACAGTGGCGATGAAGCCGACACCGAGTACGAGCTTCCTGAAGAAGACGATGGAGGTGATTATGAAATCAACCCTCACTTAGATTTTAGTTTGAGTCTTGATAATAATGTGGCTGATGTAATAGAGAGTGAATGGGTTATTAATGAAAACATAAAGTTAGTCTTCGAGCATGTTGTAGCTACTGAATCTGAACCCTCTTGTACTTCCACTGAAGTGGATGACCTATCCGAACTTGAAGTTCTGGCGGCATACCATTTTCCACTTAGGTCATCCCTCCTCTCTCGGTCTAAAATAGTTAAGGGAAAAGGTCACTACTTTGAAGTGCCTTCTCGACAAGGGTCCCAAAAGCCGATCATGTTTGGCAAAGTAATTACGTCACCTCGACGAAGACAAAGCAGTGAAAGTGATGAACAAACATCACCTCAATTTCACTTGTATGGACAGAGATCCCGGCAAATGATGGAGAAAATGGGTTATAATCTTACCCAGAAACCGGGATTAAACTTTGGAAAAGGGCGACGGAATCTCATACCCTCGTTCAGACCAAGAGGAAAAAGCCCGGATTATTATCAGAAGACCCGCAGGGGGTTGGGTTATGTATCTACTCCACCCTCATCACCATTAAAAGATGAAGAGAGTTCTTCGGCCAAGAAAGATACATCTTCACCCGACCATGATTCGGATATAAGTACAGGTGCTTGGTTTCAATCTTTGACAGCCAATATGGTTTCAGCCGCACCAGAAAGCGACGAGGAACCAATTGATGTTCAAGATGATTCCTGGGCCAAGCATATGGACACTCTCTGGGATGTCCGCTTTGAACAGCGTGACCCGCCCACAGAAGACAAATTAGTACAGGTCAATATGGGAACGGAAGAAAATCCGAAACCCATCTTCATAAGCGACATGCTAACTCTCTTGGAAAAGGAGAAACTTATATCTCTTATCAAAGAGTATATTGACGTGTTCGCATGGAGTTACGAAGACATGCCCGGGCTTGACTCTCAAATTGCCACACACCGGTTAAATATCAAAGAGGACGCCAAGCCAGTTAAACAACAGCAAAGGCATTTTCGGCCGGAATTGATGGAGACAATAGTCGCTGAGGTCAATAAACTTATAAAATCTGGATTCATCCACGAAGAACAGCATCCTGATTGGGTGGCTAACATAGTGCCGGTTCGTAAGAAGAACGGCAAAATCAGGATATGTATCGACTTTCGAGATTTGAACGCTGCATGTCCTAAGAATGAATTTCCACTCCCCATCACCGATGTGATGATTGATAATACTTGTGGTTACGAGAGGATGTCCTTTATGGATGGCTTCTCAGGATATAACCAGATTAAAATGCACCCAGATGATGAAAAGTATACAGCTTTCAGAACGCCGCTGGGGGTATACTGTTATACGGTGATGCCTTTCGGATTGAAGAACGCCGGTGCCACCTACCAACGCGCGATGAGTATTATATTCAAAGAACACCTGCGCAAAATGGTAGAATGTTATGTGGATGACTTAGCAGTCAAAAGCAAGAACAAAGAAGATCATCTTCATAATTTAAGAGTGGTCTTCGATCTTATGCGAAAATATCACTTGAAGATGAATCCCACTAAGTCTTTTATAGGAGTGTCCAGCGGGAAATTCCTTGGGTTCATAATAACCTCAAAAGGAATCTTCCTCATTCCTGAAAAAGTGACAGCAATCAGTGAAATACCACCGCCCCACAATCTTAAGGAATTAAAGGGGTTGCAAGGAAATTTAGCCTATATCCGGCGCTTCATCTCCAATTTGTCAGAACGATGCCAGCCATTCTCTAGACTCATGAAAAAGAGGGTTTCTTTCGTATGGGATGAGGTATGTCAATAGGCGTTTGACGATCTCAAAGAATATCTCACTAAACCTCCTGTTCTTATGGCACCAGTCTCTGGACAGCCCTTCCTTATATATGTAAGGGCCATGGATGATGCGTTAGGAGCATTACTTGCTCAGTATAATGAGCACGGACATGAACACGCCCTCTATTACTTAAGCAGGACAATGATTGGAGCCGAGTATCGGTATACCCCGATCGAAAAAGAATGTTTAGCCCAAGTGTTCGCTGTTCAGAAAATGCGACACTATCTTTCAGGGCAAACAATTCATGTCATATCACGGGTTAACCCCTTGAAAATCCTGATGACAACCAGGATCCTTAAACGGCCTATTGACAAAATGGGCATTATTGTTATCGCCATATGATATACACTTCGTTGCTCAAAAGGCCATGAAGGGACAGGCGATAGCCGATTTTCTTGCAGACCATCCAATTTGGTCCAAATCCAAACAGACGTTAGAGGTCAACACAGTTAGTAAAGAACAACCATGGAAAATATTCTTTGATGGTGCTGCCAGACGATCCGCTGCTGGAGTGGGGGTTGTGCTAATATCCCCACATAAATATATATTACCTAACGGTTACTCATTAACAGAACCGTGCACGAATAATGTGGCGGAATACAACGCGCTCATTATCAGCCTAAAAATGGCTCTGCAACTGGGGGTGAATTATTTAGAGGCATATGGAGACTCTAAGCTCATCGTCAATCAGACGACGGGCGAGTATGAAGTCAGATATGAAGTCCTCATCCCCTATCATCAGCTAGCTATTGAGCTAGCAGGATATTTTGAATAATTTTACATGTATCATATATCCCAGAATGAGAACGTCTATGCAGATGCTCTTGCTGCTTTAGCCGCAACATTGGTGATCCCGCCAGGTGAAGCCAAAAGCATCACTATTGGTAGCAGAGAACTCCTCCACCCAGACATGATATTCCAAACCAAGGAGGTATGTTAGACAGGCTTAATGCTGGAACCCTGTGATTGGCGTTTTCTATTTATAGATTACGCCTTATATGGGATATTACCAGAGAATCCAAAGGAGGCCGCCTCGATAAAGAGGAAGGCCCCGAGATTCTATTTCGATCATAAACTTCAGACTTTATATAGAAAGTCGAGTGATGGTCTTCTACTACGCTGCTTATCAAAAGCAGAAGCAGATGAAGTGCTGAGAGAAACACACGATAGAGTATGTGGAGCTCATCAGCCCGGTCCAAAACTCGGAGACCGCATAAGAAGGCTGGGATACTACTGGCCGAACATTATTACGGAAGCAATGGCATATGCTAAACGGTGCCATGCATGCCAAGTACATGCTAATTTTATTCATCAACCCCCAGAATACTTTCACAATACTATTGCTAGTTGGCCATTTGAGGCATGGGGAATGGATATTGTGGGGCCTATAACTCTCCCGTCATCCAGAGGACATCGGTTTATTCTTGCAATAACCGATTATTTTTCAAGATGGGCCGAAGCCGTGCCCATGAGAGAGGTAAAAACAACAGATGTGGTTAAGTTCATTAAGCATCATGTTATTTACCACTTTGGCATCCCTTGGAGGATCATCCATGATAATGGACCGCAATTCGTCAGCGAGAGGTTTTCGAGATTCTGTAATAAATTCAGAATCAAGGACATCGCTTCAACACTATATAACCCTGCGGCAAATGGATTGGCCGAAGCCTTTAACAAGACGATTATTAAACTCCTTCGGAAGTTCCTCTCTTCCAATAAACGAGACTGGGATGAAAAGCTGGGAGAATGTTTGTGGGCTTATCGCACCACCGTTCGCACCCCGACAAAAGTTACTCCATTCTCTTTGGTCTATGGAAGCGAGGCCATCTTGCCTCTCGAAATCCAGATTCCATCACTAAGAGTGGCCTTAGCCACAAAGATGACGACAGAAGAGCGCCATCAACAAAGATTACAAGAACTAGAGGCGTTAGATGAAAAACGTCTCAGGGCTCAACAACAAATTGAGTTGTATCAAGCCCGAATCACGCAAACGTTCAATAAGAACGTTAAACTGAGAATCTTTAAACAAGGAGACTTGGTTCTAGCTGTTAAAAGGCCGATGGTGCTGACCCACAAGACTAAGGGTAAATTTAAACCCAAGTGGAAGAGACCGTTTATCGTGGAGACTGTGTACTCCAGTGGAGCCTATCGTTTAATGAATCAGAATGACGATAGGATGATGATGCCGATCAATGGCAAATTTCTGAAGAAATACTTTGCTTAACAAACCAAAGTGGTGACAGAATAACTATCCCATCTAGTTCATAAATCTTTGGTGTGCCCAGTTCAAGTTACGCAGATGAGCCTTGAACCGCCTCCAATTTGTTCAAGTTACGCAGATGAGCACTTGGACTCTTTCTTAGGCATGCGCAAATGGGCGCCTCTGTCAAAATTTGATGAATCCTAACACGATCATCTTTGGTGTGCCCAGTTCAAGTTACGCAGATGAGCCTTGAACCGCCTCCAATTTGTTCAAGTTACGCAGATGAGACTTGGACTCCTTCTTAGGCATGCACAATTGAGCGCCTCTGACCTAAATTTGATGAATCCTAACCCGATCATCGTGGTGTGCCCAGTTCAAGTTACGCAGTTGAGCCTTGAACCGCCTCCACTTGTTCAAGTTACGCAGATGAGCACTTGGACTCCTTCTTAGGCATGCGCAAATGGGCGCCTCTGCCGAAATTCGATGAATCCTAACACGATCATCTTTGGTGTGCCCAGTTCAAGTTACGCAGATGAGCCTTGAACCGCCTCCAATTTGTTCAAGTTACGCATGAGAGCACTTGGACTAGGCATGTGCAATTAGGCGCCTCTGCCGAAATCTGATGAATCCTAACATGATCATCTTGGTGTGCCCAGTTCAAGATTACGCAGTTGAGTCTTGAACCGCCTCCATTTGTTTACGAAAGCCTTCAATTGCCCAATGCTAGTATAGTAGCGGGAAGAGGAGATCAAGCTCCTCGTCAACCCTATCATACTGGGGGTAAAAGTATGAAATCAATTGCCCAATCCTGTTATAGCAGCGGGAAGAGGTGATCAAGTTCCTCGCCAACCCTATCATACTTGGGGTAAAAGTATGAAATCAATTACCCAATACTGTTAAAAGCAAATGGGAGAGAAAATCAATTCCTCGACAACTCACCATGCTGAGTGGAATAGCATGGCTAGCCCAACGCAAACGGCGATTGGTAAAGGCTAATCAAATCCGTTGATAGCTGGGGGTTTGCTAAAAATCCCATAAAACCCGTCATGTTAAGTATTTACCTCTGATAGTATGATTTGGATTATTTCCATCTCCGTTCAAGATACGCAAATGAGCCTTGGACTATTTTACCTAAAAAACAACTAAATCATTTTGATGACAAGTTATCTGTTGTGCAAACAAATTTCATAGCCAACAAATAAAAGAATCAAAAAAGGAGTTATCTTTATTCATTATTCAAAAGGAATGGATGTACAAAAGGGTTCGGAGAATCAGCAAAGTTCTCTTTTATTACAAGTTCTTGTTACAAAAAGAATAAAAGAATAAAAGAATAGAACAAAGTTACGGATCCCCTAAAAGCCTCAATTTGTTCGTCGCTTCGTCAATTACTCGACGACGAGTCTCCTCCACAGAGTGTTGAGCCTGCCGGCGTAAGTCATCATCACTTATCGCAAGTTGCTGGGCCAACCGCTGACGAGACTCTTCAATAGTGCGGCTTCTCATTGCACCTTCATGTTCAAGTTGTCCTCGTTGGAGGATCAACTCTTCCCGTTTCTTGACAGATTCTCCAAGCCGAGATTCGCTGGCCTCCAAAACAGCTCGGGCCTTAGCGATAGTATCTCTAGCTCTGAGGATGGCAGCCTGGTCCCCCTTAATATCAAACTCCACTGCCTCTAGCCCCCTGAGGACTGATTCCTGGCTAGCTCGTAGTTCTGCCAACTCCCGAGACCAGACTTCCTCTTGGCGCCTCAATTCCTCTCGACGCGATGTTGATTCTGCCCGAAGCCGCGCCAGTTCTATCTCAGTGATCGCCTCCACGTCTGCTTGACGGATTGTGTTTAGCGTGCTCAAGGCTTCAAGGCTTCAAGGCGAGCCCGGTAGGGAGTTGCTCGGTCTCATCCCCTGATCCTTTCAATGTTATCCAAATAGCTGGACAATATTGGACGTCCAAGGTTAAGAAAATTTCTTCCATCAAGGATCAGCCTGATACATCTTCTTAGCAGCCGCATAAAGTCATTAACACAGTGGTTGAAGAATTCTTCAAGAGGGTCCATAATATCTACGTTTAAAGCAAGCAGCGCCAACGAAGATGTCGATAGCAGAGGAGTGATGTCCGCTGGGGTCGAGGAGGAAGAAGCCCATCCATGTACCAGGTTCATAGCATGCGGAGCCAGTAAAGCCAATATGGACTTGGCAGAACTAAGAACCCGAGGAGAAGCATCGCTAGTACAGGTCACTTGGGCAGTGCCACCAGCAGAGGTAGACGATGGTGTTTCTTCACCCGAAGCTCCTCCGATGGCAGAAGTAGCTTCGAATGAGAACTTCAAATTTTCCTCATCCCCCGCTGGAAGACTTGGAGCTAGAGGAGTTGCAGGTGTCTCAACAGCCATTATGGTAGAAGACGTTAGTATTGCTGGCTGAGGAGCAGAAGGCACACTGACAACTATTGGAAAAGTCTCTTCGGAGCGGACATTTGGTGTTGGAGACGGCAAGCTTGGAGACGGAGTAGCTTCTCTTGCCGCGGCTGCAACAATTAACTTTGTCCTGTCATCGCTCCCAAGTTCATCAATTGGGGGAATTGAAGAAGGAACAGAGGCAGGAGTGGGTGTGAAATAGTCTGCGTCAAATTCATTTGCAGAACTATCCAAGTCGCCCGCCGAGCCGGTTGTACCAGAATAGTCCACCCTCTCCTCAGACTCCCCCTTGGTAGTCGAATGCATTGGCGAGTGGGGCTGACCACCTGCATTTCAGGAAGCAGGCAAATGGTGTTACGTATAAAGATAAAGTAAAATAATGGACAAGAAATAAAATACGAAGAGCCATACCAAGGGATACAAGTCCAGTTGTCGGACTTGAAGGGGGAGCCACCGTTGTTTCCAGGAGCGTACCCATCTCACTACCCAGTGGTTGCGCCGCAGGGTGTTCGACAGGTTCTACCGTCGGAGGAGTCGGAAGCTCGGGAGCACTTGGAGCCCCAACAGGTCCACTCTCCCCTGTCGGCGCTGGAGATAGAGTTGAAGCCAGCAGATCCGAAGCGAACTTGACAGCCGCTTCTTGGGGGGCTATTAGAGTTCCAGGAGCCAACTTCTTCTTCTTTTGGGAAGGCCCCTTCTTTGGGGCACCGCGGCGTTTGAGGGTCGAGCTCCAGGGGAGGATGACGACAGGTTTAGGAGCACCTCCAACATCAGTGTTGTCATCATCATTATTATCATCATCGTCAGACTCGCTGACGTCTGAGGGTTCGGCCGCTGCGCCAAGGAATTTATCCATACCTTTTATCCTCACTCTTGAAGCACCTTGGCGGCTAATGTAGAAAGCCTCAATCTCCTTGCAATAGCTTCGGTTGATGGAGAAGTGGGGCACGTCAGCATTTGCAACGCTGTACCATGTGCAAAAGCTAAGAGTCATGGCCAGTTCTGGCAACTTCTGTGGCAGGATGAATTCAGCTCCAGTCCCACCAGCTGCAAAATGAAACCAGCCGCGGGCACTCTCGTACAGATTCCCCTCATAGGCAAAATTCTTGTTCGAATTACCCACATAAAGTTGGGAATATCCGAACTGGCAAGCGAAGCGGCTCGGAGTGTATGGTTCGATAAGACACTTGGCATCTTAACGATACACCAGGTGCCCGGGTCGGATTTTAAGGAGCCACCAGAACGCTCCCGAGGATAAGGTAGTGAAGTTATCTACTCCCGCAATATCCTTCAACTTCAACCCATATCCACCACCAGGGAAGTCGGGGAAGCACCGGAAGATCTCATAATTTTGGTGATGCCAGAGAGTCTTCCGAATTTGAGACATATAGTGGTGCTTCCATGAAGAGCGCTCGTATAACTCCATAAAATAGGACTTGTCACAAAAGCGGTGTGAAGCAGCACTCATCAAAGACGGGCAGTACATGACGAGCCACGCCATCAGATAGGTATAAGGCATCTCCACCCTAGGGTTCGGAGTCTTCACCTGGGCAATTTCTTTAGACTTGCCTTTTACTTTCCCCTTGCCCTTATCAGCAGGGATGAAGTCATCACAGAGTGTTCGCAGTCCATGCTGTAGATTGCACACCATGGCGGGAAGAAGTCCAAAAGGTCGGCCGTATGCAAGGAGAACTGCTGGATATACCACAGTCATTGCAATTACCTCTTTTGGCAAAGAAGGCATGACACACCTTTTCAACCACAGCATCAAGAACCCAGCAAGAAGGCCTCTATTGGATACTGGGAACTGAGCTTGATAGTGGTAACTCTTGAAGGAGGTGCCAGGACCGAATCCACCTTCATTGGATTCAGTAGTATAATACATTAGGCGGGTCTTGGCGATGCGGCGATCGATCTTCGTGATGTAGACAGGGGCATGGCCATGGATAGTTGTTGAACTATCTTTAGAATTCAAATTAGCGATAAGGTAATCGGCCCTTTTTTTGTGGCCGATACCCTGATTACGCACACCTGCCAGGTCAGCACAGATGCGGTAATGGCGCATCATCTCCCAGTATGTAGCATAAATGCGCTCGTCCTTCGCCATTAGCATGTTCAACTCTTCAGTAGTGGGGATATACTCTTCATAGGGGACTTCGCCCATGGAAAGCCCAGATACCTCGAACATCTCGTGGAGAGCAAACCCTAACTCACCCACTGGCGTAAAAAGAGTGCAGGTTTCAGGGTTGTACATCTCCAGAAAACAGAAGAAATGATAAGCACTCTGAGGGAACCCAAATTGAACATTTCTGATGGCCTTGTATAAAACAATCTCTTTCAGAATGGGTTCATGAGAGTCCAACATATATTGAACAAGGCGGGCCCACCACATGTTGCCAGATGAATAAACCCAGCCAGACATCCTGAAGTCACTAGCCGGGTATTGGCCTTCTTTCGCCAGGAACTCACTCAGGAAAGTTCGTGCGTGGATCGAAACCTCTCCTACTGGATGCTCCTTGCCAAATCTGCCTGGAAGTAAACCAGTAATACATCTGATGGGGCCATCTTGATAAGCCCCATGTACGCCCAATTTACCCGTTGGGACGCCGTCCTGTTCTTGAGTTAACCCCCACTCTAATTCACGATGCATTGCCAGCCTCTGAAGATAGATCAGGGGATAGCCACGCTCCATTCTAGGCAGAAACATTAAAGCTTCGCCAGAATTATAGAGCCACTTGCTTTCCTCTTCAAAGAGGATCTGGTCTGATTTCTCCATTATATTTCCGAAGGGGAATGCGGGCTTCTCTAGCGCTTCTCTGTTCATGGTTTCAAAGGCCGCATCAGTTATAATTTCCCGTGCAGTAGTGGGATGATATTTGGTCAACTTCTCCCTGCGCTCTCTCGAATCTGGTTTGTACGAGGCCAGGATGGTGGTGAAGCGAAATTGAGCTGATGGATCAGAACCCCCGGCAAAACCAAAGTAGTGCTTATGGGGAAGAGCTTCCACCGAATACCCTACTGCAAAAGGGAAAATCAAAGTTAGAAAAAAATTTCTACAAAACAGAAAATTTTTCTAAGTATGGAAACGCGAAGCTAAAAATTAGACCGCGCGAAGCTAAAAGTAACTCCGCGTGAAGCTAAAAATTAGACCGCAGAAATCAAAATAGCCTCGCGTTTCAACGCGACTGATACTCAAAATAGCCTCGCATTTCAACACGACTGCTACTCAAAATAGCCTCGCATTTCAACACGACTGCTACTCAAAATAGCCTCGCGTTTCAACGCGACTGCTACTCAAAATAGCCCCGTGCTTCAAAAGGCGAGGATGACGCGATAGCTTCGCGTAAGAAGAAAACCAGAGGCTTTTCTTCTTCTCCAGGCCAGTACGGCCGGAGTACGGCGATCTCGCCGGTGATCGATCGGTTAGAACCAAGCCAAATCACTTTAAAAAGTTTTAAATTGAGAGATCCTTACCCCCAATAGGTGTAGCATGGTCTAGCCCACCGCTGCCATGACTGCTGCCGCCGCTGCTTACGCCAGTCGCCGACGGCGAGGCAACGCGGGAAGAAGCACGAGTCTTGGGTGCCATTGCTTGAAAAATTAAGGAAAATCGATGGGAAATCGGGAGAAACTCGGTCGGAAAAACGCTCGGGTCGCCTGAACTCTGATCGCCTGAATCTCCAAGTCTCTAGAAAGTTCTCAAATGAAGTAAGAAAGAAGAGGAATAGAGATTCCATTTAAATGAAAGAAATCGCCTCTTAGAATTCGGCGTGAGTTTCGGAGAAGATAACTGACCAGTTACTCTCCAAAACGCGAAGCTATTAGCTTCGCATGATGATGGAAAACGCGAAGTTATTAACTCCACGCAACGATGCAAAACGCGAGGCCTTTAACTTCGCGTTCCTATGAAGAACTTGGATTTTTGGTGAGTGCAATTAGGCGCTTCCATCTAAGTTAAAATGATCTTTACCCGATCATTTTGGTATTGATAGTCTAAGTTACGCAAATGAGCCTTAGATTATTTTACCAAAATTATAAACCATCTATTTGTTGAGCAAGCAAGATTCTTGAAGCCGACAGATAGAGAGGAAAATAGTTGCCTTTATTTCATAAAAGAAAAGATTACAAAAGAAGAGGGAGTTATAGCTCTCCCAAAAGTTTCTACAAATTCATCGACTCATCAATAACCTAAACGACGAGATTCCTCCGCGGGGTGTTGAAGTTCAATTCCAGAATTCACACACAAGAGATCTCCTCTGCAAATATCAACTATGATCTGTTTAAAGTTCTTAGTGGATTATCTGAAGATATTGCTACAAGAATCATAATGAAGATGCACAAGTTGGATTCGACATGCTACAAGCCCTTAGATGATCATCTCTATCACTTTGGAAAGCAACAGAGATTGTCATCTAACAGAAATGGTCCTCAAGAAAACTTAATGGGCTGCCGCAGAGTTCTTGTAACTCCTTCAAGAGTTTACCTTTAGGAGCCAGAGCTTGAAACCTTCAACTATGTTGTAAAGCATATGCTTCTGGCTTCCTTAGAGTTATTTTTTGCTGATGAAGACTGGTGCACGGCTAGCCTTTGAAGATATATCAGGGAAAAGCTACACTTCACGCTGGCCAGAGATATCAGCAAGTCATCAGACTAAATCTAGTTCACTGCTAAAGAAGAATCAGGAGTTCGACAAAATTTGAAAAATCTTCTAAGTATGAAAACGCGGAGCTAAGGATAACTCCGCGTGCAGCTGAAGAAATAGCCCCGTGTTTCAGGCGCGAGGATGATGCGATAACTTCGCGTAGAAAAATATCAGAGTTCCTCTCTGACTTCTCCTTTTCCTTCAAGCCATACGTCCGGAGAACGGCGGTCTTGCCGGTGAAATAAACAATTGGCCAGGTTAAAACCGAGCCAAGACACTCCAAAGTTAATTTGAGGAGTTTCAAAGTTAAGAATTTCTACCTCCAATTGGTGCAGCATGGATTGGCTCGCCATTGTGGCCACTGCCTCGGCCGCTGCAGCCGCTACTAACGCCGGCCGCCGATGGTGAGGAGGTGTGTGATGCCGTACTCTTCTTAGATGACATCCTAGTGATGGAAAATATTTGCAAAGTCGAAGGAAGTTCGGTTGAAGATCATTCCTTCAAACTGATTCGCCTGAGTCGCCTGAGCTTTAAGCTCTTGGATTCTTCGAATGAAATGAAGAAGAAGATGAGTCAAAGACTCTATTTAAACAGATGATCCGCCGCTTGGTATTCGGCACAGAAGTTCAGGGAAATTAATGAAGCAATTACTCATTTCACTGAAAAAATGAAGCTAATTAACTCCGCGAAAGTGAACAAAAATGCGAGATAAACTTGGTATTTTAGCTCTGCGTTTGAAGATCCAAAGTATTTCAAAATTTGCTAAGTTCTAAGCCATTTTGAAAACTTTGGAGGGGGTTCTGTTGGCAGTGAAAATTTCTAAATAAATAGGATTTTCCACAACAGAACGCGGAGCTAGAGCTAACCAAGTAGCTCCGCATCTGGCTAGTTTTAGCCTCGCGATGAGTAAAATGCGAGACTATCAATAGCTTCGCGTTAGCTCCGGATTCTGGTTATTTAGCACCGCGTTTTGATGTGATTAACTCCGCATGAGCAGATAACCAGAATCTCAAATTAATTGAGATTATGATTTGGGCTTATCCAAATACCCAAATTAAGTCCAATCAGAACTCTAAATCAAGAGATTTAAATCAAAACTAAGATATTTGATTAGAATCCTTGATGAGTATGAATTCTATTTAGATAGAAACTCTTGCATTAACCTGGGGATATAAATACCTTCTTGGTGAAACCCTGGGGGTCTTCTTTTCGGCAATTGAGATCTTTTCTTCTTGGAGAATTCAAGTTACGCATAGAGCCTTGAGTTCGTGAAAGACCAGAGAATATCGTCTACAGTTGGTCGTTATCTTCAAGAGAGAAGAGTTCGGCGCCCGATCATCCAAAGGAACTACTATAGATCTCATCGCCACAGATCCCACACGATTATTGTAAAAGAGAGTGATTGAAATATAAAATCCTCTCGTTTGTTCTTCTTTTTATCTTGTTCACTTTCATTGTAATCTAAGTTGTATTCAATGGAAGGAAGCAAAACTTTTACGGTGAACAGCTTCATCCTTCGATTCTGTCTTGCTACTCCTTTGTTGGAAGGAGCCTCCCCCTTGTCTGCTTGAGGTTTGGCAAATTCTCCATATACTCATAAAACCCTGTAATTTGGAAGTCTTGTATTTGGCAGCAAACTCATTATAGTGCCTAAGCATGTGTGTCAATGCAATATACTATAGATCATACTCTGGCTCGATAGTATTGCATTCACTCCAGCACTAGCTAAAAGCCAAGGTTGTTAATAACTGAAGGTCCTTGGTTGGCAATCAAAAGCAAACACTAATAAAGGTCATGATAAAATGCCTTCAAACTCTAGCACCATCCACCAAATTGCCCTTATGTGCCAAAGCTCAACAAGAATTGCCCACATAAAACTGATCATAACCAAACTGTTTGGCAAATCGGTTAGAAAAGTATGGTGACAGCTTGCATATATTTTCATTTCAATACACTAGATGTGAAGGGCAGATACGCTGCAACCATCATAATATCCCCAGGGCAATGAGCCCACATCACAAAAAAAAAACTCCAAATTCAGCAACGTCAATGTTAGGGAAGAACCTAAAAAATCTATAGGCACTGTAACGGTCAATATCTTTCCTTGCCTCCACTAAATATTGATACTTCTACCGTCTTCCTTCGAATTGATAGAGTATAGGAAGACCCTCTTTGTTAGTATCAACTCCTTCAAACATCAGCCCTTTGCAGTGGGATGCAAATAATGCCATTAAATATGCATATGGCATTTCAACCCTCAGGCTTGCCTTCTGCTCTCCAATAAAATACTGACAGAAATCCCTCAATCCCTCATGGTCTCGGCAAACTATGGTTGAAAGTAAGTCTAAAGATCGCTTGCTAGCCAACAGTACAGTTGGGTAGTGAGTTTTCAAAATAAGACTCCCCCTTGGTGTAGAAGGAAGTACATACATCTTCAACTGCAGTGCCAAGTAACTCGCCGAAATTGCGATAGGAGTCAAATCAACACTGATCAATACTCAAAAGCACAATGTTAGCAGTGAGAACATCATCATCTTTGCTCAGCACTCTCTTCGGGACTTTGTGCTGCTCTAAACGCTTCTTCAATTCCTCCACCAAAGGTGTGTCATTGATAGTAATTAGCCCCGGTCCTCCATATTGGTGAAGTTGTACTCCGCCCATTTCTTATGCTAAATGAAAGCTCCCTTCGACCCAATAATGTCAATGTTAATGTCAAAGTGACAGGCTAACTCCCACAGAATCATATACACTGAGGTGTTCCGGTCCTTGACCATATTCAACTCTTGTAGTATAGGGAAGTATTCTTCATAAGGATAATCTCCATCTATAATCCTGAAACCATCCATATTTCATGGAGTCTTATGCCTAGCTCACCATGGGTGTGAAGAAAGTACCAGAAGATGGGCTATATATCTCTAATAAAGTAAAGAATTGGGCTGGATTGCTACTAATCCCATACTGTGTGGCCCTTATCGCCATGTACAGACCAAGTTCACGCAATCTAGCCTCGTACTTGTCCAAAATAAAGCCTATAAGACATGCCCACCAGTCTGTCTTACCAGAATTAATCTATCGAGGCATACAGAATTTCGTAGCAAGATAATTGCTCTCCTTCTTGGTTAATTCATTCTTACAGCTCCTGACCATCACTGGCTCTTTAGTCACTGGTATGTTTTGGGTTGTTACTCCGAGGAGTGGGCCCATTACCTTGGTTAGAGGGCAACTCTGTACAAAGTTGCTTCCCCCTTGAATCTTCCAACTGAAAGAGAATCTTATCTCAATGTGAGATCTCATTTCATCAATCGATCCTCTATGCAAGACCTAAAGTACAGTAGATGATAATGAGCATTCCATTGGAGAAAAAGAGTATACTACACTGTCCCAGTCATGATACCAGGGAGTTGGCTCAATATCTTGCATATTTCGGAGGCTAACTGAGTCACCGAATATCAAATTAGGCTGAGATAATTTCTTTCCGTCAGAGCCAATGAGCCTGATACTGTAATAATTTGGCAAAGGATTTTAGGATCACCCTTCCAAATCAAGTTAATTTATCTGAATCATTCGGGTCCCTGTACATAGAGATTTCCCCTTCAAATTGTAACTCGACGTTACCTCTTATGTCGAAAGAAGTTTCAGTAGGTCACTGCGTCGAAGATGTTCCTCTAACCTGGCAGACAGCAAAGGAAATAAAAAATGGGAAAAGAAGAATAATCATGGATTGATGACCAAACAAATGACAATGAAAATGAGAATTAGAAGGGAGAACTCTCCATCTCAGCCAAGATGAAGAGTTAGAGTTCTCAACAACGGTGAAAGATGAGGAGAATAATCCTCGCCAACAAAAGAACTATCATCGCCAGTGAAGATAGAAAACTTCAATCTTCACTAAAAAAGAACCGTCATCACCAACATTGATAAGAAGAATCCCTAGCAAAAGATATTCAAACTATTAGAAAGATAGAAAATCTTAACAGTAGCTTTAAAGCTAAATAGCTACTATTAGATTAAGAAATCATACAATAGTTTCATCACTAAAAAGAAAATCAACAAAGAACGATTTATGATATTCACATTAATTGAGAGGGAAAAAAAATCTCATGAGCAAAAGGTGGAGGAGCATTTACCATTCGCTTGATGGTAGCGGCCTACAAACTGCTAGTCGCCTTCTTCCCCTTGGAGTTTCCTTTCGACACCATGGATTCGAGAAATTGAGACTTTTGAATTCTTAAAGAAGTTCAAAGGGTCAAGGAAAAACAATGCCGAAAAAAATTCGGTTTCCAATAAAGAAGAAACAAAACCACCAATTAAAGTTTGTATACTCTCTACAAGAGGCTTAAGATGTATTCATCTCAGACGGTAAGCAAAATAATCATATTTAATGTGGAACAAATTTTAAGAAGATGTGACGGCGATCATTTCCCATCAAAGAAGAAACAACAGATCGGAACGCTTCTCCTTAGCGAACGATGGCAATTTGAGACTCGCAGAAGAGGTGGGGCCCACTAAAATAGAAATTTCATGGGTCTCAAAAACTTTAAAGAGGGTCTTGTATGAGGTAAATTTTTTGCCTACTGCTGATTAAGACTAACTAAAGAAAATTGACGCATCAGTATGTTGTGCTAGCAAAGATATAAGTCAAACGAATGACCACTCCACACGAAAGACACTCAGGTTTGCCAACTGAGGAATCAACGCAACAAGTTTTCTCAGAAACCAAGACCAGTTTAAAAAATTTTAAAAGTCGAAGTCTGCCTTGCCAATGAAGACATCCCATCCCCACTGGACCAAAAAAACAAATATGCTCAAGAAAAACAATCATAAACAAATAAAGAAGTTCAACTCTGTTAAGGAAATCATCCTAACTCTACCGACTGAAAAAGTCAACTCTACCAATGAAGAAATTCCATCCACATTAGCAGGTGGCTATTCAAACTGATCAAATCACAGCGCAATTCTACCATGATCCCACAAATTAAATTCGATCTTCCACAAATTAAGGGCAGTTATAACCGTTTAAGTTATAAAAGCATTCCGAATATGTGAATAAAAGGAATCAGTAAATCAACTCCTGTAGAGCACATAGAAAGAGTTTTTCTTCATTCCAAATTCTTTATTGGATAGTCAATAGAAGTAACAAAGGGTTGATCTAATCATATTTTTATTATCACACTCCCCAAAAATCTTGATTGTAATCCTCTTTTGATTAATGAAAGAACATTTTGAGTACTGCCATTTCCAAATATCAAAAAATATAATAGCAGCATTCTCTGTTAATACTGCAAATGTTTAAAACATTAAACTATGGGTTTGAAACAATCATCTTTTCGATTTCTTTTCTTTTTTTTTTATTAAAAACGTGTTTTCCTGCAAATAATACTAACATACCTAAATAGCACATTTGTATATATATATAATGATAGATAAATCAAAGCATAAAATGTAAGAAAATCATGTCTATCAAATATCCTCATACTTATCTTTTTGTTAGTTCTCAAGAAAAACAAAACCTAAAAAGAAAGAAAAAAATTTAACTCAGTTTCGCAGGAATCACGGTTGCACCTTACTTGTGTAATAAGCCTTTAAATGCCTAAATTTCTCTAGTAAATGAATATTATCTCGTGAGGGTTTACAGTGAATATACCCAAAAACTTTTGGGCATAACGCTCCCATTTTTTAGCTGCTTTCCAAAACGGATAGCGCTACTTAAAATAATGCTAAACAACCATCAGTCAAAGGATCTTAGAATAATCGTAACTGTTGTCACATTCAAATTGATAAATAACATGTTAAACTGAAAGAATTTTATTTATGCAAAGAGTTAATTACACAAGTTGGTGCACTGCTCATAATATGAACATAAAAGAATCAAAAAAATGAAAGCAGTACCCAAGCAAAAGAAATTATAAACAAATATACAAAGGATCTCCAAAAGATATTTACCGCCTACTGCCACTCGGTCTAATTAGTGAAGTGTTCTTCGCTTTAAAAAACTGGGTTCAAAATTTAGGGGATTAAACCCAACAAATAACACAAAGAAAAACAGAATATACACTATCACAGTACTTTGAATAGGTGATTGTGAATATACTATGTTAGTGTCGGGCGTGATAGCAAAAATCAAGAATAATATAAATAAATTTGCCTTCACAGATAAATCAGATATTCAGGAATGTGCAACTAAGAATGTTCATTAAGGTCTTATGTTAGATATCATAAACTAAACAGATTAATAATTAGTCAGATATTTGAAACTACTACTAATGGATAAGATGCATGCTATTACCCATATCATATAAGTGTCCGTACATAGTAGGAATTCGGTCCAAACCCATGGCGCTGAACCATGATGCACTGCTGGTGCTGCTAAAGAAATCCTATAGTGTGAAACAGTAAAAAATATCACCCTTATGAGCACTCATGTATCAAATTGTGCCTCAGTACCACACAGTATTATTGCAGTATAAGTCCTTAATACCTAACTAGAAAATGACCAGTTAGATCCTCATACGATATGATTCTTATCTATCATGTAGTTTTCCCTAATCCCATGTCAATGATACACAATACAAGAAACATATGGCCTGCCAAGTTAGATTGTGTACATATCCTTTACTAGAAACTGAATTTAAGAATCACTTTAATTATGAATCACATACACACTTATCACAAGGATTCTCTATTTCTATATACTCGAGATATATGTACATTGTCATCATGTTCTCATGAACTATCATGTCGTCATGTATCAGGTATGTCAATAATTTATTATTGGATTATGTATACGCAATATTGTTATATTCCATTCCATTGTCATGTCACTATACTCACTATCATGTCTATCACATATTATTCGTGCTAGTATAATATGTCATGTCGTAAACAAGTATCGTGTATCATGCTACATTGTTAAGATTAAATGAAATGATTAAGATCATCAGATCCTACAATTTTTATTCAATCGAAATAAAGGCAGCACATAATAAAGAGTTAATGGTAATAATATATTTAAAGAAATTCTCTTTTCTCCCACTTTCTTCACTGTACTATATTTAAATACAGTATCATATCTCACCTATTGCACTTGAACATACCTCACCTATTTGCTCAGTATATTGTTGTTATATTGTTGCTGCTGTTATCGTTTGAGTTTATTTAACTTAAATATAAGTTTATGAATTTTGTTACATTGCATGTAAGTATAAACATAATAGTAGTAAACATAATTCGTATATGTTGATACAAAGACATAATTATCTGAGCATACTAAATTAACTAAGTTAACTAAGTATAACATAATTTAGTTATAAACATAATTAGTATAAATATAAATGTAATTCGTATATTATACAAAATACTACAGCATTTGTATGTCGAAATTAACCCAACAATCCCATTCAATTATTTATATTAATTAATATTCTAAAATATGAGCCGAGTATATTCATAAAAATAATAGTCCAAAAAGTGAGCCAAGAATATTCTTAAAATAAAATAAATTACGTATAAAAATATAAATTAAACAAATTTTTCCAGAAAAAAACAAAGAGTAGCAGTATTACTTATCTCGAATTC
The DNA here is from genome assembly GCA_036321105.1 of Dracaena cambodiana. Taxonomy (NCBI): domain Eukaryota; kingdom Viridiplantae; phylum Streptophyta; class Magnoliopsida; order Asparagales; family Asparagaceae; genus Dracaena; species Dracaena cambodiana. The sequence goes on from JAYEPQ010000009.1 coordinate 18,453,470, forward strand.
CTCTTCACCTTCTTCGATTTTTTTAATTTCTTCTTTTTTTCTTTTCTTTTTTCTTTTCTATTATTTTTATTTCCTATTTTGTGAGCAAAGAACAGACCTTCACTATCTTCTTACTCACACTTTCTCTCCCTCTCTTCTTTATTTTCTTCTTCCTTATTTTACTTTATTTTTTTTATGTATGGAAAAATCCAGCTAATCCGTTCACCCTTTTAATACTCAATACTCAATAACTCAAGTCTCTCTTTGCTTGGCACATCATGGAGTCTTATGCCACCACAAACTTCGTGGAGACAATGAACTGCCAACATGGGGTGCTCATAGAAATTGTTTAATCTTGATGTGTGCAGAAATAATTTTAATTTATTTAATATTTTATTATTTATGGCTCCGATAAATATTTTTCAAATATTACCAAATTAATATGGAACGTAGTACTCAATGAGCGAAATACTAAAAAATTATCCATTTGTTATTTCGACATCCGAAATAAAATAAATAAAATTTTGAAATAATTAGAAGAATAATTTAATATTATTAAATTAACAAATTTGAAAAAAAATTTCAAGCTTGCAAGGAAAATTTTTAAAAATCACAAATATTAGAAAACTAATAACCGCGAAAACTGAATGTTGTTTAGAGTTTCAAATTTAAAATTATGTCCATCAAAAATTATTTCGGTGTCCAAAAATTCATTGTGATAGCCTTATTCATCACAACCAGACTCAAAAGAAGAGTATGAGTAGTATAAATTTTGGGGTATTATATTGGGTAAAGGAAAAGAAGATAAAAATAAACTGAAAATAGAACTTCTCTTTATTTTTAGAAGTTCACAACTAGATTTATTAGTAAGTGAGTTTTTAAGTGTTCTAGAATCTTCATTCATGAGTATTTTCTCAATTTAAGAAATCTTACCACTCTATTATAGAGACTAAATTATATTCTTATATCATATTTCTTATATTTTAGATGATATGTACCTTGCGATCATGAGATATATCTTTCATCTTAGGATTTTGATTTTTTTTTTACGTTCATTTTCATTTATTTTTCTTCTATTTGTTCTTTTTATAACTTAAATAAATATTCTTTTTAGGCTTTCTAGAAAACATATGAATAAATTTTTGGTCAATGACTCCCAAACCAATTGGTTTTAGGGCACTATGCATTAAAACACCCTAACTGACTTAATTACTTGGGTAACAAAATACTTAGAATAAGAGTTATTACTAATATTTTTTATCACCGTTCAACGTGAATATTAATATTTCTTAAGGCACTAATACCAAGTTAAGTATTAAATTATTAGTTTATATTTTCTAATTTTTTCTTCTTAGAAGTATTTCAAGTTGCTCACTTTTATCTAAGACTATGGACTTTTAAAGATGATGCTAATTGTTTTGGATTTTTATCTCAAATATAGGACTTTAATAAATTATTATTTTAACTTACTTTTGAATTTAAAGCTCAAGGATACATAATACTTATTACTAACTTGTCTAATTATGAAAATTTTGATTTTTTTTTTTTTTTTTTTTTTGGTTTGGAGATAGAAGAAAAATTAAAAGAAAAGGGAAAACACTAAATAAATCTTTTTTAAAAAATGAAAAACACTAAAAAATTATTTTAAAAAATATCCCAAAAACTAAAGAACTAATCCTCTCTTTACTTAAACCTTGCATTGTCCTCAAAGTAAAAACTCTAAAAGAATAAGTGGCTTTTTAAAGAAAAATAAGAAAACAAATACAAAGTATACAACTTGTTATCTCATTCAAAATATTGAGATATATGAAGAACTGTAGCCTCTTCCTCATCATTTGCTTATAATTCCAAAAATTACATAAGACATTGTCAATTTACTATAAAATTTTGCCGCTCGTAGGATCTTCAATTTCTACCGCTCCATGGAAGAACATATTTTTCACAACAAAAGGTTCTATCCATCTTGATCTTAATTTTTTCAGAAACAAATGAAGTTTAGAATTATATAATAAGATTTTTTGACATGGTGTAAATGACTATTGTAAAATTATTTTAACGTAAAATGTTTTTGTCTTCTCTTTGTAAAATCCTCGTTTTTTCATAGGTATTGTTTCTAATCTCTTCCAATTTACGGAGTTGCAACTTTCTATACTCACCAGTCATATCTAATATGTTCAACTGCTAGAAGCCCACATGGCTCCATATCTAATCCAAAAAATGAGTGATAAAACTTTCCAAATATAAGTCTATGAGAAGGCATTACAAAATTGGTTTTAAAAGTAGTTCGGTAGATCCATAAGGTATCTACCAACTTTAAGGACCAATTCATTCGATTTTGGTTTACAATTTTTTCCAAAATTTGCTTGATTTATCTATTAGTCACTTCAACATGGCCACATGTCTGAAAATGATAAGCAGTAGCTAGTTTATGAATGATGTAGTATTTTCTCATCGAAGCCTCAAAAGAATTATTGTAAAAGTTTGTGTTACTTATAACATATCATACAACCAAATCACAAAAAGATATTTTCTTTGAGAAACTTGATAATAACCTTCACACAGATTCAACCAATTTGGACATATAGTCAACTGCATGTAGGATATACAAATTTCCAAAAAAAAATAGAAATGGTCTGATCAAATCAATGCCCCACACATCAAAAGATTCAATGACTAAAATCAAATGTAGTGGTATTATATTCCTCCTAGTGACTGACCTAATTGTTGATGTAATGACCCATATCCGAAAATTAGATAGCGGAATGTAACATATTTGAGTAGGAATATGCTAAGTTTATGGTAGATAACATAAATTAAAATAATCTATAATTAACTATGGAATTTTCTCCCAAAAAGACTAGATATGATTACTTTATAACTTCATAAGAATCATTACAAACTACTCTACCTCTTATTTTACATGTGATGTAGGACTATTGAGTTACGAGAATTACAGTTGGCAATACTGATAATATTTGCAAAACTCATAGGCAGCTTTGAAAAGATTGGGCTAATAAAATCCACATTACATGACTTTTTTTGCCATCTTTTTGGGACAAAAATATCTTCCATAGGCTTGATCATAACAAAATGAAATGATACTCTTAGTCTCTTTAAAAAGGACAACATCTTCAAATGATTTGATCAGGACAGTACTTGAAATGGTAAGAGTCATCCCAATAGAAGTATTTCACTTAGAAAAGAAATCGGCACCTATTATGTTTAGACCAATAGAAGGTGTCATTGTTGTCACAAGAAAGTTCACAATGTTGATGAATCATGGCTTAGTTAAGGCTGCAAGGAGTTGTTTATCCAGAAAATGATCATTTACTGGAATCTCAAAAAATGGTGTGTTTTGTAGTTAGACAAGTGATTAGCTTCCAAGACGTTGGCTCCTTTATTATCGCGAATATCAAACTCTTAAAGCAAGAGTATCCATCTAACTAGTCGTACCTTGGCATCTTTCTTGGCTAAAAGATGGAAAAGTGTAGCATGATCCATAAACAGTGATATACGAACCAAGTAAGTAGTATTTAAATTTTTCGAGTACAAAAATCACATCTAGAAATTCTTTCTCCATAGTAAAGTAATTCAACTGCACATCATTGAGTGCCCTACTAGCATAGTATATTACATGAGGTGCTTGTCAGTTCATTGCCCTAAAACTGTACCAGTCGCATAATCAGATGCATCATACATGAGCTCAAATGGTGACTCCAATTGGATGCATAAATAATAGAAGTTGAAATTAACTGCTTTTTTTAGAGCTTGAATGCCTTAATAATCTCTAAGCTGAATTCAAAAGGTACATTCTTTGCAAGAAAATTGGTTAATGGTCTAACAATTTTATTAAAGTTCTTAATAAAATGTCAATAAAATCCCACATGCCATAGAAATGGCATAATGGCTTTGACTGACTTGGGAGGCAGAAGATTGTCTATCAAATCAATTTTTAATTTGCCACTTTAATCCCTTTATTTGAAATGATATGTCTCAAGACAATGCCATGCTTAACCATTAAGTGGCACTTCTTCCAATTGAGTGTTAGATTCTTCCCTTTACACCATACAAGGACCAACTTAAAATGATGCAAATATTCTAAAAATATATCACCAAAAATAGAGAAATCATACATGAAGACTTCCAAAAGCCTCACAAGCATATCAAAAAAACTAATAATGCAATATTAACGTTACAGGAGCATTACACAGTCCAAGGGTCATGCAACGATAAGTGAAAGTTCCAAAAGGACAAGGAATGTGGTTTTCTCTTGATATTCGGGAGCTATTAGAATTTGATTATAACCAGAATATATATCAAGAAAGCAGTAGTACTTATGTCCGGCTAAACGTTCAAGCATTTAATAAAAAGTAATGAAAAATGATCTTTTATTATTGTCAGAATTGAGTTTTTTTTAATCGATGCATACCCGTCATCCAGTTTGAATGTGAGTAAGCAGTAACTTGTTAAAATCATTTTGGATTGCAATGATACTAATTTTTTTTGGCATGACTTGGATAGGGCTAACCCATGAGCTATTGAAAATGGAATAGATGATCTCATTATCAAGACATCTCTATGTCTTTTCTCACCACTTCTTCAATGATTGGATCCAATCTATATTGAGTATTCCTAGGAGGTTTGACTTCATCTATCAAATGGACTCTATATTGAACTATAGTTTATGGTTGGACTAATCCTTTTGATATTAGCCATAATCCATCCAATAGCCTCTATATTCTCTCTCAAAATAGCTAGAAGAGCATTTTCTTGACTCTTGGTGAGATCGGCTTTAATAATAATGGGAAGTGTTTTCTTGGCATCTAAGTGTGTATACTTGAGATGTTCAAACAATAGTTTGAGCTCTAATTTAAGTGCTTTCTTACAATTTTGATCTTGACTCAATTGCAAGTGGCTTAGAACAAGGTTTCCATTGCGTTGATGTGAAATAATTCATTCATTGATCCAATTAATCAAGAAGCATGATCTTCTTATCAAAATTTTCTTCAAAGTTTTGATCGGTGCAATCAATATATTTGTCCTTCAAAATGTTCACTTGGTAACTTGTATTAGGTTTACATCTAGAGATTCATTGGATGGATCACTTGGTTGTTTTCCAAAATTTAAAATGTTCAAGTCAAATATCATTTCCAAATGAAAGTTTCGTGAAACCGCTATGACAATTGATCAAGACATTAGAGGTAGCTAGAAATGGTCTACCTTCAATGAATTTGGCCTCTAGGATTTCGAACAGATTGGATTTCGAGAATGATGAAATCCATTGAAAATTGAATTCTCCAAACTTTATGAGTACATCCTCTATCTCTCTCTTAGAAACCTTGATGGACTATCAACACGTTGAAGGGTGACATTGGTGGGCTTCAACCTAATTACCTACACCTAGTTGTTCGTAGATGGAGTAAAGATGCAAGTTCACATTTACACCTAAATCAAGCATAACTTTATCAATTATGGTGTTTCCTATCACGCATGAAATAATGGGACATCCGGTATCCTTATATTTCATGTGCGTGGAGTTTGATAGGATCTCACTGATGTTGGTTGCTAGAAATACTTTATAAGTACACTAATAGCTCAATTCATAATGCAAAGATCCTTCAGAAATTTGGTATAGAGTGAGACTTGTTTAATTCCATTATGAAAAGGAATATTGACTTTGACTTTCTTGAAGACCTCCAAGATCTTCTCTATATGAGTCGAATGTTTTCTATGCTTGAGTCTATTTGGAAATGGGGCAATAGGTTTTACTTAGACTCATTGATGCTAGTTCGAATTTAGGTTCCTTAGACTCATCTATGGGAGAATGGGATGGAATTGAGTCGACTGGATACACCAACTTGGTTGTTTAATTGTCTTTCAGACCTTAACATGTGGATTGTATTAACATGAGCTGAATTGGAGTAAGTTGGTTTAGCATCCTGTGGATTACTTACAAGTTGACTAGGAAATATTTCCTTTTCTCTCTCTTACTACACTAGCTAACTGACCTACTTGCATTTCTAATTGGTTATTGCATAACTGTGATGCCCCCAAACCATATAGGTAGGCCTGAGTGTGTATTCCAATAAAAGAGTAGGGTGTCACCGATAGACACTCTCAATACTAGAGTGCATAAAGCCTCCTTTTTTCTTTTCAATACACAAACATAAATAAGAGATGAGGAAGCGTAAATACAAAATATAAACCACATGTTTGAATCTATCTTCACAACATTACATGCATGAATATAGTAATATCCAAAAATATGTATAGGAAAAAGATAAACAATATGTGCATCAAAGCGTTGCCCATATAGAGTCAAGTACAATATCAAAACAAAGTAATATAAGTACTGAACATAAACAAGAGTATCAGAATACTAAGGACAGAACTAGGAGGGAGGATACATATGCACGTACAAACTAAAATGATATATACACAAAACGAATGAAGATCCTATGAGAGGCAGGCTATTGGTGCTCGGCTTACTTCTGAAAGTAGAGATCTTCGAGAGGCGTGTTCTCCTCCTCAGGCACCATGGATACGGTTGCTGCACCTAGAGTGTGATAATCTCTAGGGTCAAAATCCAAATAAAAATACAAATCCAACCTCGTACAATTCTATAGGAAACCATATAAAGGGATGGTGTGTGGCATTCTAGTAGAAGACAACATAAGAGGTGTATGTGTATGAATGTTAAAGTATGCTAAACATACATGAATCAAAATGTACATGGTATATATATATATATATATATAGTATAACGTAATTGAGTAACAAAGTATACCAATAATAACAAGATTTATATGGTACATAGTGTACATGATATAACGAGAAGATGCAATAAGGTATGCCAAACACAGGAAGAATCATATGGTATATAGTGTGCACGATATAACAAGATCAAGTAATAAGGTATGCCAGATATAACAAAAATCATATGGCACTGGTTTCTACACGAACAGAATGGTACACCGCTAGGTGAAGTTAGATATCCCATACATACCGGGACCACAGCTCATGTACAGTTTCCACATAAACTAGATGGCACGCCACTAAGCAAAATTAATATTTCGTGCATACTCAGGATCATGGTTCAAGTACCGGTTTCCACACAAACCGGATAGCACACTGCTAGGCAAATTTAATAAGAATCATATGGTATCAATTTTCACGTGAATCGAGTGGCACGCCGATAAGCGAATTTAATAAAAAATGGTACCGATTTTCATGCAAACCAGATGGCACATCTCTAGGAAAATTTAGATATGACTATAAACTTCCACAATCTAATATATGTGAAGTATTAATATATCAAGGTATCATATATGATAGGATGCATGTATCAATACCATGTGAATATGAAAAGACACGCACAACAATACTTACAAATACAAGAGTGATATAATATATTCACGTATGTGAGGTATCATTTCCAATCAAAAATAACATGTAAAAGTAATAGCATGCACAAATTAACATGCATGCATATCATATCTTTTATCAAGTAGTAAATGCACGAACATGAAATGTGTGCCAAGATATGAGGTATGACAGGTCTGAAATCAATATGTAAGATAATACTAAGAGTGATTTGAGATGTATACATAGGTATCATATCATAAGTTAAGTGGAACATGCACGGACATAATATATGCATATGTTGCTGCAGTTCAGCGGACACTCAGATTTTTGGATCCTATTTAACTAGCGCAAAATAGAGCTAAAACCTAAGTTTTCTACAATTATAGAGAACTCAATTGTCTTTCTAATAAATTTTAAATAAGTTTAATTAGAGTTCTAGAACAAAAATTATTATTATTATTTTACTACAAACATGCCTCTGCTGCTATGGAGCTGATATAACTAAGAATTCTATATTAGATTTGACCAAAATAATATTAAATTTAGAGTCTAAAATTTTTATCACTCTTAAATAATTCAATAAGGTTTCCAATAAAACTTGAATGAACTCAATTGGAGTTCTACAGTAAAAGTTGTGATTTATTTACCATGGACCTATTGCTATAGACTTGGTACAAAAGTAAGCGAATTTCCAAATTTGATTTGGCCAGGATAAGAATTCAATTAGAACAGAAGATTTCAGATAATTATAGATAATTCAATTAGCTATCCAATAAAATTTGAATAAGCTCAATTAGAATTTTAGAACAAAACTTTTGGCCATTTTACTATAACTAACTACTGTTATGCTACTACACTGGATAGTATCAAGTAATGATCTTCCAGACTATTTTTGGATTAAAAAATAGCTAAATTATGGAATGATATAGTTGAACGAATTATAGTTTAGTGAACTACCTTTCTAGTGGCATGAGAGTAAGATCAATCGGAGTTAAAATGCAAAAGTTATGATAGTTTTAAGATGGGCTATTGCTTATGTTTGCAATGCAATATGTTCTGTATATGTATATATAACATGTACAAGGTGACGCGGGTAATTAAACTTAAAATACATGCAAGTTTGGATATTATTAATTATGAAATTTAGTTAATAATACATCTGAGATCACAAAAAAGAAAATTATATCAAGATATTACAAGTTTGAAAGGTTTGAGAGGGTATTCTTGTCTCTTATTGAACCAAAATCGGTTATAAACTGATATTGATACGATTGCTCCTCAAATAGAGAAATTTCCAAAACATCATAGTAAGGATCAAAAGTAGAGGCTGGAGGAGATTTTCCTATATTGATGGAGAAGTTTAGGATTGATTTGAAGACGCTAAATCCAAGAACAAAGCTGAAAGAGCAATATAGAGGATTTTCAGCCCAGTTTTAGGCTGAATATTTAGTGATTTATTTGAGAAAAATAGAGAGAGAATTAGGATTAGAGGTCTGAAAAAAATGAAGAAGAATATGAGAGAAGTACATATGTATTTTCTTAGATTTTTCTAAATTAATCTAATGGGTCAAACAACTGCTGAAAAATAGTTACTCTGCATAATTAAAAACCCTTAAAGTTCATCTTAATTTCAAATTTGTCATTGGGTATTTCAACTCAAATTTGGTCAACAAATATTGGAAAGCTTTTGGAGATAAATTTGAATTTTGTGCAAAGGTAAAATTAAAATTCTTAATCTAATATGATAATTTTAATCGGGTATTTGCCCAAAAATCAATTGATCTGTAATAATTCAAGAAAAATATGAAAAATTTTAAAATAATAAGATAAGAAATTTCTGCTCTGCAAAATTTAAAATTGAAGACTAAATTAAAAGATATAACTCAAGTTACTCAGTATTAGCCCATATCGGTGTTCGGACTTCCGAACTGATACGGATGATATGGAATAAACCAACACAAGGGTTTAAGGATTGGAGTCGTTACATTAATTATTAGCATTTAGTAATCATCCCCAAATTTACATGAAGGTGTCTAAAGTTTTCTCCAGGGTGCTAAATCTTTCCTCTTGATCATTGCTAAATCATGGAGGTACGAATGGTGAATTTGCCATAGGTTGATTGGAGAAGGATGGATTAAAAAATATTGAATTAGTTTATGGATTCACAGAAGTGTTCAAATTTGGTGTTTGGTATGAGGTTGTATTAGTCATTGGAAATTATAGTCTCGATTGCTAGTTTGAATTGGAGGTTGGACCTCCTAAGTATATCCCTTGGCTCCAAGAAAAATTAGGATGATTAATGCATCCCATATTGAGGGTTGTGACATAGGAATTATTCCTAGGACGTTGAAAAACAACATTGAGTTAATCATATTGGATTTATTAGCAAGAGATATTCATCCATACATGATTTGGTGCTTGACAATTATTACAGCTGAATGCAGGTAGTTAATTGATTGATCGAAATGAGAAGTACGCTTGATTTCTAAGCCTTCTATCCTATGCATTAAGGCAAGTATTTTGGCTTCTGTAGTAATGAACGTTTCAACAGAATCAATGTTGTTTTTAGGTTTCGAGTTCGATGGTGTAGACTTGTCGTTGAAGCTCTCCCACCGTGACATCTTTTCTAACAGTTACTCTAAGAATTCCCATGCCTCTTCTTCCATCTTCTGCATAAAATATCATCGGCACAAGGATACTAACAAGATTTTAGATAAGCAATCTAACCTCTCATTAATACTTTGGCACAAATACCATTTTCCAATAGCGTGATGAGGACATTGAGCGAGAAGATCATTAAATTGATAAAAAAAAAAATTCAAAAAGACTCTCCTCATATTTGTCTGAGTTGATTTATGCTATTTCTAATTCAGGTCGTTTTATGAATGTGATAAAATTTCTTATGAAAAGCCTTAAGAAATTCATCCCACATGGAAATGGAGTTAGTAGGCATACTATACACTATTTCTTAACAATATCCTTTAGAGCTAAAGGAATGAACTTTACAGTTCATAAAATTCACTAATAAATAAATAAGAATTTTCAAAATCAAAACCAGTATATTTAGAAAGCATACTGATAAATTGTGGGTTAAGTTCATAGTTATTGCCACTAAAGTTGGAAGTTTAATGCAGGAGAGAGTGGAAGATCTCAAAGGATAACATCGTCTCTAAATGATAGGTATAGAAACAGATCTAGTCGTAATGGAAATTATTGGTTCAAAATGGACTAATTGACTGTTAAGTTACGAAATCAAACTAGCATCTGTCAGCAAAATAAACTGATTTGAAGGAAAGAAAGACTAAAAATAAGAAATTTAAGGGAGGAGAAAAATGATTAAAAAATGAAGGATAAAAAAAATCCTAACTAAAACAAATCAAAACACACCAAATCTAAAATTTAGGGCAAATCTAAACACAACTAGATAGCTCTTAACTGTTTCAAATTGATTGTTAGGGCTGTCAAATATAATTTTAATTAAATAATCAGTCAGTTCAATGAAAATCAAGTTGGAGATTTTTCTTTTTTAATGATCTTTAATTAGACCTTCAAAACACTTTCCTACACACCAACTAGTTAGCCAAATCTGAAAATTGAATCAATTTTCAATATTCTTGTCCTATTAAGCTCGAAGATTCTTGGGGACTAACGTCTAATTATTTTTAATTATGATTGGATCAATGCTTAATTAAGGAGTGTTTTGTAGGCTAAGGAAGGATGATGAAATTACCACTTTATATTGTTTATTAGGTTGTACTCTTAATTTAATTTAAAATATGGATACAACAATCAACTTTGAGTTAAAAGGTGCATATTTTACTCCAACAATAACCAACAGAAATTAAGCATGGATGCCTAAATAATGTTTCTAATTTTTTTTTTATTTTGTGATCTCCTAAATTTCTTATTTTTTTATATTGTCTTTTTACCATTGTGTAAAGGGTATATGATCATATAAATTAATTACAGAACTGAAAAAGTATTGGGGTTAAAACCCCTACAATAACAATAACAACAACAACGGTGTCTTTTATCCCAAGTAATTGGGGTAAGTTACATAAACCAAAAGATAATCACGCCAGATTGATCACCTTGATAAGGGTTAAAATCCTTAGTCATTGACAAATAATCCAGTTGTGAAATCTTGATCCCTGCTTCATATAGTGATACACTTTCTTGTTAAAAAAACTTATTTAGTTCTGATCAAAAACTTAATTTTCTAAGTCATTCATTAAGAATTAATTGAGTCATTAATTCTAAGCCTGCGTATTTATTGAGTCATTAATCATAAGTCCGTGTATTTATTGTATCATTAATAATACCTATACTTTATTAGTTTTTAAAATTTTATTAAATACTATTTAGGGGTGTTTACAGATTTGTCCCTTAAATCTTTATAAATTATGATTTAGTCCCCAAAATCTTCGTATTTAGGATTTAGTCCCCAAATCCTCTAAATTACTACAATTTAATCCCTCCGTTAGTTTTTCCGTCCAAATAAACGGCAGAATTTAATTTTTACTTTTTTTAAATAATGAAATGACTTAAATACCCCTATAAAAAAAGGGAGAAGAATAGAGAGATAGAAGAGAAGAAGAAGAGGGGAAGCCAATAAACCCAATGAAAAAAATGAGTAGAGAGGAGGAAGAAAGAAGGAGGAAGAGGAAAAGAGAAGAGAGAGGAAGAATGAAGAAAAGGAAAAGAGAGGATGAAGAGGAAATGAGAAGAGAGGAGGAAGAGGGAAGAAGGAATTAAGGAAGGGTAAAATTGAAAAATCAAGTCAAAAAAACTAGGCTAACGGAAATTTGAGAGGGAGACTAAATTGTAGTAACTTAGAAGATTTGGGGACTAAATACTAAATATGAATATTTGAGGACTAACTTATAATTTATAAAGATTTAAGGGATAAATCTGTAAATACTCCTAATATTTAATTTAATATCATTATTAAACATTCTTTCTTAAATTTTAATTGTCATTGCTATATAGACTATAACTAATAATTAAACAATATTACTTTGTACGGATATAATTTTAATATGACTTTTTTCCCTTTTTTATATGAATTAATTGTTATTATAGCCTATATCAATGTAATAACCTAATTTCATCATAAGTTACATTCTTAATATCAGATTAATTCCAAAATGAATGTGTTGTGTTTGTCTTATTTTTCTATATTTTTGTGATTTTCTTGAAATTTTTAAGATAGTCACTTAAAATAATATTATTTTAATTACCGATAGATCCTACACATATTTTTATTAGTCTCTCTTCTTTTGACTTGTAAAGATGAAGTTTAAGTTTATTTGGGTTAGTTTAATTTTAAATTAAAGTTTTAAATAAATTTAATAACATATTATTATTATTCATTTGTTATATCCATATTTTGTTTTTATTCACACATACCTCCTTCACCATATTTGTCCTTTGGCCAAGCATGACAAACTATTATATTACCCATATATCTCTCTTTTGTCTATATCTTTTTCTTCCCTTCCTTTCATTTATTTTCACTCCTTTATTTTTCATTCCTCTCTTTCTTTTGTTTTTTTTACTCCAACTCAAGAGAAGAAAAAGAAAAGAGAGGAAGAATAAGAAAAGAGAAGAAGAATAAAAAAAGTTCTTTAGTCTCAAAATAGACTTATCTTATAACCCATCAAGGCAAGTAAAACACATCCACTCTCATGTTTTATTTCTAACTCTAATTGTTTATGGTTAACTTAGAATCTTGATTTGTTAAAACTTAAAAAGATAATATCTCTATACAAAAATCTCTATGATTATTCTAGGAAAATAAAAAATATGATTTTTACACTTTACTCTATGTTATGTATCTAATTTATCATTTTATTTATAGTCTATCATTCTTAAACTACAAGTTATAATGTTTAATTATATGCTAAATTTTTAAATTATAAAATGCCACATTTATGAATGTTCATCATATTGGATATAAATTTGAAGTTTTCTACATAAGCTTTTTGTGTATAATATAATGATTTAAAAATCATTTTCCACTTGCCATTAGAAAATATGTATATATATATATATATATATATATATTCATAATCATGTTTTAAAAAGAAGATTTCAAATAAGTTTATATATTAAATTGTTAAAATATTTCTTTTATACGAGATATTATGCTAGGTCATAATTCTTTTTATGCTAATCCATATTTACTTGAAAATATATATATTAGTAAGATTTAATAAATTTGCTACTTTTCATACCATGAATTCATTCTAGAATTTGGAAAATTCATACATTGTTAAAACAATCGTTATAATAGTGTTAAGCCTATTTAATTTCTATTTTTTTACAATTTAGTACCCACTTATCTAATATGTGTTTATATGCATAATTGTATATGTATGATTCACATGCATAATCACCAGAGATATTTTTACACCCTAATGTCCACTTACATACATGTTTATATACATAATTGTATATGTGTGTGGTTTACATATATAATCATTATTTCCATAACACATTCTACTATTCTATGACTATCATGCTTACCTTGACATATACATACTAGCCACTTGTACAACATACATGAAAATATGTCGAATTTTCCTTATTAGTAAATACACAAGTCTTAATAATGTCATGGATCCTAACTTCCTTATTAACTTGATTTTGACACTCCATCATACTTGCCTTGATATATACATACTACTCACTTGTACAACATACATAAAATTATACCGAATTTTCCTTATCAGTACATACACATGTCTTGATAATGGCATACATCTTGACTTGCCTATTAACTTGATTTTGACACTCCATCATACTTGCTTTGACATATACATACTAATTATTTGTATAAGATACATGAAAATATGCCGGATTTTCCTTATTAGTACATACACATGTCTTGATAGTGCCATGGATCCTAACTTGCCTGTTAACTTAATTTTGACATGGACCACATCTTGCTTGTTGCTAGACATGTATATGTATTAACCTTGACATGATTGGTTCATCATATTCCGGATTGATTTCCATGTAATATAACTTGAAACCTTGAGTTATGCGAGAACTAAAAGGTGGACAAATATTGTATCGTGAAAGATTTTGGATAGATTGCGCAACCGAAATAGGAGCCCATCCGCGGGGGCGCCCAGATGGTACTGAGCCATCATCTCTTGTTTAGTCCATGTTGATGGGACGACCGAATACTCAGTACCGGTATCTGCTTGAGTGCTTAGTAGCACGGCTGGTTCAGCGCCAGCATCTTGGCCGGGTTCTGAGTATACACGGGTACTTTCACGATACGAGCCTATTTCTTCACCATTTAGTTCAAAAAAATAAAATAAAATATGATATTAAATCAGACTTGATATGCATGTAATGCCTACTTGATATTGTTACTTAATCATTACTTTTTCTCATACATGTGCATATACTTTTTATATCCATTCATATTTTACTTGTTAGTGCATATTGCACACTCCCTACGATAAGAGTTTATTTCTTCACCATTCAGTTCAAAACATAAACTAAAATAAAATATTAATTTAGATTTGATATGTATGTACATTCTTACTTGATATCATTACTTGATCATTTAATATTTTCCACACATGCGCATACTTTCATTTCCACACTCATATTTTACCTATTTGTTTGTATTGCACGCCCCGTACTTCTTATTGTTTTACTTGCCGAGTTTGACCCTGAGCTCCCCCACATGCTCAGGTACTGAAGATGTGAGAGAGGATCCGCCATTGCACGATCCGTATTTTCTAGAGCAGGCCGAGCAACAATATATTTATAGGCCTCCGTTTTTGTATTTTTGGTTTGGTATATATCATCTTCTTGGACTTTATTTTTAACTTTTGTATCAGTATTGTACTTATCGCTTCTTATTTTAGACATGTATATATTCTTTTTTATATGGCAGTAGATTAACTTCTAAGATCCTGATAGATAACTAGTATTTAGTTCCATTCATTTCTTCTTTTACATACTTATAGGCGTCGTGCACGTCGACTTACACGTGCCCGTCAGTAACGCACTCCGTTTCCGTATCCTCTGAGAAATGGGGTTACGATCAATCAAAATATTATGATTGGCAATATATTTGATACATCAATGATTAACTTATTTGCCGAGGAATTAAAGTATACCATATCTGAATTGTTCTAATAGTAAATCAATGAATCAAATCGGCAAGTAAGTTCGTCAAAATGTCAAATTCAGCATAATATTGAATTAATTTTTTTTCCTCCTATTTAAATAATAACTCTATATACACGCACGTGTGTACAGAGGGAGGTCTCCGTCAAATGCGTCTCCTCCAGTCTTTTCATCTGTATCTATTTAACTCCGTATCTGCCCTCTCTTCCTTGTAGTGCCATCCTCTCTCGCCGTAGGAAAACCAAACACCATCATTTCCTCTCTTGTCCGGGTTTCTTCCCTTCTGGCGTCGGGCGAAGGAAATGCGAGATTGCAGTTCAAATCTTGCTTCTTTCTAAAAGAAAATTGGAAACACAGAGAAAACTTCTCTCTTTCCCCCTTTTTCTCATCTTTTAAATCTTAGTGGTGATTTTGAGGGGTAAGTTAAGAGAGGAAGGAGGTAGGGAAGAGAGCGGTTAAAGGCAACGGAGATCTGCTGTATGTCAGATCGTAGTGAGGGGGAGCTAATCTACGGCGGATTCGGTGAGCTTGTAAACCCTTTACAATGGCCACAACTGCGGAAAAAGCGACGCCTTGCTGCTCCTCGTCTAATGCCGTCGCCGCTGCCGTAACCACCGTTGGTGGTGGCGCTAAGGCAAAGAGCCTCGAACCTCAGGTGGTTCAGGAGTGGACGGTAGACGGCTCCACTACCACCACCACCGCCAGTAGCAAAAGAGTAGCATCAGCAGCAGCGGCAGCAGCCATGTCCACTCTCATCAGCCCCGTTGATGATCTTCAAGATCCTCTTGCTAAGGCTTCGTCTAAGGGTATATTTCTGACTTCTCACTTTTTTATTCTTTAAAAAAAAAAAAAAATCTATATCTATTTCTTGGTTTGGTTTCAAGATAAACCGACGGGAAAGAAGTACAGATGGAAAACTATAAGTTGGTTTTTCTCTGCTTCTTGGAATAAAGCACAACGTTATCTCCAAAGTTCAGAACATTATTTCTTTCTTATAATAATTTTCGGCATCCCATCCATAGAGATGAAAACAGAATATGCTGAAATTTACCTTTCCAGTCAGATTCTTTGTTTACTTTGATTGGTCTAATGGGTTTTAGCATGCTGCACACTCAAGAATTGATGAATATTTCTATCATGCGACTCTTTTTCCAACAGTTGATTGTTCTCTATTTCAACATTATTAACACCAATACGTCTGAAATATTATTCTCATTCTATGTTCGGTTTCCTGAGAAATAAAATTACATTGTGGATACATAGGGATCAATTATGTGTGCTCTCTTTCAAAGATGTTATAGTTCTGCAAGGTTTTGATTTAAACTGAAATATATTCTTGATAATAAATCAGTTGGTTGATATAGAATAATTCTTAATGTTTTTTGCAGCATTCAGTCTCTTTTTTAGACTTGAGGTTTGATTGAAGGGGGCATTATTTCATTGAGATGGAATTAGGTCCTCTGCAGAGTCTGACATGGGAACTTTCCAGAAATTCTGATACGGGGTACATGACTATGCTATGAGATGCACATGAAAACATATACATAACTATGTCTGTGACGAGTAATCAATTAAAGAAATTGGGTGATTGTTCAAACAAATAAGACGTGCATATGGTGGAATCTAGCACTAGTGTCTTGCATACTAAAGCTCTCAGATTTGCATAGAATTTTTGTATTTTACACAGAGTGTTGTTGGAGTGTCCTCAAATGTCCCCAAGTGTCACACTTTATATAACTTTTAAAAAAAAATAGATTTGAGGTGTCCTATTAACACTTGACCTAAAATAGTGATTAGTGAATGAGAACAATAGAGAATTAGAAATAAGTGGAAATGGCTCTTGGAAGTTAAGAAGGAACCTGCCCAAAGAAAAGCCATTTGAAGGTCACATGGACAAATAAAATCTATATCCTTCTTTTAACATTCAGTTGAGGTTAAAGTTTCTAAAAATCTAGGGAAAGTCAGACTTTATTTTCTGTAATAAATAAAGAATTTTGTAACTTTGAAACAGTATATTTGGATTTAAGTGAAGTTGCACCAATTTGGTTCAATCTTGCAGTTATCGTAGCTTTAATTATGTTTTGTTCAGTTATTTTGAAACTCTGGGTTATTGCATGCCCGAGGACGCTGTTGAGATCATGCGTTCTACTTCTTCATTTGTGAATGTAGTGTTGCTACGGTCTAGATCATGGGTTTTACTTCTTTCTCTTTAAATATTTGGTTGTCTACTGCCCCATCTTCATTTGCCTTTTTGTAGGATACATGCCATCTGCATAAATCTGAATTTCATATGTATATTTTGGTTTGATAATCTTATTGAGCTATTGTTGTTTGGCACATTGCAGGTATCCCAGTAATGATGAGGGCTCAATCAAGCCACCCTTTAGATCCATTATCTGCTGCTGAAATCTCTGTGGCAGTAGCAACAGTCAGGGCTGCTGGAGCAACCCCAGAGGTTTGCCTCATATAATCACAATGCACTTTTTGTATGATTGACCTATGTATGTATGTATATATATATATATATATATATATATATATAGGGCTGCTGGAGCAACCCCAGAGGTTTGCCTCGTATAATCACAATACACTTTTTGTATGATTGACCTATATATATATATATATATATATATATATATATATATATATATATATATATATATATATATATATATATATATATATATATATATATATATATATATATATATATATATATATATAATGATTTTACATTGATATGGATCAATGTTTAAAATAGCAATAACGATAATGTAACGTTTTGCCTTTGTTAGGTTATGTCGCATATAACGTAATGCATAACGTAGGTTATGCAATTTCCTACTTATTTAATAAAAATAAATATAAACTGTAACACCCCCGTCTGGGCCCCTTTTTATTTTTTTTCTTTTTTTTTTAAAAAAGGAGGATGCTACCTAAATACTACAAAATAACCCAACAGTCACAGGATTTTGGAATAACCGTAACTACTGCCATATCTAGATGAACAAGTATGTTTGAAGCTGAAACGATTTTATTTATACAGAGAGTTGATTACATAAAACGGCACACTGCTCTAAATATTTATACAAAAAAATCAAAATACAAGAGAGTCAAAGCAGTGCCCAACAAAAAAAAAAATAGAAACAAGAAGTGCGAAGTGCCCAAATAGTACTGTACTAATATCTTCTACTTGAACTGGTCGGTGAAGTAAGGGTCGTTGTCTGGAACAATTTCCCATTTTCAACTTCCATGATCTGGGCTTAAAAAAACCCAGGGGATTAAACTCAGCAAGTAACATAAGAGCAAAAACATGTGTACTATTATAGTACAAAAATAAATAAAAGAATATACAAATAAATTGCGTTGGTACAAAACATATCATGAGAATACTGAAAATTGATTAAACAAGTTTATTTATGCAAATAGCAGACGCAAATCATGTAAAGGTGACAAGTCTATGTGAAGTCCTTGTTAGTATGTAGATGGTAAGGAGATAAGTGTCAATCATGTTGCATGTAATAAGAACTATGTAAGTCATCCACAAGATTCATGTAAAATTTAACAAGCCTATATCATGTTAGTATTGAAATTGAAACTCAATGATGGATAAAATAGTGCGCAATTTTCTCATATTATACAAATGCCCGTGCATACCCGGGACCCGGCCTCAAATACATGGTGCTGAATCATGGCACACCTCTAGATATTTACAAGTCAGATCCCGTTCAATAAAACAAGTAACGGGCGTCACCCATATGGTGACTCATGTATCAGATGGTGGCTCAGTACCACCCAGTGTTACTAGAAAAAGACTCTCAGCACCTAACCAAGAAGTTGGCCAAAAAGATTCTTGTACAATACGATACTTATCCATCACGTAGTTTTTCCAATTTTTCCCATGTTAGTAATACATAATGTATATGATATACATGAATTAATGGAAAAATATGGCCTTTCATGTCAAATTGTGTACATATCCTTTTCACAAGAATTAAGAGTTCAGGAATCAAGATTTAGTATCATGTATACATGTATTATAAGGATACTTCATGTCATGTAATAAAAATACAAGAACTTGTTCTCATGAATAATCCTACTTTCATGTATCATGTTGATATTCACTTGTCATGTTATCATAAAATGAATAAGTATTTTTAAACTTGTTATTATGTTATCATGGAATGAACAATATTTAGAAATTCCAAATCTGCAGATCCACGAAGTTGACTAAGTCTGTAGATCTGTGAATTTGGCTAAGTCTGTAGATACACAATTTTGACTAAGTAGGTAGATGCGCAAATTTGACTAAGTATGTAGATCCGCTAATTTGGCTAAGTATGTAGATCCGCGAATTTGACTAAATATGTAGATCCGCGAATTTGACTAAGTATGTAGTCTGCGAATTTGCTAAGTATGCAGTCTGTGAATTTGCTAAGTGTGCAGTCTGCGAATTTGCTAAGTGTGCAGTCTGCGAATTTGACTAAGTGTGCAGTCTGCGAATTTGCTAAGTGTGTAGTTTGCGAATCTACTAAGTGTGCAGTCTGCGAATATGCTAAGTATGCAGTCTGCGAATATGCTAAGTGTGCAGTCTGCGAATATGCTAAGTATGCAGTCTGCGAATATGCTAAGTGTGCAGTCTACGAATATGCTAAGTGTGCAGTCTGCGAATTCCCTAAGTGTGCAGTCTGCGAATTCGCTAAGTGTGCAGTCTGCGAATTCGCTAAGTGTGCAGTCTACAAATTTGACTAAGTATGCAGTTTGCGAATTTGCTAAGTATGCAGTCTGCGAATTTGGCTAATTATGCAAATCCAGGAATTTTCTAAGTATGTAGATCCAAAATGATCTAAAATTATCCATAAAATGGAATCATGTACACATAATACAAATCAAATATGAATTTCAATAAAAAGTCAAAAAAATAAAGTGTTATTTTCACAAAGTCCTTAAAAGAATCATATTATCAAAATACAAATCGAATAAATCCCAAGAAAAAATATGCATGTTACTTGTACTCAAATCTGGTTCAAAAAGAGAACAAGAACAAGTTGCTACTTGCCTCAAAATCCTCTTCAATCTCCATAGACTTAGCGAATCTCTTTTCTCCTTGACTTCCTCTTTTCTCCCTTTCCTTCTTTCTTTCAAGCGAACCAAAAGAACTAAGGTTAGAGAGAGGAAGGTGATTTTGCAATATTTCTCTTTGAGAGAATGAGGTTATATATGCCTAAGGGTATTTTGGTAACCTTGTCCTCTAGTATAGTCCTAAGACTTCTTGCATGTATGACAAGTATCTATTTAGAGTCACTTCTCACTTTCCTTTGACAACTCATCACCACTAAATGCCAAAGGGTGCATTTAGAAACTTAATTAAGTTTGGAAGTGTATAGAAAGAAATTTTTAATCTTGATAATTTATAATTTAATAAGCATGGTAATTTTGTGGTATTACATCCTACCCACTAACAAAAAAATTTTGTCCTTGAAATTCCAATTCAAAACTATGCTAGTGTACATAAGTACTTATTATCATGTAAAAATATATTCAATTAACATGCCTGATCATGAAAATAGTCCTGATGTCATATTCAAGTTCTTGAGTAGAGTCTCTTAGTGATCGTGCATTCCATATTAGAATTCGTCTACTTTTGATAGAGTCACTATTCTGTATTTTCACCTAAATGTCTTCTTATCTATGATACATGAAATACATCTGAATAATTTTTGTCTTTGATAGAAATGATATTTGATAGATAAGATTTCCAATTTGTTTTCGATTTTTTTTTTGGGTGAAGAAATGCAAAAGCAAGATAAAGTTTAATCAGAAATAGCTGCTACTAATTCAGAGTACCACGCCATCCTGATTAAGCAATGGGAAAGATACAAGTGCTAAAGATTTTATAGAGTCAACTTATGTGGTCTTATTACCTAGTCGTGACAGACACTAGAAGAGAAAATAAAGCTCAATTATTACAATGTCGTTGTAATGGAGTAGCGAATGATAAAAATACAAGATTTGAAATGAATTAATGGTTAGTTACAAAAATTCAATTACACAAGATTATCCTATCAAGTGACTGCAATTGCTGGCGTCAGAGAATAAATCTCTACAATTGTCTCGTCGACTCGATAAGACTTGTGATATACAAAAGATTTAAAACATGTACTATATTGGAATAAAGTGCAGATGGAAGATACAAAATGTCAAATAGGATTGACCAACAAGAATAATGGAATAAGACAATCGTTTAGAAAGGTAAGCTTAACTTGAGAGCAAGATATAAGGTCATATTCTTACTTGATAAAATTTGTTTTTTTAATTATAATTTATTGTCAATTTCTTATCATCTACTTTCAATCCACTAATTCTTAGCCTTCTGAGATCTCTTTGTATCCTTACACTCACCCTTCTGTGAATCGTTCCTTATCTCCTAGTTTGTTTGCTTAACTCCATCAACTAGGCTTGCTTTGTCAAGTCTACCAATACCGATTATTGTAATTCCCCGATATTTATTTCTTAATCCTTCTTTTTTTGGAACTGCGTACTCAAAGTCATATCTCCTACATTTAGTCTCCCAAATCTTCTAAACGAAACACAAGCATGAAATCATTTTTATTTTTTTACCTTTCTCTGGAAACTTAAGGGAAAGATTCAAATTCAATTATTTTTGCATTATGTACCAACATATATCATAATCCCTATCTTGAGAAATCACTACAAACCTTCATGCCTCTAGTATTGTTCAGAATTACTAGCACTGGCGCTGTTGTCAGCCTCCATCTTAATTCTTCAAATGTCTTATTGAATTTCCTTTGTTTTGACATATTCTACTCTTTTCCTAGTTAGTTTAATCAAAAGAGATGTGATTTTTGTAAAATTTTGTACAAATCTTATGTAATTCCCAGCCATCTCTTGAAATTTTCGAATTTCTAATACTGATTTTTTATACACACCAATCCATCACAACCTCTATCTTTTTAAGATCAGCTGATTACACTATCTTCAGATATTATATGGTTCCAGAAAGCAATCTTATTCAACTAAAATTCACATGTGCTCAGTTTTCAATATATCTTTTGTTCCCTTAGAGTTTGTAAAACTATACTCAAATATTTAACATGCTCTTCTCTATTTATGGAGTAGATCAATATATCGTCAATAAACAACACCACAAATTTGTCTAAATACTAAGCAAAACATAGTTCGTCAAATTCATAAATACTGCAGGAGCATTAGTTACCCTAAACGACATCACCAAGTACTCATAATGACCATGTCTAGTTTTAAATGCAGTTTTTAGAATATTTTCTGTTCAGACTCTTATTTGATGGAATTCTAAACGAAGATCTATTCTCGGAAATATTTTTACTCCTTCCAGTTGATCAAACAAATCAGTTATTCTTGGCAAGCGATATTTATTCTTGATCATTACTGCATTCAAACCTCAATAGTTTATACACATTTTTTGACTTCCATTCTTCTTTTCTGTTAATAATACTAGAGCTCCTCAAGGCGAAACACTGGGTCTTACAAAACCTAATTTCAACAACTCGTCCACTTGCCTCTTAACTTCTTCTAATTCCAAGATTTCCATTTGATAAAGGGTTTACAAACTAATTCAGCTCTATGGCTAATATTAATAGTGAATTCTATAGCTCTTACTAGTGGTAATTCAGATATCTCTTCAAATATATTTAAGAATTCTGACACTACTGAGATCATTCTTTCTTTTACAACCTATTACTGCATGGAAGGTGCTCAACTAATCTATGCCTAAGATAATATCATATTATCCTCCACTAATAACTAATAAGTTGGCACAAAATTCATTAATCACCAAGGAACACAATCTATACTCTTTATTGGTTATGATAATACCATTCCCGGTCTTAATGTCCCACTTCGCAGGTAAGATAGTAAAATCGATAAAATTCCAGGAAACAAATATTCTAGTGATGAAACTGTATGATGCTCCAGAATCAAATAAAACAGTGGCCGATACATTGCCAACTAAAATCATACCTGCCACGACTCTTCCAGTGGTTTGAACTTCCTCCACATTCATAAGCTTAACTTACCCTTTCCTCTGTTATGTTCCTCCTTGGGCGCTGGCATAAGCTTGTTATTGGGTTTCCAAAGGCCCTTTCTGACCTGATCCTAGAATCTTCTGGGTTGATATGGTTGTTGGTCTGGATTTTGGTTGAAATGGGACCTTAGCTTCCGTCAATTGTTGGGTGTTTGAGTAATCTCTCAATTGATGATTAGCGGATCCGCAGACCGGCATAACCTTTGAACTCTTCTACACATTTTCTGGGCATGTCCTGGTTTATGACAATGGTTACAGATTACTAGATCTCGATTCGATATCACTTGCTTCTTTGCTAGTGGGTCATCAAATTTCCGGGCCGATGGGCTTGCTCCTTGCCTATATGACCCTTTAAATGCCACCGACCTTTTAGTCGCCGCCCTTAGGAGGTTCACCATTTTGATTCTCTTATTTTTTGTACTGCAACATCCTTTCTAATATCATTGTCATGATTTGTTGTATTTGTGCTACCCTTTGTACCATATTCCTAAAAGCTCAGACATTTCATTCATTGGATTTGAGCTCGCACTAGCAGAAAATTGTGTCGTCATTGTTCTGTGACGGACCAAGCGAAATTAATCAGATGGAGTTTCGAAATAGATATTCCAAATGAATTAGAAACAATAAAATAGGCACGATGCTAGATATGATGGATATCAAAGATAAGGAAGAAGTGTCAAGAGTGTATATTAGACATGTTTTCATGTGGCAGTAGTCATATGGTCTCCTACCTAAATCTAGGCTCTGATACCAAACTGCAATTCCCCCGTTTTGGCCACCTTTTTATTTTTTTACTTTTTTTTAAATAAACGAAGGACGCTACCTAAATACTACAAAATAACCTAACAGTCACAGGATCTTAGAATAATCATAACTACTGTCATATCTAGATGAACAAGTATGTCTGAAACTGAAAGGATTTCATTTATACAGATAGTTGATTACATAAAACGGCACACTGCTCTAAATATTTACATAAAAGAATCAAAAAACAAGAGAGTCAAAGCAGTGCCCATCAAAAGAAAAAAACAGAAATAAGAAGTGCGAAGTGCCTAAATAGTACTATACTAATATCTTCTACACGATCTGGTCAGTAAAGTAAGGGTTGTTGTCTGGAGCAATCTTCCATTCTCTACTTCCATGATTTGGGCTTAAGAAAATTCAGGGAATTAAACCCAGCAAGTAAAATAAGAGCAAAAACATGTGTACTATTATAGTACAAAAATAAATAAAAGAATATACAAATAAATTGCGTTGGTACAAAACATATCATGAGAATACTGAAAATGGATTAAGCAAGATTATTTATGCAAATAGCAGACACAAATCATGTAAAGGTGACAAGTCTATGTGAAGTCCTTGTTAGTATGTAGGTGGTAAGGAGATAAGTGTCAATCATGTTGCATGTAATAAGAACTATGTAAATCATCCACAAGATTCATGTAAAATTTAACAAACCTATATCATGTTAGTGTTGAAATTGAAACTCAATGATGGATAAGATAGTGCACAGTTTTCTCATATTATACAAATGCCCGTGCATACCCGGGACCCGGCCTCAAATTTATGGTTCTGAATCATGGCACACCGCTAGGTGCTTACAAGTCAGATCCCGTTCAATGAAACAAGTAACGGGCGTCACCCATATAGTGATTCATGTATCAGATGGTTGCTCAGTACCACCCAGTGCTATTAGAAAAAGGCCTTCAACACCTAACTAAGAAGTTGGCCAAAAAGATTCTTATACAATATGGTATTTGTCCATCATATAGTTTTCCCAATTTTTCCCATATTAATAATACATAATGCATATGATATACATGAATTAATGGAAACATGTGGCTTTTCATGTTAAATTGTGTACATATCATTTTCACAAGAATCAAGAGTTTAGGAATCAAGATTTGGGATCATGTACACATGTATCATAAGGATACTTCATATCATGTAATAAAGATACAAGAAGTTGTTCTTATGAATAATTCTGCCTTCATTATCATGTTGATTTTCACTTGTCATGTTATTATAAAATGAATAAATATTAATAAACTTGTAATTATGTTATCAAGGAATGAATAATATTTAGAAAATTTCAAATCTGCAGATCTGCGAATTTGACTAAGTTTGTAGATCCGTGAATTTGGCTAAGTCTGTTGATCTGCGAATTTGACTAAGTATGTAGATCCGCAAATTTGGCTAATCCGCGAATTTGGCTAAGTATATAGATCCGCAAATTTGACTAAGTATATAAATCCGCAAATTTGACTAAGTATGTAGATCTGCGAATTTGACTAAGTGTGCAGTCCACAAATCTGCTAAGTGTGCAGTCTGTGAATTTGACTAAGTATGCAGTCTGCAAATTTGCTAAGTGTGCAGTCTGCGAATTTGCTAAGTATGCAGTCTGCGAATTTGCTAAGTGTGCAGTCTACAAATTTGACTAGGTATGCAGTCTGCGAATTTGCTAAGTATGCAGTCTGCGAATTTGGCTAATTATGCAGATCTAAGAATTTTCTAAGTATGCAGATCCAAAATGATCTAAAATTATCCATAAAAAGAAATCATGTACTCATAATACAAATCAAATAAGAATTTCAAGAAAGAGTCAAAGAAATAAAGTGTTATTTGCACAAAGTCCTTAAAAGAATCATATTATCAAAATATAAATCGAATAAATCCCAAAAAAGAACATGCATGTTACTTGTACTCAAATTCGGTTCAAAGAGAATAAGAATAAAGTGCTACTTGCCTCAAATTCCTCTTCAATCTCCTTAGATTCAGCGAATCTCTTTTCTCCTTGGCTCTCTTTTCTCTCTTTTTTTCTTTCTTTCAAGCGAACCAAAAGAACTAAGGTTAGAGAGAGGAAGGTGATTTTGCAATATTTCTCTTTGAGAGAATGAGGTTATATATCCCTAAGGGTATTTTGGTAATCTTGTCCTCTAGCATAGTCCTAAAACTTCTTGCATGTATGACAAGTGTCTAATTAGAGTGCTACTTCTCACTCTCTTCTGACAACTCATCACCACTAAATGCCAAATGGTGCATTTAGAAACTTAATTAAGTTTGGAAGTGTATAGATAATTTATAATTTAATAAACATGGTAATTTTGGAGTGTTACATAAACTATATAAAATAATTTCTATAAATTGAAATATAAATTTAAAATATCTTAAAAAAGAATATAAAATTATTTTATAATCATAATCTATTCTAATTTTATATTAAATTTTACAATAAATTTCACATTTATCTTCATAAATTGTATTAAATCTGAAACCGTAATTCCAGTCATCATTTAAACAAAAAAATAATATTCCAATTTTTCATTTCAATTCCAGTTATTATTATTGTTGTAATTTATATTTTGTAATATTCAATTTATCTTATTTGTAATTGTTGATTTCAGTTCAATTAAAAATTCAATACAATTAACAAGTAAGATATTTCAACAATCGAAGAGGAATTACAAGCGAATAAGAAAACAATTGCAAATTAATAAGTTAGCAATTCCACAAATAATCAAGCAAGCCAACAACTAATCAAGTAATAAAATTACAGCAATTCGCTAATAATCAAAATAATAATCAATAACTTTATAGAAATTACTAAAAAGATAATTGTAAATAACGTAACATAATGTAATTTAACGTAATGTTACGTAACTTAACATAAAATATCATAAGAAACGTACTGTTACGGTACATTAAGTTATTTCCAGTTGTTACGTAGCGCTGGGGTTCTGTTAGGTTACGTAACGCAATATTACGGGTTTCATAACGCATTATTTTCAACATTGATATGGATGTTAGAGAAAGAGAACCCAATTTGAATAGAAGAAATTCATGCTCTCTTTTTAAACCCTTTTTATGTTATTATGATTTCACATTGATAGGGATGCTAGCAATCTTCCATTATTGAACCATTTTTCTTTTTTACTAGGTGAGAGATAGCATGCGGTTTGTTGAAGTGGTTCTATTGGAGCCTGAAAAAAGTATTGTTGCACTGGCTGATGCATATTTTTTCCCTCCCTTCCAACCATCACTAGTACCCAGAACAAAAGGTGGACCTGTCATTCCAAGCAAGCTTCCTCCCAGGAGGGCTAGGCTTGTTGTCTATAACAAACGATCAAATGAGACAAGCATATGGATCGTAGAGTTGACTGAAGTACATGCAGCAACTCGTGGTGGCCATCATAGGGGGAAGGTCATTTCATCCGAAGTTGTGCCTGATGTACAACCATCAATGGTATGGTTCTTGTTGGTTTGATATTTAGTGGTCTGCACAAGTATAATAATAATGTACTATTGCATTCCTGTTAGTCACTTCTATTATTTGTTTGTTGAAAGAGTGCAGATGATCACATGAACAACCCGGTTAATTGAAAGTACTTCTTTCACCTCACTTGTCTCTAAAATTGCAGGATGCTATGGAATATGCAGAATGTGAAGCTGTTGTGAAAGATTATCCCCCATTCCTTGAAGCAATGAAAAGGCGAGGAATTGAGGATATGGATCTTGTGATGGTGGATGCCTGGTATGCTTTTGTTTTATTCTACCATTTATACTGCAAATAACACTTAGAAGAAGGTCGTGTTCATTTCTTTTAGACTTATTAATATGACGAGTGTTTAATCTCTGCAGGTGTGTTGGTTATTACAGTGAAGCTGATTCTCCTAGTCGGCGCCTTGCTAAACCACTGATTTTTTGTAGAACGGAGAGTGATTGTCCCATGGAGAATGGTTATGCACGCCCTGTTGAAGGCATCTATGTGCTTGTTGATATCCAGAATGCAGTGATCATTGAGTTTGAAGATAGGAAACTCGTTCCTCTACCTCCCGCTGATCCACTAAGAAACTACACTCCTGGAGAAACTAGGGGTGGTGTTGATCGTAGCGATGTAAAGCCTCTCCAAATTCTTCAGCCGGAAGGTCCAAGTTTCCGAGTTAGTGGTTACTTTGTTGAATGGCAGAAGGTATAATTTCTAGGCTCCTCATAGCTTTCCTCAACTCCCACTTAAAACCAGTCTCATCTATGTCTCATTAACTTAGTAGATGTTTGGCAACAGTGCAAACATATACATGCCACAATATTGGCAACTTGCTGATAGGAAAACTCGTCCAACTCTATAAATGTTTGGACTTTATATGCGAATATATACTTGTGTACGGACTGTGATCTTAAACTAAATGGGTGTTGAGGTTGGTTTCAACCCTTAAACTGGTACTTCGGGTTTATATACTAAATCTAATACTTGTAGTGGTATTGGTATATAATATATATGCAAATAACTTCGGATGATAATGTCCAAAACATGATCTGGAAGGTTATATGTCTGGGTGCATGTGCATGTTGATGTATGTGTACATACGAGATAGAGTGGCTGGCACTTATAAGTACATGGTTTATCAGCCAAATGAGTGATCTACAATGTTCATGATGATCATCTAATAAGATATTTATTGATGAAGAAAACAAGCAATTTGTAGACTTTCCATGCTTTCACTAGGTGGTGGCAAACTGATTGGTGTTTCAGTGGTAAAACAAATGAATGTTTTTGATTCAGGGAATTCTTTTTCAAATTATATGCCTATAAAATTTCTTGAGTCAGGAGCTGACATCCCTTTTTCCTCCCCCCCCCCCCCCCCCCCCCCCCCCCCCCTCTCTCTCGCCCCCCTTTCTCTCCCTCTTTCTCCCTCTCTCGCGTGCCTACACGTAGGTTTGGGGGTTATTTGGTGCCTGAAGGATTTGGAAGCAAACCACTTTCCTTTCAAATTCAATCGTTGGGAGGTAGGCATTTGGAAGGAAATCCCTTCCCCCTTCCACTCTTGGCTATATCAGGTGTCAACATTAGTAAGGCATCTACCTGAGACACCCAAGGTGCTAAGGCGAGTGCCTAAGGCGATAAAGGCAAGGCACCTAAGGCATTCTTCAGACTTTTCTTTATGTTTTTTTTCCCCAAAACCCACCTTTTTGTTCGTGTACTTCTTTGAGGTATATCTATGATACCAGGGGGCTAAGGTTAGATGTAAATTGAATTAAATGAAGAGATTTAGAGCATTGTCTAAAATAGCAATAATTGTAACCTAATATTTTGGTTCTATTAGGTTACATCGCATATAGTATAACACATAATGTAGGTTACACAATTTTCTATTTATTAAGTAGAACTAAATATAAAACTATGTGAAATAATTTTTTAAGTTGAAAATTAAATATAAAAATCCCAAAAATATAAAAATATTTTATATGACAAAATCTATTCTAAATATTTAACAATTTTCACAATAATTTTTAATTTATATTTATAAATTATATTAAGTCTGCAACCGTAATTTCAGTCATCACCTGAATAAGAAAATAAGAAGTCAAATTTATTTTCAGCTATTGTAAATATTGTAATTTATATTTTGTTTTATTTGTAATTATTCATTTTAGTTCAACAGAGAATTCATTAAAATAAAAAAAGTAAGAAATTCCAGCAGAAAGAAACTACAAGCAAACAAGGAAGCAATAACAAATTAGAAACTTAGCAATTCCACAAGTAATGAAATAAGAAAATAGCAAATAATTAAGAAAATTGCATCAATTAGCTAATAATCAAATTAAATAATCAATTAAAGTATGGAAATTACTCAAAAATATAACAATAAATAACGTAATATAATGTAACTTGATACAACGTAATGTAAAATAATGTAAAGTAACATAAAAAAACACGGTAGTATGATGCACTGAGTTATTTTCGACTGGTAGATGAAGTTGGTTTTCCATTAGATATCTTAATGCAATAATAGGTTCCATAATGCGTTATTTTCAACATTGATTTAGGGTTTGCGTACAGTCCCATTATACTATTATCTCTTTTTTTTCTTATTCCTTTTTATTGCATCTTGTAGTAACCCATTGATTGTATTTTATTTGATATGAACCATGATCTATCTTAATCTTTTTCCTTCTTTATTTGATTGATTTCTACATTGTAATAGCATTTGTAAGTGATTCAACCTATCCAATTAGGTTTCTAAATCATTAGTTGCATTATAATGTGATTTGGTTGCATTACAATATGCTTTTCTTACTCTACAACTTTATTCAAAACTTTGTGCTTTATGCCTAATGTATATTTTCTATATTCATGCCGTTTTTTTGTGCTTTATGTGTTTCATGTT
Source organism: Dracaena cambodiana (assembly GCA_036321105.1). NCBI lineage: Eukaryota > Viridiplantae > Streptophyta > Magnoliopsida > Asparagales > Asparagaceae > Dracaena > Dracaena cambodiana. The sequence continues at coordinate 18,484,217 of JAYEPQ010000009.1, forward strand.
CATATATCAACTGTTGGCTATGAAATATTTTATAATAATATTTCATGCCATTCCTAAATATTTATAGTTTTTAAATTTTTTTTGCCTCACTTTGATCTAAATACTTACAATACTTGAAAGCAAAAAATCAAGTGGATCCTTGAGTTTTCTTGCGTATATTGCTATGCATCAAGTGGACATGGACAGGCAAAAGTAGCTTTTTGCTTAAATCTATGGTCTTGAGCATACAAGTTGTTGATCTAACTATATGAGTGTGATCCACAAAGAACCTTGAGACACCAATATTGGATAGGTGTAAAACATTCTTGACTGTAAAAATCAAGTTCTTACTTTCGGCCTTTGATCTGTAGACGTGGACACGAGTCCGAATGGGGACTGAGGTTGTTAGACATGGCAGGCCTTCAATATCTAGACTTGAGGACATGCTTGTATAAGTGATTTTTAGTAATATATTTATATTTAACTCATATAAATATGTATTTAGGCTGTTACCCACATATGAAAGAAGCTAAATACTATAGTGATTACTAATCATATAGTATATGAAAATTGTTGGCATAGCATACTTCATCAAATGTTTTTTTTATTTGAGATAATGTTATGTAATTAAATAATTAAATAAATAGGCCTGGATATCTTTTCAGATTTAGATCATGTCTATAAATCTTGAAATGATGTGGAGAGTTAGTTGGGTGGAGCTTCAAATTCATATTCCCATCATTATATTTGGATGGAGGGATTTGCTTTCTAATATTACAAGAACATGTCAAGAGATGGCTTTAATAGTCCTAAGGCATAAGTAAGCTAGTATTCCCAGCTGCCCAAATGAATGTTTGTGCAATTGACTTGGATGTTGGCTAAACAGAAAATCATATATCTTGAGGACTTCTTACTTATCAATTGTATGTTGTCTAAAGTCAGGTCATTTTGCAACCCTTTGATGCTTGTGACAAAATGCCTAAAATATATTTGTTTTTTTAGAACTCACAACACATGTAAATCAAAATGAAAGGAATGGATTTCCCAATTTGATCGCGTGGTCATATACTTTGAGGTGTGTATAATTTAATAGTATGTCCTAGGAATATTGGGACAATTTCCATGTTTGCAAGCATACACAAGTAAGCTTGTGATTAAGTGGGTGTCCTGTCTAAATTTGTTTCCAATTTATCCTATAATGTTATCCATGTGCGTCTTATTGCATATCACATCATAAGATATATTAAGGTGTCTTAGGTAAGTGATCAAGCACATCACAATGTATGTAATAGATATTTAAGCAGGTTTATAGTATACATAAACAAATCGACCAAGAGCAGTGTTAAACTCAACAATACAAAAAATATCAACAACTATATTTAAAGGGGTAACTTGATGTCTAAAGTACAATGACAAATAAGGTCAATAATCAAAATGATATTATATTACCAAACATAATATATCATTAGATTCAGTTGATGTAGAAAAATTATATATTTCCTTATCTTCTCCTTTGCTCTGCATAAACCTCTCATTTATACTCTTATTTTCCCTTATTCATCAATTATTAACAATTGCTTTCATATTACGAAGTCTTACTAATAATTATATATATTAGATGCTAAAAATTTAGTAATAAACAACTAATTGATTAAAATTTTACTATAACCTCTTCTCCTCTTTTTGTAGGCCTACTTGTTCTTTCATTTTTAAAGTGCTTATGGAAATCCATTTAGGCAGCTCCTACCACTATACAAGGTTCTTTTTTCTCAACAAGCCATTAGTAATTGGATTTCATATCCGATAGCAAACAAATCATATTTTCGGCAGTCTTTTTCCTGTTTTGTGTGTCAGTTCCAATTTTATACTATTTTTACAAAAATTGAAACATTAAGCGTAAGTTCATTACCCCTTAGAAAAGCAAGAAAACATGTCAATGTAATATTAATTAATCATGCAATATAGATGCATCACTATCGTCACATTTAAGAACTCTTGCTTTTGTCCCTTCATCCTCTCCTCTAATATATACAAACCTTTCTTTTGAGAAAATGCCATTTATTTGTCGAGGTTTAATGGCTTATTAGATACTTGAAACGAGAATTAGCAATTAAATATTTAATATTGACTAGAAACTAATAGATAAGTATCTTTTTATGATTCTTTTGAATGGTTTTATTAACTAAAATAAATAGCTTGAATTGATGTCCTCTTCTATTAAAAAACTATACTTGGGATAAAAGGCTTAGTTGTTGTTGTTGTTCTATTAAAAAACTAAACTTGTTCTGAATTTGCAAGTGGTATTAAACCAGAAAAGTTTGAATGAATTTGAAATCTATTCAAATTGAATCAGTTACAACAAACATACCTAAAGATAAGTTTCCAGTATTGTCAGATACCTAGCTGCTCAATAGTTACGTACATAAGATACATATTAGTTACCTTGTATATCGTATAATAGATTGTAGGATATTTACTAACTTCTATCTTTCTCTTTTATATGTGCATAGATTGTGATAGGGACATTACATGGATAGGATGTATTAAGGATCAAGACTAGTTTATTTAGTCTTCTATTTAGACTTCTAGTTAGAGTTGATAAGGATTTGTAGTTTTAGTTGATTCTGGTTTATTTACACACTTGGTGCATGCAGTTGGTTTTCTATATATATGCTTGTAAGTTTTTTTTAGGAGATGAGATATTGATTTTAAAATTTTATTTATACGTATGCATTGCTAATTACGGTTAAATCTTTCGTTGAGCAACTTGTGTGAAAGTTGCCATGTGATTTGCTAGGTGTGAGATCTGAATCCTATTTTCTCATTCATAAATCCGCCAAATCACCATCGCAAAACCCTAAGTTGCTTCTGTCCAGTGTTAATTTTGGTATCAAAGCTCAAAAGATTTTATGCTTTTGATTTTTTCATTAAATCTTATTCCTAAATCCCCTTTCTCCACCTTTCAAAAAAGTAAAAAGAGTGAAGAGAGAAAAATGTTGATTTCATCGTCATTGTTATCAACAAAACAATGACATTAACAACATCAGAGATCGAATTCATCATCTTCCTTCCAGTTTGGGTCTCGATTGCTGAACAAAGTCTTCACATTCGCCTAATTCCCCTATTGTCAATAGTCGGCAATTAAGTTCCTATCTTCCCCTAATGCTTTAATTAGTTTGCTGACTCCTCAATCCTCACCACTACCATTCTTTCTCCTGCTGACCACTGTTCCCCCTTGAAACTCGCCACCACCCTTGCCTACATCCCAGAGCACCACCAACAGTAGATTAGAGTTCCCTAGCCTCGTCCGAGCTCTATTAAGTCCTCTAAGAGCCTCACTAGAGCATCTAAAAGCCGGTTGATAACTTCTTGACCTTTGCCTGTTCATCCATGATTACTCCATTGCCGGAGCTCGCCGTTGCTTGCTGGTGCTTTATCTTCCTCCCTAATCCTCATCTTTGAGTTGGCACCGATGAAGTTATTATTCCATAATTGAAAATAAAGGGGCCAGAGTAGGTTCTAATCTAATTTGGGTCAGCCCCAAATCATTCTTAAAGCAAACCCGACATATTTTCTCTTCAACCCAACCTGTTTAGTGCTGCCCGGTTTAGTCTTCAAATGGATTGACGGATAACTGGAACCTGATCTTATAGCATTTTTAACGCCCATTTGCACACAATATATCCGTCAAGGATTATTTGGTGATTTTAAGTCCATTTCAAGCATGATGCGCATTGAGGAAAGCAATGAACGAACAACAATCAATACTTTGTTCAGTCTTTCCTAATATTAAAGAGAATTTAAAAGCCATTCGAAAGTTTTTAGAGAGCCATGAGGCAACCAATAAGAAATATAGGGTGCGTTTAGATATCATAGAGACATAACGATGGAGAGCAACCTAGTGGACATGTTGAGAATGGACATATTGAGGGCACTGATGACAAGTTGTGAAACAATAAGAAAGGCATGAATAACTTACTTTGTAAATACGAGCCTTTCACATATTTGATAGAGCATGTAATGTCCAGGCCCAAGGAATCTATAGATTTCCCAAGGAATCTAAGGCTCGAACATCGCATGCTTAAGTTCCTTGAGAAAATCTATTGGCAAGTTATTTTTAGCAATAATACTTTGAAATATGTTGCATTATTATATGAAAGTATGCAATAATTTTTAGCTGGAGGCAGGGTGATGATTAAGGCTCACATCGAGAGATTTTCTTCTGAATCTGTTGAGATCCTTCATGTCCTAACAATATTATGAGGGAGATTATTTTGTACACTTCTGAGGTGTATTTCACGAGATCTTGGATTACTATTCTTCGATGGTGAAGACTTGAACTTCTACCATCTCTAAATCTACCATTCCAGCCCAATCAACTTTTGCAGCAGTAGATACATAGTGTTTTTCAGTTCATCTACCACCACCATCATTATTGTGGCATTAGACGATGGAGATAAATGGTATACTGTAGGGCAAAATGGTTTCCGCAGTTGTAGGAGACTTCCAATGATATTTGATTTGCTGGAATGGATAGCCCAATTTAGAAAACACGGGGGGCTTCCTAAGTATTTAGTTCACTTGAAATAATGACCCGATTTATAGAAAATGGAACAGATTCACCCAGACTTGCTCGATTACTACCATTGCCGCCATAGTAAATAAATTGATAGAGACACTGAATGGATATGATTAATTAAGGATTAGCACTAGTTTATTTAGTCTTCTGCTTTATTTGAGTCTTCTAGTTAGAGTTTGACATGAATTTGTATTTTTGTTTAATTTTGGTTTATCACGTGCTGTGCACATAGTTAGTTTCTATATATATGCTTGTAAACTTATTTTATAGGAAGATATATTGATTTTAAGACCCTAATTATTGGCATGTCTTACTAAATCTTTCAACGAATGATTCATGTTAGAGTGGCGTTTGATTCGCATGAGTAGAAGATCTTAATCCTTTTTTTTTCACATCGTACTCTAGTTCATCCCTAATCTGCCAAACCATCCTCCCAACCCCACCCCAAAATAAAATCCTAAATCGGTTATGTTCTACATCAGGCTGATGGTACGTGTACGATGAATACCTAACTCAGAAAAGAGTTTACATTTTATATTTTCTTTATCATTTGGTTTCCATGCTGGACTTGCACTGAAAATGAATGTAAGTTTTCTTTCTTGTTGCTGAACAGTGGAATTTTCGAATCGGTTTCACTCCTAGAGAGGGATTGGTAATATATTCTGTGGCATATATTGATGGTAGCCGTGGGCGTAGATCCGTGGCCCATAGACTTAGTTTCGTTGAGATGGTAGTGCCTTATGGAGATCCAAATGAGCCACACTACCGTAAGAATGCATTTGATGCGGGGGAGGATGGACTAGGCAAAAATGCACACTCTCTTAAGAAGGTAAACTCTTTTGTCCTTCTCAACACTAATTTTACTTGGCATTCTGTTTGCAATGTTGAAAAGCTTTCTTTGTACAGGGATGCGACTGTCTAGGCTACATCAAATACTTTGATGCACATTTTACAAACTTCACTGGGGGTGTGGAGACTATTGAAAATTGTGTTTGTTTGCATGAAGAGGATCATGGAATATTATGGAAGCATCAAGATTGGAGAACAGGACTAGCAGAAGTACGACGTTCAAGAAGGCTAACTGCTTCATTTATTTGTACTGTGGCGAACTATGAGTATGGCTTTTTCTGGCACTTCTACCAGGTAACTTTGCAAGAAGAACTTTTCTTCCTTGTGTCATCTTCATTCTAGTAATACTTGATTTTTTTTCTTTTCGCTGTTTTGTTAATGGAATTTCTGTGGTTGAAGAATTCTTTGCCTATACAAGATGAACTGAAGAGGCATAAGGACTGGTGCTTCATTGTGGTCCCTATTCCCACACCCACAATTGCAAAGAGGATTTTTAATTATATATTTTGGGAGAAGAACCATTATTGGCTTGTCGGGCTATGGTTGTTGTTCATGGCCCAATAGATAAATTGTGGCTTGTGAAGGATAGTCTAGGTATTATGTGTGCAGTGGGAGGACGCTAATAAATGAGAAATATATGATGTCCTTTCGGCTTGTTGAAGAGTTATTTCCTTCAAAATTTAGGCTTTTACCCAATTGATAAGACTATGGCCTAATTCCACAGGAAAGGAGCTCTTAACCCTTAATCCCAACCCCTCCACGCCATACCCCCATCCAATCCCACCTCCATCCCCTACCAAAGGAAATCGAGATGCACAGTCAGGCAAACCAAAAACCAGCCAAAAGAAAAAAAGGGATCCACAACATGATTTTTCGCAGATACCAGCCCTTTTTATCTCCTAGTTTTGTGTGTATGCTGAAGAATGAAGTACTGGGTTCATCAACGTTTGCTTGCTCCTGGAAGAAACCCATTACATTCCTTCATAATGATATATCAGTAGTTTTGTCAAATTAGTATCATTTTTTATTAGCTGCTACCAAATAAAGATCACGTTCCTTCGAGTGCAGTAGTTATTACTCAATCCATGTTTCCCAGACTGTTTACTTGTTTAGGAAGCTTCCAACACTCCGTTTTCCTACATGGATTCAAAAACGAAGTGCATTACTTGTGCGCGCACACTAAAAAAAAGTCTGTGCAGGAGGTCATAACACAAACAATACCATCTAGATATCATAGAATGAAATAAAACAAGAAATAACTAATTTGCTACACAAGTCATATAAAAATAAAAGACTACATTTTTATTAGTATGGCTGAGAGATAAATGATATGATTTATACATTACTTGGCTACAATAGGGATACAATATATGATATATAACCATTGCCAATACATACACTCAAGGGTTAGAAATGGGGTCTCGGACAGTGAACGTGAATAGGCATTCTCATATGAACGTGAGGTTTTAAATGATGCATGAACAAATGGCAAAAGCCAGAACAGGTAAAGAAAGTGGTAAACAAAGTGTGGACACGATCAATGATAAAGAAAATTATGGTATGACATAAATATGAGCATGGATCGTATAACAAGTATAGAAATATAGAATTTAAAGTAGGCAAGTATAACTACACGCTTTATAATTTTGGAACTAAAGAAAGAACATACCATACATCTATATTTTCATTCATTTACAAAAGACAAGTCTCGTCGATCATATATCTATCTCTCTCCCTCCCCCTCTATAGGCAAAGAGAAGAAAATGTGGTGTTGACAGCGGGTCATTGATCACTGTTAAGTGTGAATGCATAAAATTATCTTTTAGACAAAAACCAAATATGACTCGCATCCATAAGAAAATATTAAAATATAACAACATAAAGCTAACTAGATATATATAGATGTAACCAATTTAATAATATTTATTTTCAATTTTTTCAAACCATTTCTCTTTTTTTGGAACACAAACCTATAAGAAGCACAGATATGGTAATGACACAACATTTTCTGTAATGTATAACATATATCAAACAAGCAAGATTTCTGTAATGTAGACAACTAAGAAGCAAATAAATAACATACTCATCATATGACAAGTGAGGCATAGTTATGATCATGATGAATAGTTAATAACAAGATTTGAAATGACTAAGCAAGTATTAGTAGTATGAATCAAAACAAAGCAACATGTTGGCCACTATATTGAACAAGCAAAGCATATATTGTATATACGAGAAATGAACATGAATAGCGTCGTGAGTATGATACGGTGTGCACAGACTTCACTAGGCACGAACTAGGAGTAATAATAAGGAAAATGTCATATAAATATGGATACGTGCATATGTTATCATAAATAAGGTAACACGTGTAACATTGTGATGACAAAGGCTTAGAGCATGTATGTTTGTGCAGGCAAGGGTATCAAGCATATATGCAATGGTTAGAACATATATGCATACACGTGGCTAGGATAACAAGCATGAAGGAGAGCACACACCTATATGCACGCCCGTGAGCATGGCCAAGTCATGGTTGTGCTTGGCTAAGTCGGATTGTTTTGGACAGCAAGAACAACAAACCTCAATGCCCGATATTATACGGATAACGACTGAATTCGAAAATATTACACGAGGAAGTTGTCGGGCTTGAAGTAAACTTTTCAACAACTCAAGCATCGATTCAATCTAAGTTCATAAGCGAAAGATATCACAACTTTTCTGAGGGCTACTCGCTAAGCTGGAAATGTTGGTTATGCTAATCCAAGGACATCAACTACTAAGCCTTTTTTTGGCATGGGTAAAGACTATATCAACAAAAATAATATGAAAGAAAGTTGTAGTGCTTAGAATTCGCTCATTGTAGAATCCTAGATAGCTCAAACCAAGTTGTAATAAAGGATATACATCTATTTTTCTAAACCTATACTGCTGTTAAATTAACAGAAAATACTGCTGAACAACAACTTCTAGGTAATTTTAGACGAAGATGATAATTGAATCAGAAAATAGTTTATAAGAAAAAGTTATAAATTTTTGAATTATCTTTCTAATGAATCCGGAATGAGTTTAATCAGAGTTTTAGAACAGGAGTTATGTTCTTTTAACTAACCTATCCTTTTGCTGACCTGCCAAGACCTAGTACAAAAGAATGCCAAAACTTCCAGAAAATCAGAATTTGATTTCTAAAAGAAAGTTGTAATTCACTAAATTATCTTTCTATTAAGAATAAGGCTGATTGGAGTAAAAAAGAAAAGTTATGGCTATTTTCTGGAAGGCTGCTGAGTACAGTAGAACTTGGACTTATACGTGCACTATTTTAACATGCACGTTATAATACATGCAATAAATCCATATAAATGCAATCTAAAATATTTAGAGTTATGAAAACACATTACTCAACATGTCAGGATCCATATATATGACTTGTGCATGTAAAAATGCATATATACTACTCTTTTTGCAAGAAATATAGTGAAATTTAAAAATTCTAAAGTAACACATATATTGTCATAGTGATGGATGAGTTTATTAGAGCTATTCAAGATGAGATATCTTGGAGTATGCTATTTGCTGATGATATTGTCTTTAGTTGATGAGACAAGATCAGGGGTGGATGTCAAGTTAGAGTTATGGAGGCAAATATTAGAATATAGGGTTTTAGATTGAGTAGATCTAAAATAGAGTATATGGAGTGCAAATTTAGTAAATGATGGATCCTAAACTATAGTGCTGTGACACAAATAAGCAGTCAATTTAAGTATTTAGGTTTTATTATTCAGAATGATGAAAAGATCGATAGTGATGCCATCTATAGAATCCAAGCTAGCTGGTTAAAATGGAAGAGTGCAATGGGAGATTTATGCAACCGTAACATTTCATTAAGGCTGAAGGGAAGATTTTATAGAACTGTTATTATGCCAGTTTTATTATATAGCACGGAATGCTGGGTTATAAAGAAACGTTATTCACAGAAGGTAAGTATAACATAAATGCGCATGCTTTGTTGGATGTGCGGTAACAGTAGGAGAAATAAAGTGAGAAATGAATATATCAGACGTACAACAGCAATCAAAGTGAACAAAAGTGAACAAGAGAACAAAGGAAGTGAAGCAAAGAAACTTCAAAAAAGAAAGATTACAAATTTTCCTATATTTTACTTCTCGGAGAAGAGAAGTATATATAGAGATTTTTCAGAGATTTTCCTCCTAAAGAGATTAAGAGGAATCTTTACAGTTATGTGTTTGGTAGAGGGTCACTTCACTGGTGCGGTTGGTGTAGGGTGGTGGAGAGTTACTTTCCCCGGTATCATTATTGAGGCTGATGGAAGATGATGCTGGAGTGATAAGGAGGAATCTTTTTTTGTGGATAAATGGGCCCACCATGCTTCTTTATTCGTCAATTTTGATATTGGCCAGTTGTTCCTCATCCATGTCAGTGTCATCTTTATTGTCATCCAGCATTTAATTATCTTGTTCCGCATAGAATTCTTCTTTAGCTTTTGCCCCAATTCTCCCGAGGCTGAGAGAGTCTAAAATCAGGCAACTTTCTGAGCCTTTTCTTCAGAAGCTTCGAAAGCGGATAAGTAATCATAAAACAAAACTGTCTTCCCTTCGTAGATGGAATGAGCCCCAGAAAGAGCTTCTTCATATGCCACTTGGAAGAATTCTTTGGCGGCATATGTAGCTTCATTTTCAAGCACAAAGTCTTGTTTGGAATATTTACCAAAACCATGAGCCGGTTGGAGATTGTTTGGATGCAGCTCCCAGAGTTGTACAGAGGAATATAATTTTATGTATTTTCTCTCTTCCCAAATGCTCCAGACCCTGAAAAAGAAGACCGTCTGGTATCGGGTAGCGTAAGACTTAAGTCTTTCGCTGCAAACATTTGGAATGTACCCTGTATACTCCTCATGGTGATCAGTATTTACATAAATTTCAAGGACAATTCCTAATTTAATCTGTCTCTGGAATTTAGGAATTTCCTTGAAACAAGTAATTAATCTTGGCATGTTGAACCTGTTCAGTATCAACTCCTCCTTTTCAAAGAAAAAGGAATATCAGTAGCCTCCAGATTCTTGAAGAATGCTACTAACTGGCCATCTTCCAGCCAATTTTGTTGATTGAGGGAGACCATTTTTTGAATGATCAGTTCTGCATCTAACTATCTTGCCTTCTCGGATTTAACCTGACAAATCTCAAGAAGATTAACAAAATCTTGAATTCGAACACTTACTAAGTCTGCAGTGTCCAATTTGGAAAAGATTTTCTTCAAAATCTGCTGTTCTTTGGAAGATCCTGAATAAAACCTTTCTTCCTTTTTAGATAAAGTTTCGGACCTTGATGTGTTGGAATACAAGCAAAGACTTTGCATTAACTCTGCAATCTTTGCCATCTTTTCATCTTGCTATTGGTTGTAGACTTTGGCTTGCATAATCTCTTGCTTAATCTGGATGAGCCAATAATTTGCTGCTTTTATATCATTTGATTGGATAGATTTAAAGCACCCATTTAATTTACTATAAATGTCTTCATCTGAAATCTTCGGATTGTGATTATACCAATTCCTGACTTACTGCTATAGCAAAAGGCTTGGTGTTTACTCGCCGTTGGGCTATGATCTGAGGTAGATTCTGTAGAACCTTCTTTTCTCCAGTAGGAGTGGCAGTCTGTAGACTGGTGGGGGCAGCTGGTAGGCTGGATATGGTCGCCGGTAGGCTAGATGTGGTCGCCGGTAGGCTGGATGTTCCTGTAGGGACGGTTTTCTCTGTAGAGAAAACTTTAGCCTCTGTAGAGACTTCCTTCTTGGTTTCGGATGACTCCGCAACCTTCTTCCCTTTCTTTGAAGGGACCGTCTGCCAGGCTTGCTGGCACTTCATTTGACCTGCAAGCTGTTTAATCTGAATATGCATATTTTCATTCATAGTCTGGTTAATAAATCAGCAACACTGATTAATTCTGGGCAATTAGGACCCCTGTCCAAAACTGATTAGAAGCATCTGTTTGCAAACTTATTAATTTTGTTTCAGAAGGAAAATATAATATCTTTTGTTCTTTTACTAAAGACTTTATATTTTCTATCTTTTTCTTTTCTGATTCCGTTAATGTTATCAGAATTTTATCCGTATTTCACTTTCTTGGTTGTTTACCAGTTTGTTGTTTATATTTACTCTGTTCTACAGTTCTGTTCTACAGTTAACCTTTCTTGTGAGATAAAGATGCCTTCTTTAGTTTGTTTGACTTAGAAATCATGAAAGTATTTTAGCTCACATATTATTGACATCTCGATCTCATCCTGCATAAACTTCTCAAACTTATATCAAAGATCCATATTAGTAGTTACCAAAATAATATGATCAACATAAATTTGCATAATAAGGATGTCTTTGTCAGATTTCAAAATAAACAAGGTATTGTAAGGAACTTATTTAATGAAATCATGTTTTTAAAGATAAGCACTTAGTCTTTCATAGCAAGCACGAAATGCCTGCTTAAAACCGTATAGTGCCTTGTCAAGCTTTAAAATATGATTAGAAAATTTTTAATCAATGAAAACAAGAGATTGCTCTATGTTAACTTGTTCTTTAAGATAACCATTAAGAAACACTTTTAACATCTATTTTAAATTACTTGAAGCCTCGGTGACAAGAATATGTAAGTAAAATCTAAATGGCTTTAAGTCTAGCAACGGGTGCAAAAGTCTCGTCAAAGTCAATTCCTTCAATTCGGTTATATCCCTTGGCAAGAAGTCTAGTTTTGTTTCTAATAATATTACCTTCTTCATCAATTTAATTTTTAAAGACCCATTTAGTTCCTACAATTGGATGATCATGAGATTTCGGAACTGTCATCACTAAAATCCGAAGGTCTCGGCCCACAGGAGATGCCCAAGTCAACAAGTTGGTGAGGCCCGTAAAGCTAGAGTTAACTCTAGGGACAACAAGAATCAAACCAAGTCAAATACTTGCCAAAACCTCACCAGCCAAAACAACCACAATGAAATCAGCGGATCTGACCCATTCATGCACGCAGGAGTGTTATCTTTACACAAAAAAAGTGAGATTTGGGAGACTCGCCATAATTCACCTACCAGAAAAGATTCGTTCATATAAATATAGTCCCAACCCTAGGGTAAAGGAATGAATCTTCACCAAGAGAAGCATATGTATTCAAGAGGAGAGAGAGAAAATAGAGAAGAGAGACCTTGTGACATCATTTTCTCCACCTCAATACAAGTGCATGCCAAAAAGACTATTATTGCCAAGGACATAGATCGAGTGCTATTTCAATCAAACCTCGTAATTTTTGTGTCTCTACTCTATTTTCTCATTTTCATCACGGTTTGTGGTGGGTTTGGTTCGAGTAATCTAGTCAGACGAATTTTAGCATAAACAAGATCTAATTTCCATACATTATCCTTGTGAATTGGTTTAATACTTCTTGCATAACCATGACCTAACTTTCTTAATTAAGTACCTCACATACTTCTTTAGGCTCTTTTTTAGAAATAAAACTAACATTAGCTTAAAACTCTCAAGAGGTGATTGAGTACGTATACTTGCTCTAGGGCTTCTAATCACCAAGTCTCTAAGATGATTTGTAGAAAATCTCAAATCATTTGAGGGAGTGGTTTCCTCTCTCCGCATCCTTTCTTAAGGATTCTATGTTATCTAGATTTGTTTATGAAATTTCCTTGTCTTGTTAGGCCATCTCCGAGGGGTTTTCATCACACCTGTTAGATGAAACTCTAGCATAATAGATGTGTTATTTTGATCAAACTTCATATGGATAGACTTTTCAAGTAGCCTTAATATCTTATTCTACACTCTATATGCCCTGCTATAAGAGGAGTATCCCGTAAAAAAATATTCATCTGCATTGCTGTCGAATTTTCCCAAAATGTCTCGTGTTCAAAAGAAAACACTTGTAGCCAAAAACATGAATATGTGCAATATTAGGGGACTCACAATAGTAAAGCTAAATGAAGTCTTATACAGTTTAGATCTCAAATATACCCTGTTGATGACATGGCAAGCTGTATTGACTGTTTTAGCCCAAAAGTGCTTAGACTCTTGTGTTCAAATGAAAACTCTTGTAGCCAAAAACATGGATAAGTGCAATATTGGGGACTTGCAGTAGTAAAGCTAAAAGAAGGCTTATACACTTTAAATCGCAAATATATTCTATTGATGACCTGGCAAACTGTATTGACTACTTTAGCCCAAAAGTGCTTAGACAACAAAATAGTCATTAAATATCATTCTAGTTATTTATCATAATGTATGTTCTTTCTCCCGACCACTCCATTTTGTTGAAGATTCTAGGAGAAGAGAACTCAGAGAAATTCCTTTTTCAGAACATAAGTGATTGAACAAAGCATTTTCAATTTCTCCACTGTGATCATATTTAATAATTTTAATGTGGAGGCCTTTTTCATTTTTAACCTTTTTCGGAAACTTCTGAATACAATTAGAACAATCACTTCTGTTGGCTAGAAATATAATTCATGTGAATCGTGACTAATCACCAAACCACCACTTAATAGTACCTTCTTACCACCTTAACTCTGTGTACTAACTGGACCAAAGAGGTCTAAGTGAAGTCAATGCAGAGGTTTAGTGGTACTTACTTGGTCCTTGTGCATTAACCTGGATATTACTCCACCAAATATATCATATTATAAATAGATTTTGTTATTTATCAAACAAGAGTCATATACGAACATACATCCCACAAAGGGGGCTGGTGGCTGCTAATAAACTTGGCATTAGATCTAGTAATAAGGGCCTAGGGTCGTGTGGGTAAGTTAATCCAGTATAAAAGTGGTTCATGTTTTCAATCTGGTTTCTTTTTCAAACAGTGTCTATAATGTAGTCTCATATAAAATGTTTTAAAAAATAAATTGCCATTAAAAACTCATAACTTATTAAAAATTAGATGTTTCAAAAAAATGTGTGAGAATTTGTATAAAAAATACTTTAAATAATCTAATGCTTATTTAAAGTATAATAAATATTAATGCATGTAAGAATTATTCATCTAAATATTGTTAGAATTAATTGCACATGTGACAATTTGTTTTATAAGGTTGGAAATGGGACTCGTAGAATTTTCAGTTAAATTGTGTTGTACTGTTTTTGAAACTGAACCAAAACGAAAACTTAAAAAGAAATTGGTGAAGCTCAACCTGCCAAGACTTGCATATCGAGAAAATTTGAGACTGAGTTCTCAAAGCCATGCTACCTCAAATTGATTTATACAATGTATTAGGATGAGAATGCAGAAATGCTCTATTAAGAAGTCTTGTATGCTCATGCAATGCCAGGTATTCGTTAATACTGTTGGTTATGCCTGCTATATTAGAGTTCTGGTTTCTCGTTTTATTTCTGTATTATGTTTTTCAAATTTTCATTGAGGCGGCCTGCTGGAAAGAAACCCTCATCCATATATGTAAACAATGTGGAAGCTTTAGATATTTATATGAAACTAATCTATCAGTTATCAAATTTAGTTTGCATTTGAGACATTTTCAGCTCTATTTTTGATACTCTGGTTATTCTCAATTGTTTGCTGTTATATCTGGACCATTTCAATACTTGTTTGCTGTATCTTTTGGGCATAGTTGTGCACACTGCATAAATTGAGGACACACTTTATCATGTGGCTGTAGGATGGTAAAATTGAAGCAGAAGTGAAGCTTACTGGGATCCTCAGCTTGGGAGCGTTGCATCCAGGGGAATCAAGAAAATATGGTACGACTATTGCTCCAGGTTTATATGCACCTATCCATCAACATTTTTTTGTTGCTCGCATGGACATGGCTGTTGATTGCAAGCCTAATGAAACCTTTAATCAGGTACACTTTAATTTTTGAATTAATTATGTTATGTTGGACTGTAAATTTTTTATCAATTTTCTTTTTCCTTTTATTGGTAACTTGTTAAATTCTTCACTATGCAGTAGATAAATGCTTTTAATTAATTACCAATCCTGGAAACTGATAGATCGCTTTCCAAACTGGATTTATCTTGTCATAATTGTGTCCTGAATATCTTGATTGACAAAAACACAATATCCAAACATGACAATGCTTACCTCAAATTTTTGTTTTATTCAATTCTTTTATGTGTGTGAGTGTGCACGGGGGGCAGGCAGAGGCCTCTCTCCTCTCTCACAGGAGGTGTTTGCGACTGGAGAAGTAGATTTATTTTGTTTTTTTCCTTTCTTATTTTTAAAAAAAAAGTTTTTTGTTAGGTTTCTTTCGGTGGTGGTTATGGTTGTTTTTGTTATCCGTGGGTGGGTGGTGGTTTTTGGCGTGGTGTGATCTCAACTGTGCTTTCACTGACACTGTCATGTGCAAAAGGGTGGGAAACAGTTTCGATAATACCTAGCAATAAATTTTAAAATTTTTAAATATTTTTCTATGTTTTATTCTATTATGTTAGCAATACACACAAAGTGAAACCTTGAGTATCTTAAATGAAGCTGTTTCCACTTCTTATCATCAATCACTAATAAAGATGGTTTGATCGAGGATGATGTGGAGAATTGCTTCTGGAGTATTATGCATTCACAGAATATTGTTATTGAAAGGAAAGCTCTATGAGTATTACAAGCCAGCAATGTTTTACAGTTCAGAATGTTGAGCAATTAAGTATGGTTAGTTGCTCTTGTATGCACATATGCAGCTGCCTAGGTCTTTAAACTCTTCAAGTTGGTGATTAAAGGATCTTAAGGTCTTTTACGTCCTATATGCTAAATTAATATCAATAATTTGCTTAATAACAACTCACCCATTTGAAATTCATACACAAAGCCTTTGTCCCAAATGGTAGGTGGAAACTATTTTATTCAGCTCTGTTAAGGGCATCTCCTTGATTACATTTATTACTAAAATATCCAATTTAATTGACTCTTTCCATGCTCATTTAGGCTTAACTCTAGTCCTTGTTACTCCATTAATTATGAAACCAACACTCCTAATGGGCACAACATGGAAAATTTCTTGACAAATTGTAGAAGGAAAGAATGTTTGAAGGGAGAAAGGACATATAAGGAAGTCGAAAGTTGCTTGGATGCTTGTCTATGTCTTTGGTTCTAGGATATTATCAGTATAGCACCATATATTAGCCACATGAAGCAATCCATCAAGTTGTTTTTGAAATTCATGTTGGTCAGGTATTAAAGAGGATGTCTTTTTGCTTTTGGCTAGAAACAAGTACGCTTATGTTTCTGCGTAGAAGATATTGATAATGGAGTGAATGAACATGGAGATTTTCTTGCTTGAAGTTACAATAGCAGTACTTTGGTTTCAGACAACTGTTTGAAATGATGTTGGAGTTGCAAATCTTGTTTCCTTGGATCCATCACTCACATGGAGTCAGCTTATAAATCATGTGAATCTTCTTTATTATAGTGTCATATTAGCAAAAACAATTGAAATGTGGTACCTCTAGCACTGCTGCATTAGTCATTTTTGTTTTTGGAATTAACCCAAGGACGTAATATAAGTAGCCTAGTTCCATTACTTTATGTGTTTGTTTTTACTGGAAATAAATCACTTCTCAAATGATATGTAGATTCTAGGTGGCATTTTTCTTCCCGTCATTTTGGATGGAAAGATTTCTTGGAGCTTAAAGACATGACAAAATGATTATTTGAAATCTCATATTTTTACTTTCTAAATAGAGTTAACCTAATCTCTTTTATATTAATCAGATTAATAAAATAATAAAAAGATTTTTTTAATCTGCAAAATTATACACATTATACTTCCCATTACTCCTTTAGTACTAAATATTTGCAAACAAGCACGTTCCAGGAAGAAATTCTTGCCCAAAACTGGTATATAAGTATAATCCAAAAATCAATAAGTATAATCCAAAAATCATACACGTAAATTAGATATGAAGATGGCGACTAGGTTGATGTTTCCATTTTAAGATAATTTCACGATCACAATGGAACTATGATAAGATAGTTTATTTACAACTTACATTGGAATGATATACAAAGTCAATAGATCTCAACCAATGACTAAATAAAATTTGTAGCTACAAAATCACTATGCATAGTTCTAGATCTAGGCCAAAAAAAAAACTAGTGTAGGGAATTTATTGAAACCATTTAATTCGGAATACGGTGAGATAGCTCGAGGTTGCAAGATTACATCACCTATGGGAGTCATATGTAAGTTATTAAATCATTTAAGATTGCTCGTGAACCAAATTTATTGTTCCTCAATAAGGTCCCTCAAAAAAGGATCATATCTTTTTGACAAGTATTCTTATTTAGGCTTGTCATCTAGTAAATTGTTCGGAAATATCATGATGAAAGGAACATAAGAGTTTGTCACTAGATACTTAACAAAAAAGGACCGCAGAGTTCCAAGGTTGTAATGCCAAAGGAATCATTACTGCAAGGCATAGAGGTGGAGGTTATAAGCATCTATACTGTCGATTTTCAACGAAATGAAAATGATATTTGGTAGAATCATAACCAAAAATACGACCCTAATCAAAATGTATACATTTTCAAGGCACTAATTCATTCCATGACGAGAAAGTGACTATTGAAGTTTAGCATTTGACTAGAATAGAAAGGCTTGTCCATGATAGCACTTGAGTGATGTGTCAACGATGCCTTGAAGGAATTGAACGAGGAATCATATGAGGTGAAAATCTCATGTATGGTTTTGTCCTCGCCCCTATCATGAACAATCATCAATGTATAAAGTGGACGACTGTTCGGTTACAAAATTAATGCTTCAGTGACCCATGGAATCAAGATAATCACTTTGGCGTAAAGTCATTGAGACGGCTAGACGGAGAGGTTTTCAATTTCACATTTCTATTTTGAAATGTTGGCTAGCTAAGCGTCATGTAATAAGAGTAGTTATGAACCATGTAGGCCATTCTAATTCCCATTTCTTCTCGAGAAACAATACTTCTATGTAGTGTTTAAAAGGCATTGGATGCTTTTGGGTGCTAGACCAATGCCTAATGCCCTGCCACCTGAGCGGCACCATATTTTAAATAAATTATGAAAAATAAAATCTCTTCTTGTGCCATTCTTGCTAATTGTCGTAGACTTTAATGGGCTGTCTCCGGCCTTTGGTGCCCGTCTCCAACAGCTTGGCTACTGTCACCTCTTGCCTGCCCCATTGCGGGTCCTATCTCGTGAAGATGGCAGCTGAAATGGATAGGCTAGTTGCATTAATTCCTTTATATGAACCAGATCTAGTTCGGACATTTCTTTTAAGTTATTCCTGTGAGGTTTAAGGGAGACAACGGCAAAGTGGGTGGAGATGGCCATTAGAGGCCTCTAACAACACAGATTCTTTATTTCTGTTTTAATTCTTGGTAAGGCTGTTTGCTTCAACCCAAGG
Organism: Dracaena cambodiana; assembly: GCA_036321105.1. Taxonomy (NCBI): domain Eukaryota; kingdom Viridiplantae; phylum Streptophyta; class Magnoliopsida; order Asparagales; family Asparagaceae; genus Dracaena; species Dracaena cambodiana. The sequence continues at coordinate 18,503,010 of JAYEPQ010000009.1, forward strand.
TGGGCAGCCAGGGTGCCAATTTTGCCTAGGCAGCTGCCTGGGCTGCCTTTTGTAATATGTTTTACACCTCTTGCAGTACCTTTAGCACTTTGCACAAAAAATAATAATAATAAGATCCATATTATTTGTGGAAAAATTGTTAATTAGGTGTGTGTTATCCTTATCGTCTATTTCTTTTTGTTTCATTGACAAGATCCGAATTTGTTGTCAAGACTGACATGGTCTGCAAGAATTCGCTTAAAAGAATTAATACTTCTTTCTATATGTTATCTGAGTAAACTTATAGGCTTAGTGTCATTTTGCCCACATGCAGGTGGTTGAGGTGAATGTTAAGGTTGAAGAGCCTGGCAGAAACAACATACACAACAATGCATTTTATGCTGAAGAAAAGCTTCTTAGATCTGAACTGCAGGCAATGCGTGATTGCGATCTTTTGTCTGCACGCCATTGGATTGTGAGGAACAATTATCCTTTTCTCTGTTTAACTTTTTTTGGCATATTACTCTATTTATCATTATTTCTTATTTATTTTTTGTTCTGTATTCTTTTTTTTATTATTCTTTTGAAGCTACGAAATTGATTTTCAGTTGACTACATTTCATTGCAATTTGCTCCATGGAAAATGTCCTGTAGGCTGGAAGAAACACATTTGCCCTCCCATTTGTAGTTCGCACTGTTAACTAAAATTTATATTTTCAAAAAAAAAAAAAAACTAAAGTACTCAAATTTACTATGAAATATATATGCTATCTGAACACTATACTTCGGTAGTGCATCAGAGATTGGTGCTAAAGAGGTTCAGGTGAAAGTCTTGAGACTCGAACTTTATGGGACTATATAAAAGATGCTTACAATGACAAATCATCTTGTTTTTAAATTTTGGTACTCATACTTGACAATTATCTAGTATTGATGTTATATACCAGTATACTTGACTAATTATTGTCTTGACTAAAATTTTTATGTAAGAGCTTATTGATCCATTCAGCTGAGAAGCAAAATTGCCGATACAGGTCCTAGAACACACCTTATTATTTATGTTCTGTGCTCTAGGTACGATATGCCCTTGTATCTAGAAATATTTGGGAAATTTTGTTTGCCATATTGATATGCTAGTTAGTAAATTATCTATGATTTAAATGTAGCAATGGGAACGTTGAGAAATTTCTAATTCATGAAAGTATTATTTTGATTGGATATGAGGATTTGGTTCCAAACTAATTTTTCGAAATGATTGGTTAAATCCTCAAGATCTGTTTGCTTGGATGCCAAATTTTTTATTAGTTTTCAGGATGTCAATCCAAAAACTAGCCCAATCCTTTCTGGATTGGAAAAAGGAGTTCAAGATCTCTTTTGTTTAATCTGAAGGGTTTCTCTTGGCTACTGACCACTTTTTTGGACAACATAGTTGACTTATGCTGGAGTTCTATGCAAGTTTTTTGAACTGTCAATGTTGAGGATTTGACACCAGAGGAATTTAGACGAAATTCAGAGGATTTAGAATGAAAGAAATCCAAAAGATTTCCATACTAACCATCCAAATATGCTTTAATATTTCTATTAGCCTAGTAAAAAGGAGTAGTCACTTTGTACCGCATTCATTTGAAAAATGTGATTATCTTCATATCTTGAGCGCATTGCACTAGTTGTAGCTGGGATCATTTTTGAAGTCGTGCAATACCTGGGCCTGACTGCATCTTCAAATTTCACTTACAATTGATATGATATAGCAATTAATGGATGACTTTGCAAGATCACATTTCTCTATAAATTTGACCACCTTTCTTATTAGTGCATAGCCTTCAAGGCGCTTTGAGTTAGTGGGGCGCCTAGGCAGACTAGGCTAGCATCAAAGGTCGCTTAGGCTGATCTAGGCACAAGGCACTATCTTGAGCACCTTCAAGCACTATTGTAAACATAGCTTTCAAATTGATAGCCATGTCCTTTTGGTGCCTAATTTGGTTATTATTTTTTAGAAATTGAAGGGTTAGGTTATATGAAGGTTTATCCTATTATTATTGTATGAGAATCTATCGAAGTTAGATTCAAAGGAAGGAAAGTAAATATAGATTCAAAGGAAGGAAATTAAATATATATTCGTTTGGTTCCTTCTAGAAGGATTTGGAACTAAATACTTGCTGCTAAATCTCAATGATGGGGCACCTACTTTGACAATCCACTTCATTGAGTTTGACTAACCTCATTTAAATTAGCAAAAAACTCAACGTGTCAACTAGTGGCAACATGGATGGACTAAAATATGAGTTGGTTAACTTAATGGTGTTTATAATATTGTAGATCAATTTTAACGGATTGGATCATCAAAGTTGGTACTCTATCATTGAAATTCAATGGAAAAATGTAGCTCTCAATCCTTTGGGAAGGGCCAAGTCTCTCTCTCTCTCTCTCTCTCTCTCTCTCTCTCTCTCTCTCTCTCTCTCTATACACACACACACACACCATCGACCATTATATCTCTTTCTATACACACACACACACACCATCGACCATTATATGGATAATTCACTCCATTCGTCTTGATCTACACGCATAAATTAGCTTAAAAATATAAACTTTAGTTGTTTCAGAAGTTAGTCATTCATCAAATGGTTCCTTTCCTCCATGGCTGGAAATAACGTATTTCATACGATCACCTAGTGTTTTTATATATTCTGATATATCAGTCGATTGATATCTCGGTTTGATAAGTGTATTTCTATATGGTTTCCCATTTTGTACCGAATAGACCGATATACGTTGTCGAAATATGTCCTGTAAGCAATAATATTAGATATTTTTTCAGTTACACAAAAAGAAATTTAACCTGACTCTTGATTTTTCATTGTTAGATTATGTTAAACTGTATTCACTCAGATGAAACTGAGCGAATCATCTATAGCATTGATCCATGGTGTTCTGACAGGTTATTATGAAGCTTTGTTTAGAAACTGGCATCAACAGATCATTTCCCGATATATAGGGAAAATAATCTGTTGAAGCTTGGTTCATGAACTAAGCTTCATGAGAACCTATGAGAACTCTGCCATGGGCTTGTCCATTTACTGATCTGCATCAAAAATTATAGCTTAAAAATGAAAAGTATAGTGATTTTGGAGCTCTTTTCACCTACACTTAACCCACGTAACCTTGACAAGATAAGAGAACAAAAGTGTCGTTAATTAGATAGTATTATGTGAATTTGGATTGAAGATCAAAGAATGGTAGCGGAGGATAATAAAATTGAATGTTGAGGTTTTTTTATAAGTCATCTATTAAGAATCACAAATTATGTGAATTTAGAATGAAGATCAAAGAGTGCCCAGTGGAGGATAATAAAATTACTGAATGTTGGAGGTAAATCAAACAGGTGACAATAAGTTGAACCTAATGATTCAACTCATAATGGAATCTATAACTGTTGTCAAAAGGTTAGGAAAGCTAAGGAGACTTTGAGAAAGATGATGACAATAGCAAGACCTTAAGATATTCCTATTGAATTTTGTAGGTTTTCAGGGATACAAGCTTAGTAGGGTTAACTATGTTATTTAACAAATTTATAGTGAATGTAGGATTAGGACTTGGGTACCTATATATAAGAATAAAAGAGGTAAGTAGCATTGTTTAAACTGCACAGAATCAAAACTTTGGAGTCCCCAATAAGAAATTGGGAGAGCTATTGAGCAAAAACTAGGGAAAGAAATCTTTGTGTTGGAATCATTTTGGTTTCTTTCAAGGAAATTTAACTTTGGTAGCTATTAAGTTCTGGAAGCAGTAAGATGGCTTACCCATATATGGTCGGTTTTCTTGCACAGATATAAATAGAAACCCAATACTGTTCTAACACTAGTACTATTCTAATACCGCCCTCAAGGTGGAGAATATATGCTTTAATTTGTCATGAGCAAGAAGGGATAAAACTAACGAAACTTTAAAAGCTTTATTAATAGGCAACAACGAGGTAGTAGATTTTGTTTTCTTATAAACACATTTGCAGTCGATGTTAAGCAAACAACAATAGTAGCGAATGACCATCTTGACTATGCGCTTTTATTGAAAATCTTTTCGTTTCAACATAAACCTTTTAATTTTCAAAACAAGCGTCTAGGATTTGAAAGATAGGAAAAGAACAGAACAAATCTTCCTTTGCTTGGCAAATGATTGAAAGAAATTAGGGAATTCATTATGAGAGAACTATTTTGTGTGAATGAGAAGATAAAAGAAAATGAAAGATACGAGAAAAAAACTTGTTACTATAGATTTATAGTAACCTCTGCTAATTTCTTTTTAAATGATGATGGATAAGCTTTGGAAACGATAATGGCATAGATTATAAAAATTGACGGATATCTGCTATACAGACGAAGTTGAATGAGGCTCGGAATTGAAGTGGATGATGAAGAATTGGCGAGATCTGGACTTCGAGGAAGAGAACAAAGAAGGTTAACAATAGTGGGTAAATAGGGTTTTTAGGAATTTTTGTTTCTTGAGATTTTTTTATTTTCCTTCACCTTTCTTATTCGGATACCATGTTAGAATTTAGAAACAATAAGATGTCATACTCATCTAAGGTTGGTTCTCTTATTTAATAGATGATAAACAGAATCCAAATACAACTCTAATACCTAATACTAGTACTATTTCACTCAAATACTAATACTATAATATAAGCTAGTTTATTTACTAAGTAGATTGATGGAAATACAAGGTGAGTAAAAGACTTGGATGGTTTCACCGATTTAGAAAAATATTGTGATAAACTCCTAGAGAGAGAATGCATTAGATAGAAAAAGAAGTGTGATATCATTATAGATATGCACTTAATAGAGTAACTGACGTAGGACAGAAGCTAAATTAGGTTTAGGGATTTGGAAATTAGGATTTTATAGAAGATTGGGAGAAGAACAAAGTGAATTTGAGAATCCACCAGGCAAATCCACACCTACATTCAACGAATCTACGAAAAGAAATTTTAACATGCGAATCCACAAAAGAGGAATTTTCACAAATTTTTCATTTTTTATTAATTTTCATATCCAAAATACAAGACGTATTTAAAGAAAATCTTAACAGTAAAGATAAAACTCTATCATAAGTCAAAATTTAAATCAAAATTCTAATCAAACTCAACCCTATCTAGAAACCCTATCTAAATCAAACTTTATCAAATGACCTTATCCGATTTCCATCAATTCTCTCCGGCTTTATAGCATTTACCCTCAGGATTTATCCATTATGAATACGGAGATAAGAAATGTTAAATATGTCCAGATTGAACTTATCAGTATTCTTGCACAAAGTATCTCAATTGAGTCATGGTAGTGGTCTAGGAACTGTAGCTCGCGCATCACATTTGAACCACGGTGGTGGCAGGGGAAATGGCTTCTTTCGCAAATCAATATCAGATGATGGTAGATCTAGAGAGACACTTGCAATGGAAGTAATCGAATGAAATCATTATCAACAACAAATTCCTGCAAAATATTATGTGGATATGCAACAAATTTGTACTCATAATTACAAATTGCTATCTGTCTAGAGATGTTATCATGCATAATAAGCAAATGCAATACAGCAAACTCAAATGGTACAGCTCCTAAAAAGAGATATATAGGTTCCCTATGAGAGCATGCATCAATCACTACAAATGATATATCATTACTACATTGGGTGGGAATATGGTAAATTGCGGAAGGAGACTCCAAAAGCTTGTTTGAAGACGAAATATTAGGGTAACATGTCTTTTCTTCAAAGATTCATTGGTAGCAGCAACACTAGTATCAATTATCATGTTCGGTCTCTTCCTATATCCTTGGTTCCAAAAGTGAACACCCAGTATCAATGTTGAAAATAACACGTTATGAAACCCGTTATATTGCGTTACGTAACCTAACGGGATCCTAACGCTACGTAACAACTGAAAATAACTCAGTGCACCTTAACTGTACGTTTTTTATGTTATTTTACGTTATATTACGTAACGTTACGTTAATTTACGTTATGTTACGTTATTTACAATTATTTTTTTAGTAATTTCTATATTATTGTTGATTATTATTTTGTTTATTAGCGAATTGCTGTAATTTTTTTATTAGTTGTTGGCTTATTTGATTGCTTGTGGAATTACTAATGTTTTAATTTGTGATTGTTTCTTTATTCGCTTGTTATAATTTCTCTCCGATTGCTGAAATATCTTACTTATTGATTTTATTGAATTTTAAACTGAACTGAAATCAACAATTATAAATAAGATAAATTGAACATTACAAAAATATAAAGTACAATAATAATAATAACTGGAATTGAAACAAAAAATTGAAGTCTTGTTATCTTGTTTAAACGATGACTGGAATTACAGTTGGAGACTTAATATAATTTATGAAGATAAATGTGAAAATTATTGTAAAACTTAATATAAAATTAGAATAGATTATGTGAAAATTCTTTTTTAGATATTTTAAATTTATTTTCGAATTTATAAAAATTATTTTTTATAGTTTTATATTTATTTTTAATTAAATAAATAGAAATTGCATAACTTACGTTATGTGTTACGCTATATGCGACATAACCTAACAAAGATAAAACGTTACGTTATCGTTATCGCTATTTTAAACATTGCCTAGTATTATGTTGGGGTGGGCTAAACTCCACTAAGGCATCTTAAACATCACTAGTATTCTCTTAATTAATATGAATCTCAGTAGGTGCATGAATAAGTTCATTATAATATCACTAGCAATCACATAAGGAATGTCAGTATTTGCAACAAAAATAAATATACTAGATTCTAAGAGTGGTTCAATAATAATATAAGTACTTTCCTCGGGAACATGAACAATCTCAGTAGCCCTCGAATCGTCAATATAACGAGGCACGATATCCATGTGTTGACTCTTCAAGGGGCCCTCATAGTCATAATGTCAAGATGTGCTACACTTAGAATACTTAATCGAGGTATATTGAGAGAAAAGACTGTTTATATCTTTCACACTTAGAGCACTGTGTTCTTACATTTAAAGAGAATCTCTTTTTCAACTTATCAACGAGACGATTCTTATAACACGTAGGAAGGTACGCCTTTATAAGACTATCTTTAATTTCTTCCCATGAACTTATAGAATTCCAATTATATGCCTCACGATCTATCTCTACTAAAGTCCAAGAATCTTTGGCTTGTTGCACTATTACCTCCTAACAATTTAAAACTTATGCCTGCAAGACATCTCATTACAGTGGAAGTAGCAATCCAATTCACCAACCAGTCAATAAAGATATAGGGGGAGTAACCCTCAAATATGGGATATTTAAAGTAGAACTTTTTGTCTAATATCTCTCTAGCAACAAGCTAATCATAAGTCTAGTTAGACCTATCTGACCCTGAATGACGAATAAATCTTGTGGTAAAGAGGGTTACATTTATATTTTAGAATGGATTATGCAATGAAAACCAACCAAGTATGCAAATGATGGTACAAAACCTAAAACTCAGGCAAACTAAATGCATTCACTAAATTATCAATAAAAATCTTCAGATAGCTCAATTGCTAAATGCAAATAAATATGAAATCGTAATTTGATGAAAAATAGCAAATAATTATACAAATCCCTCATTGTTTTAAATATCGGCTGCAATATTGATATTGCAGCCGATATTGCGTTTTTTAATACAAAACGCAATGATATAAGCAATTTCATTGCGTTTAGCATTTTGGAAAAATAGCAGCGCAATATCGGATGCAAGCCAATATTGCGGCTGAAATATCGAATGCAAAATAGCGGTCAAAATTACCCAAAATCGGCTGAGTTTAATTTGCAACTTCTAAACTCATGGTTTTGCTTGCATTTTGTTTGGAGTATCAGTTTATGATTTTAATGTGGACTATAAATATATGATATTTAATTACTTATTCTTTCTCCTTTCATTGCGTAAAATTTTATATATTTATTGATTCATGTCATTTTTGTATGAATTAAGTTATAATTTATGAAAATTCTACAATTTGCTAGTGGTTATGAATTTATTGGCTTAATGTAAGTTATCAAAATAAGTATATCCTAAGCTATATATATAATGTTTATGTAACTTTTTATGATGTATGCATAATTTTCTTTATATTTATTTTCAATGATATATGAAATGTATATTTACATTAAGATATTGTCATCCAATATTTGAAAAATATTTCTGATATTTCTCCAATAATGATAACCATTATAAAATTTTCCTATCCGATATATCCGCTATAACCAATATTTAAAACCTTGAAATCACTAGAGAGAAGCAATTATCTATTCTCTTAACAAATTATTGCATTCCACTAATATTTGTAAAGAATGTAGCAATTGAAACTTCATTTCAAGTTATAGTTTGATAATATATTCGTTGCTTAGTTTTGATATATTTTAACCTCTCTAGGCACGGTGTATGGTTAGACATTGAATGTTTATTTTTATTATTCATATGACATGCTTAGATTAACTCAAAACACATATATAGGATTAACCAGAAAAAATAGCCAAATTATTAAGTTTACATGTTTATTTGTTTTTGTGCTTTAAAGATATATTTCCGGCAGTAGGAAAACCATGTAATTTATGCAACTGAGATAAATAAGTATAAACATATCCAGTAAATTATTTTATAGGGGAGTTAACTTATATGACTAGCAATTTTTTCTTGATAATTAATAATCAATCAATCTTCAGTTTGCTAATTTAAAAATCCAATCTTTTCACTCCTTAATCTATTTCTTTTATAAGTGTCTAGTACAATAAATAACGATCCTCGAAAGAACAATCTTGGATTTACCACCCATATACTATTTGTCGATCTCGTGCACTTGGGTGTTTACAATTTAGATCGCGATCAATAATCATATTGTGGGACATCTGATTCTTCATCGGAATTACTAATGCTTAATTTCGGTTTGGGTGTGGATTTTCCAAAAATAATGAGGGACTGGTTTCGTCTAGCTAGTACAACAAATATAGCACTGGTTGAATCAACCTTTATTTGATTATTTGAGTTTGAGTAGACAATACATATACCTAAAAGAATGAGTACTCACGCTTAAAGTTTTTCAGAAAATTACTCACAATTGAGCTCTAATAATCATGTAAAAAGTTGTGGAACAACTGTAGTAGGTGTTGGGCGTGACTTGAAAATGACCTCACATCAGAAGCGAAATCGAGGCGACAATGAATTCAAGTCTACGTCCTCACGTCAGAAAAGCCGAGTAAACCCATCACAAACTCAAACTTCGATCTTGAAGACAAACCTTTTTGCTACGAAATTTTAAACAAGTAATTTAAGTTAAATTTTCCAATATCTGTAAGAGGCATGACGATACTTCCAATCCCCCATGATCATATAACTAATTATCTATGCATCTTCAGGAGACAAAGAGCGACATCCTATACCAAGTCTTCTCAATGGCCCTAGAAAGTGGGATGAGAACCTTGATATAGTAATCTAGTCATTGGGTAGATCACATCGTTTCGCCAGCACTATCTCGAGTTCATTCAACAATTTGTAGTGAGCAGAAGTAGCAAGAAAAATGTCTCCTCTTCCCAGTCATCGAATAAAGGTAGGGGGAAAAATTAATAGACTTTATAAAGAGGTATAATGAAGTAAAGTTGCATGCAAAAAATTGCTCGCACTATCTCAATGGCAGCTTTCATGCATGGTATCTGACAATACCGATGTAAGGAAATTAAATGGTAGAAGGAAGCCAATACCATTGAGATTCTTAAGAAGTATATCAGATAAAAAGAGTTTGAGATGGTCTATTAGGACCATTTTGGTCAGGTAAAAAAGCCAGAGATTAAAAAGGACGATAAGTGGAAAGACGTGTAATTGGAGTTTTCCAAAGCATAGGGGTGATTATCACCGGGATGACTACTTCCGAGAGGAAGATAATAAGTTCTCTCGCGAGGAAGACAATAGGTTCTCCTGCTTAATATAACTCGAACTGGAGTCCTCTATCAGATTTAGAGGGAAGGGTTACTCCCTCCACATCCTCTCATAACTCCTCTAGGTAGAAGGAACACTCAACAGTATTTACAACCACCAAGATCATGGTCACAATACCGAAGTTTTCCCAACTAAAGTGAGACATTGAAATCTTGATTCACCGAGGACATTTGAAGAGTTTTGTTGGTAAAGATTCGACGAGAAGATCATCTTCTACTCGCCTGATAGGAAACAACACCAAGAGTGACTCCTTTGGAGTTAAAGTGAAAACAGTCATCTTTACTATTGTTGGAGGACCAGCTGCAGGAGGGTCTACCTACTCAGCATGCATCTTTAAGTCATTACCTTAAAGATCTTTAGTGATAGTAATTTATGTTAGTTTGCTGTACTAGAATATTTATTGAACTATAGCTGTTATTGGGTTGTTATTGTTCTATAAAATTGTAGAAGTTTTCTAATGCAATTTATGCACTCTGTCTTCTAGGTAAGGAACACAAGAACTGTTAATCGAGCAGGTCAACTTACTGGTTACAAGCTTGTTCCTGGTTCAAATTGTCTACCATTCGCTGGTCCAGATGCAAAGTTTCTGAGAAGGGCAGCCTTCCTTAAGCACAACCTGTGGGTCACACCATATAAGCGTGATGAGAGGTATCCTGGAGGCGAATTTCCCAATCAAAATCCACGTGAGGATGAAGGATTAGCTACATGGGTTAAGAAGGACAGGTCCCTTGAGGAAACTAACATTGTTCTCTGGTTAGTATCCCATGCTTTTAGTTGCATATTAATTTTATGCATAATATTGGATGGAGGTGTCATTTAATTTCTAAACTATTCCTCATGGACTATTTTTGTCTATTGCATTCTTAAATCTAAAGTGCCACCATTCAGGCATATTGACATTGTATCTTCTGAAAACTTTAGTTAGCTTCTTATATATTTTATCCTTTTACAAAACTATTTGCTCAAATGTTGTGCTTTGGTTTAAGTCATGCATGTGTTTCACATATAATAATGATTGCCTTCCATTTTTTTCACTTCTAAAATGGATTATCTCGTCTAACTTGTCCTAAGATAAAAATGTTCAGTCTAATTGTTTGTTAGATAAAGCTTTTGGTGTAGGATAAAGCTTTTGATTGCCACTAGATCAGTATGTAAAAGACTCTTTTCTTCTTTATAGCATATTAGCTTGGACATGTCATAACAGTTCTTACACTTGAAACATTGTCTCATAACCTCTCCAACTTTAATTTTAGAATGCTTAATTGAATAAGCTAATATAGTCAAAGTCTGAGTGAACACAATCTAGGTATTGTCTTTCGTTTTCTCTAGAGAATTATTATTCATTTTTTAGCATAATATAGCTTTCCGTCAAATAGAATCGTAAACTCACTATATTTTGTGTACATGTTACTTTAGCTTAAGTTGCCATGAAAGGTGAAATAAATCTTGCATTTTGACAGATCTAAGTTGCTTGTTAGTCATATTCAATAGCATCATTGTCTAAGCTGTCTTCCTGTCTAGAAGGCAGTCAACTATGGGATGTCTTTGTGTTGACAGATATTTAGATGATTCATGACCTTCTTATGACTGTCAGGAAGGATCAACCCTATGAGTTTCTTATAGAGTGATTATCCTGGTCAAGGAGATTATAGATAAGTGGGGTTCAGTAATAATCTAATTGGCTGCCAACTGAGCAGAGCTCAGACAGCATGACCGCTTCCTTTCCTCACGGGGCATCGTGGCTGGTCGTGGATTTGAAAGTTCCCATCAGCATTATGCTTGTGGCTGGTTGTGAGTTTGAAAGTCCCCATCGGGTAATATGCATGGGAATTTTTCAAATTAATTTGTGGAAACTCACTGAAGGGTCATATTGCACAATCACAGCGTTTTGGAGGCTGCTAGACTTCAGTGGTTCATGTGAACTGACCCACGGTGTACAAAAGCTGCATATGGCTGAAAACAAACAGTGTGGGTTGTTGTGATCGTTGTGTAGTTTAGCATTTATTATGTAAGCCTAAAAGCAATTCTCAAAAAAAAAATGTAGATTTAGTTGGTCTTATGAAATTTAAGCTCGTTTAATGAGGAGCAACACCCAACATTGTAGAAAAAAGGTTTATGAGCAACACCCAACACTATAGATTGTGCCTTTGGACCGAATCGATTTGGGTTATGCACCCATATATGCGGTGATCCCGCATACCGTGCGGATTATGTGACCATCTATCCCTTTTATTGACAACTATTCATTTGGATATTTTCTAAATACCCAACCTAAAACTCAACACGCGAAAACCTTAAGACCTTGATCCTATTTTTATATTCACCCATCTTTCTCTCCTTCTCTCCTAGAAGAATGGTGAGGCTGTGGCAACATAATGATATTTCTTTCTCATTCCTTAATCTTTTGAATTCCTTCTCTTATTATGATTCTCCTATAAGATTACCATTTTTCCCTCAATCTCCTTTTTTTTTTTTTTTTTGTGAAGCTAGCCTGCAATTAGCACTTTGTGAAGCAACACCAGAAGAACTCTTGCCACTTGGTTTCTAAATTATGGTTTTCACTCATAAGTTTTATCATATATATTTTTCTTTTAATAATTTGAAATTTTTCTACAATAATATATGGTCATATAGACGTGTATATGTGTATATAAAATTTAGTTCAGTTTAATTCTGCATATTCTGCTTATTCCAAGAGTAAACCATTTATATTTACGCCTTGTCCACAGTTATGCCTTGTCCAACCTAACATGTAACAAAAACATGTTTTACGACATTGGCAACACGCCATATTCCCCTGGACTAGTTCAGAAGATGGGTGAAAGTCTTATTATATTTGCTTCAGGAAATAGCGTTCATCTGTAAGGCATGATGCAAAATGTAGAACCAAGGGAAGGACGTTCTCCAGTATTTCTTGTACTGAATTAGTACAGTATTAATTCCTTTACATATATATATTTATTGCTTTTGCTTACCTGTTCAGTGTTTTTGTCCATGCATATTTTCTGATCTTTATAACTTTATCAATATGCATAAAAGAAAACATTGCTTGTACGTCAGCCCTCAAGAAAATTAGATTGTCATGCCCTGACTAATTAAACTTCGAAATCCTTGTATCTTGGTGATTCGAATGATTACTTATAGACTTCAGTTGAGGGTGCTACTCAGTGTCTTTCAAAGGGATAAATTGTGAGATGCACGGCCTGGTTTTGGATATTGGGCTGCTGATTCCAATCAACCAACACTATGGGAATATTTAGCTCTAGCCATCTCCTGAAAACTTAGACGTGTATGAACTATAGTTCTATCTTAATACCAACATCGACATCAAGTGAGCCTTTTTTTTGGTTTCTATCAGAATGGAGTTATCTAGTGAGTACACTTCTGGAATGAGTGGGGTGCATGAAAGATTGGGCATGTAGTAGAACAGAATAATGAAATTGTCATCAAAGTTCAAGCACTCTAAAGGTAATGCCTAATTCCTAAGGAAAAAACTGGTAAGCAAGGACGGACATTTTGTAGAATTTAGAAATTTACTAGAAAGGTAGGGGCACTAGCTTAGATGCTATCAATATCGACCTCCAAAGTTACTCTTTATTTGATAAGGGCTTTGAGAAATTTTATATTGGGAGTGGCATTTATCAGTGAGATAAAAACCTTAAGTACAGAACACTTTCCACATTTAGATGCTTTCACATTGACTTATGTAAAGTCTAAGAAGCATTAGATACTGTGTTAAATCCTCAGTTTGCACATTAAGAATGAAAGCCAGGTCCATATTCATGAAATTGATTGCGACATATTGCTGTATCTGTTAAGGGTATGAGAAACCCATAAAATTGGCTATGACTCTCTTGGTGCTAAAAACTCACTTTCCGTTATCTATTTATATCCACCTGCAATTGCAAAGCTTGCTCATGATTTGTTGTTGTCATCATAGTTATTGTTTTATATACACCTTTTTTACTCAATTTTTTCAGGTACGTGTTTGGAGTTACTCATATTCCTCGTTTGGAAGATTGGCCTGTTATGCCTGTGGATCGCCTAGGTTTCATGCTGATGGTATGTATAGTTCCCTTATTTGTTTCACTTTAAGTATATCATTGGCTTTCCTTTTTTTTGAGCTCTTTTATATACAAAATTAATCATTTATGTAGGTAATAAAATCTTTGTAAATTTCATATTATATATTTACATCGATATTTACTCTTTCTCATCCTATTAATTTATGGTTAGCCTAGTTAAGGCTGCATTTTGATGTCCATCGAAGTCATTAAACTGTCTGATTTTGGTTGGATTTGAAAAGAATATTATGAGATTTTCTAGGTCAGTGTTTGGATGACAAAGAGCATGGAAATTTCTATCTAGAATAGATATTTTAAATTTCTTGTTTTTGTCTCTTGTACACATGGCCCTACTTCCTATTAGGGCTTTATAATTTTTATATTATACAATCAACAAATATTAGATTTCCTAAAATTTGGTGACTTTTAACGCTATGATTTTTCAAATCAAATTATCCAAATGCATTCTAAGAATACTTTGAAGTTTTGTATCATTTGTTGATGGAAAAGCTATGATATATAGGATGCTCAGTGTTTTAAATATCGGATACCGGTCTCGTACCGGTCAGTCAAATTGCATACCGGTTACCGGATACCGGACGGGATATCGGGATATGACCCTAAATACCGGAGTGTCATATCGGTGTCATACCAGTTAAAGAATAATCATATAATTGGCTATATAGAACATAATAAAACGCATAAAATGTGTTTATAGCACTTACATTGGTTTATTTACATTCAATTTACGAATTTGCAGATATCGTTTAGAACGTTTGCATATGCACAGAGACAGAGCGAAATACAATCATAAAATAAAGAAAAATAAGTGATTTGGTTCACACAAAATAAAGAAAAATAAGTGATTTGGTTCACACAAAATAAAGAAAAAATAATCTTACTCAAAATTCACACAAAATCATTCCTTGAATCACTGATTCACACTGAATCAGTGATTCGGTTCACTGATTCACACTGAATCAGTGAACCGAATCACTGATTCAGTGTGAATCAGTGATTCAAGAAATCACTGTAGACTGCCCTACCCGCAGGTTCACTGTTCAGCCCTCCCAATTTAACAATTCCCCTCAAATTACACAAAAAAAAAATAAATCCAACATAAATCGCAATCAATTAAACCTAAATAGCACAATTATAAAAGAAATTGAAGAAATTTAAAATTCTAAATCAAATTTAAATTAAGAAAACAAACTGCGGTTACCTGGCCGGCGGCGACTGCTCCTCTGGCGAACGGCAATCACCCTTCGAAGACCCCCAGAGCTATGGAGAGCGGAGAAGAAAGATAGAGAGAACACGAGAGAGATTTATAGATGGATTGGGAAATGGGAAATTAGGGTTAGGGTTCGGCCGTTCGTCTCGATCGGTCGACGATCGCGGAGAGAAAACGAGAGAGAGAGCCAGAGAGTGGAAGAAAAAGAATCAGAGAGAGATTTATGGCGGATTTGGGGAAATTTGGGTTTAGGGTTAGGGTTTTGGTCGCGGGAGGGAGTCTCGGATCGCCGGGAGAGAAAGAGAGAGAGAGTTCGCGAAAAAATAGAATTTCTCCCCCCTCCCGACCCGTTTTATATCTTAACGGGTCGGGTCTGAACGGGTTATTGGGTTTAAACCGTAACCAAAACCCAATAACCGATATTACTAAATACCGGCCGGTATTAGACATATCGATACCGGCCGATATATCGCCACGTGGCCGATATATCGGCCCATACCGGTCCAAAACGATATCCGGTAAAAAAATGCTCATATCGTCTCGTTTCTTCAATTTTAACGATATATCGGCCGATATACCGGTATATCGGCCGATATTTAAAACAGTGAGGATGCTTGATGTATGATACTTCGCCTGACAAAGATTGGCTTGTTCGACACACAAGTAGATGACACACACGTCTATCCATTTGAAAATTGGTTGTATCTTCAAAATTATATGTAAGATGGACAATGATGTGCCACTTTTAGAAAAGCTGATTATTTTGTAGATATTAACATTAGTAAAACTAAGCTCTTTCATGTACGAGTAGAACAGGTACTAGTATTTATGCATCAAATCTTCTTATATTCGGACAAAATATACATATATAGCTGTTTCTTCATGTCTGGATTGTCGAGAGTTTCTGCCCCCCATCCCCTGTCTGTCTACTAATCACAGTGGAGAACTGTGAAATGTGAATTCTTGACATTTCATTAATGTTCTCTGACTTTCATGTTCCTTTATCAATCCACCTTTTCTGTTTTTCCTGGACTTTGCATACTTTCTATTGTCGATATGACATTGGATTCTAGGCAAACTCTTCTTAGAGGAACAACATCCTGTTCTAATAAGTGATGAACAATAGAGATTATGGTGAATTAGTCCGTTTTATTTGGTTGAGAAAGATGATTTAATCCATGTTTGTGGATCATAAACATATCATGGCCAGTTCCCCGGAGGATTCTTTCTCATTAGACTCGAGCAAGTGAAATGTCTCATAGGTGTTTTCAGGGTCTTTTTTCTAAGTTTTCGAAACATGGAATTAGTTATTTCGTTGATATGAACATGCAAGAAAAAAATGCTTGGGAGTCTCTCTCTTCAATCCTTTTATTGTTGTTACTTGGTATCTCATTCATACCTCTTGTTCTTATTTACCAAACCTGTAGTGGGTCGCACAGTAAGGTCAACAATTTGATGTTTTTATCATACATGATCGAGTTGCTAAATCTTCAGGATAGTTATCTAGAGCTGGAATTTTTCTTGCCAAACATCTCTTTCTGTTTGCCTGGAACAATTAGGGAGTATTCTGAAAGAAATGACATGATGTACGTCAAGCAGCAATATTCTTTTGAGTGTTGGTCAAATCTGTAAATATCAACCCATCAATATGACGAATAACACCTACAAAACCTTATCATTCAAATGGCTATTCTAACAAGGACGGGATATCTAAGTTATCTATTCACTGATGGGGGGGAAAGACGTGAATAGTAGTTGGATCAAGTATAAAATTATTATTTCTCCTTTGTTATATTCACTTAGCATTGGTCTTGAATGAATGTTCACAAATGTTGCCTGTTTTACAGGCATTAGTACTTCAAACATGGAAAGAAGTCCAGGTCTTAAAATGTTGATTGTTTTGCCTTCTTAAAAGTTATCTAGCAAAATATATTTTTCCACTATTAAAACATTCTCAGTTGTGGGCCTGGAAGTCATCTTTCCAGAATTTTATGGGTCTGGCTCTTATGGGATAGATTGTTTGTTGGTTTACTAAGTTTTTCCATATATTTAGATGTTATGGCTTTTTGTACATTTGTTTGAATAACTATTTAATATCTGATGTGTTAGGTACGTTTCAGGTTTCAAGAGGGTGGGCTGTGAAAATTTCATCTAGGATACCATATTGAAATTGATTTGTATGTAATAGTGGACAACAAGAGCAATTGCTTTCTTTGCATCAATAACTTGATGATAATATCCACCTGATCCCTGTTATTTACTAAATTATTAAAGTTATGACTTGTAACCAATAGTACATACAGGGGCTCAAAAGAAGGATAATGTTATATAGATGATACGCATTGTAATCAAAGTGCTTTTTAAAGTGCTTTTTTAATGAATAGGCTCATATTTTATTCATAAATATTTTTATTGATAATTACTGATACATTCTTTGGTTCTTAGTACAATTTCCTTATACAATAAAATTATGTCAGCAACCACGAAAACATTCATAAAGTGCTACATTTCAAAGCTAATGCTTCACTTTGCTTTAAGTTTGAATAATTGATAAAGCCTTCTCCTTTTGAAATATCATCGTATATGATCAAAAGATCAGAAAGTCCCTATAACTATTATCATATGTTTCACTAAATCAGAGGTCCCTGGAACTAACATTCATTAGCCGCTTGGATGCATTTCTTAAACTGTTCCACAACAATTTACTTTCTGGTTAACCTAGCAATTGATGATTGTTAAGCTATGCATTTATCAAGAGGGAGAAAGAGTCACACTAGTGAAAATACTTCTAATGATCATGAAGGGGAAGGAAAATGGAACGGGATCTAGCTTTATGTTTATTTTCCTCAGATTGACTGAAGTTTTTGGACTAGAACCTCTGATTTAAGCTGAAGAAGAATTGCCATCCAGTTTAACATCCTAGGTATGTGCTACTACCTGGGTGGTGGAAAATATCTGGCTGTATCTCTGAGGATTTCGCCTATTCCATTTAAGGTCCCTCCAGATCTATGCTTCTAATTGCTTCTAGTTGCATTATTTTTATTGGAACTTCAACTCTCTGAGACTGACAATCATGTCATAGCTGATGACATATTTGTTTTTGCTTGTCCCTGTGGTTAAATTTAGAACAGTTGGTAAATATGATTAACTTTCACACTTAGGCACAGCTCCTGCATAGCAGTTATGCCATGGACGAATTTATAGTTTCTTTAAACAGTATATGTTGTCTGTTGATGCACTGTTCTAATTTGCATGTTAACTCACATGAAGGATATGATTTTATTACGATTGAGCTAGATAAATTCTTGATTTTATCCGTGTATAAATGATTGACTGATCTGTCCTGTGTTGCAGCCTCATGGATTCTTCAACTGCTCTTCAGCAGTGGATGTTCCACCCAGTACTACTGAATTGGAGCTGAAGGAGAACGGAGCATCAAAGCCGATTCCCAGTAGTTTGTTAGCAAAACTTTGAAAAACTTTGGAGATCCTAGTGCAGGGATTCTGTTCCAATGAGAGACGAAACTACAAAGTAAGAGAGCTGCCACATTGAGAAACACGAAAAATAAATCTCGTGGTCTACTATAAATAAAGCACTCAATCTCTCCTCTGGATTGTTAAAATTATATAAATTTTTTTTTTTCATTAGATTGACAAGCGACCATATCATGATCAAGTTAAATAAGTTTACATGTGATTCGTTATTAATCCTGAAGTTCCACTTGTGAAATTTATATCAGTATATGTTTTGGAGTATCACTGTGTTTCTTGCAAAATGAGTAGCAAATATGCATCTATTAATGCACAAATCACATATATGGATCCTTATACGTTTAGTGATGAGTTTGTATGATTCTAGATTAGATTTATGTCCATGGATCCTCACATTTATTATGCATTTATTGTAGTGTATATGTCGTGTGTAGGTGTTTGTACATTTCAGCCATTTTCAGCAGCCTTCCATATAGTTGCAACTTTTTTCCATCTTAATTCTAGTTGAGCTCATTTTAGATTCATTGGAAAAATGATTTAATGATATAACTTTGTTTTAGAAACCAAATTCTAATTCAGCCTTTTCCTAACGAAAATTTTCTGAAAGTTTTATATTTTCCAATACTAGGTTTTGGCATGTCAGCCGAGGATGGGTTAATAAAACAATTATAACTTTCTTTCTAAAACTCTGCTTAAGTTTATTTTAGATTCATTAAAAAGATAATTTAATGAAGTATAAATTTCGTTTAGAAATTATTTCTGATTTGATCTTTATCCTAGTCAAAAAATGATCTGAAAGTCGTTTTGCAAGGTTTTTGACAGTTTGGCAGAAGCATAGGTTAAGAAAAACAATAGTATATCCTTAACTAAACTTGGTTAGAGTTTACTTAGGATTCTTTTAAAGGGAATTCCAAGCACTACAAGTAGACTTGCATACATGCTTGATACCCTGTCCATGTGTACACAAGCCAGTTCTAACTATGTGCATTGGTATTTACTTGATAGCCTAGCCATGTGCGCACATACATACATACATACATATATATATATATATATATATATATATATATATATATATATATATATATATATATATATATATATATATATATATATATATATATATATTCTAAGCCCTTGTTGACATAACGTTGCACATATTACTTTGTTTATAATACCGTATGCACATAAGAATATTTACATGACCCTGTTCATACTTGTTACACCTTGATCGTGCCTGATTGTAATGTCCCGTTTCTCACTAAGCATGAAATGGAGTGTACTATTGTTGGGTACGTATAAACTAGCGTGCATGAGACAAATAAGTAACAGCTTGAATAAAATTAAAATGCAACTCACTTAGGTAGATACCAATGAGAAGAAATCGGTTCTCCCATTAACATAAACTACACAAGAGATGTTGACTTTGTACCCCAAGCGCCCTCACGGATGGGCCCCTATTAAGGATGCACAAATAACGATATGATATTAGTTTATTTTTTAGTTCTTCCATAACCCACGATTTCAAGTCATGATATATGTGAATCAGTTCAGAATACGGTAAACCAGTCAACTCAAGATCACATATGTATATATGTCTTATCATTTAATCAATATTAGGTTAATAAGTAAGACAAAATCCTTAGAAAAATTAACTTACGACCTGACTATATCTAAGTAGTAATCCAAGTAATTTGACTTATTTTCTTGTATCATGTATCAAATAATTAACATGTATAAGTGAAGGCCAAGCACGAAGGAGTCATAGAACGTTTGAACGAGTGACATCGGAATATCGACCACATGTATAAGCCACAAATACAAATCATGCAAATAAGTTATGTATTAGACAAGTGGGTACTAGGGCATAGAGATACCAATTAAATAAGTTCAAACATTATTATGATCATTACTTTATGTGAATATTATTAAATCCTAACAAATTTTCATGGTATAAAAAGTTAGTAAATTTGTTAAAGCTTCCAATTGTACATAGTGAGAATATGAATTAACACAAAATTGATTATGACATAAAGCATAATAGTTTGTATAAAATCCATATTTTAGTAAATTAAGTATGAAAATTTTATGAAAAACCCTCTCTTTAATATATATATATATATATATATATATATATATATATATATATATATATATATATATATATATATATATATATGTGTGTGTGTGCGCGCGCGCGCGCGCGTGAAAATTTTCTCATGGCAAGTTGAGCATGATTTTGTATAGGAATCAAGTCTTTATATTAAACACGAAGAACTTAAATAGAAAAATCACATATTTGAATCCGAACATAGTGAACATACACATAGTAGCATTTCTATAACCTAAACATGAAGCTATAGTTAAACTTAACAACTTAGAGTTTAGGCATGGGCATATAAAATTATAAATTTGAAATACACGAAGTACAGTATAAAGATCATATCGTTTTTTGAGTATAAATATAGATACTATGTATAAAACCATCATCTTTGTAAGTTAAACCAATTAAGTTCCTAATTTAACTATAAAATCATTTTAGTTACAAATAATTAAGGAGATTGGTATGTTTTTACTTACCTTGTGTTCTTGAGATAACGGATGAAAATAATAATGTTGAAGTTATGTACGTTGAAGAAGCTCAGAAAATTAACTTTATCTTCAAAAACTCTAACCTAAAAATAGAGTGTGAAAGAGAAAAAGAATTAGAGTGTTTGTGAGAGGAAAGCTTGAGGGGTAATCTTTTTGTCCCATGGTATTTATTTCAGGCTAGCAGTAAGGGGAGGCAAGATTCATGATTTGGGGAGATGGAGGTGTGAGAGGTATGATTGAAAAAAGACAAAATAAATATAAAACAAATGGTTAGTTAATAGATTTTTTGAATTGTTTAAATCTACAAAACTCTAATTAAATCAACTCAAATAAATGAAACTTAATTTTACAAGTCAATAGAAGAGAGGGGCCAACTATGATAGTGTGTAGCTTACCAATAACTAAAATAATATTATTTTAAGCGGTTCTCTAGAATATTTTCAAGAAATTCAAGAAAATATGGAGAAATAAGATGAATGCAATGCACTCATCGCGACATTAGTCTGATATCAAGAATTTAAATTATGATAAAAGTTTAGATTTCTACGTCCTACCCTCCTTACCAAAAAATTATATCCTTGAAAGTAAAATTTTAAAAATTAAGAATGAGTACAAAGATAGGTATATATACACATATGCATGGATAGGAATGAATAATATTGAACAAATAAGATTCTTGGTGTGATCAATCAAACATATATTTCTTCCGGACATCATCCTCCTCATAGGTGGACTTCCCTAACGAGCGACTATCTTACAAGAAAGAGGTGAATCATATGGTTCTTAAGAACTCTCTACTATTGATCCATATGGCAATTTCCTGCTTCTCGAAGGTCAAAATTATTCCTAATCCACTCTGAAGTATCCACAGCAAGGTTCTCATCCATTATGTATTTTCTTAGCTGAGAAATATGAAATAAATCGTCACGACAAGTTAAGTTGGTAAGCTACTAGATCTCTCAACAATGGCCAAAAAACGAATATTATATGGCATTGAGCTTCCCTCACTTATCAAATGTGACAACTCTCTTTAATGGTGAAACCTTAAGAAATAACCTATCTCCATCATCGAACTAGCCTGCAGTGATGATTTGCCCATTTTCTATCTATCCTATGCAACCCTCAAATGCTCCCTAATGATCTTCACTTGGTCTACTATCTGACTAACTATCTCTAGACCCAGTATGTTTCACTCTCCAATGTCGTCTCAACAGAAGGACAATCTATACTTCCTGTTTAAAAAACTTGAAATAGGTTCATTTTGATATTCGCCTAGTAACTGTTGTTGTAGGGGAGCACTACCATATGCACATGGTCCTCCCACAAACCTCCAAAAGATAGCAGGCATGCTCTTTGTCCTCTTAGACCTAAATAGTTTGCTTAGATTGTCTATCTATTTGGTAATGGTATGTCGAAGAAAGATCCAATTACATCCAAGACTTTCCCTCAGACTAGTCTAATAGTATGACCTGACTTTAGTGTCATCATCTGAAAACATACCGCTTTGGAACTCCATGCAGCCTTTCGATTTCTTACATAAATCTCCCACCAATGCTTCTGTTGGCTAGTTCACCCTGAAAGGAATAAAATGGGCTCACTTCGTCAAACTATATACGATCACCCAAACTGCTTATTACCCTTGGGACTTCTGGGAAGGTTGGTCACAAAATAAATGGTAATTTTTTCCTATTTTCACTCTAGAATGACTAAGGGTTGAAGCAAACTTTGATGCTCGACCTTCACCTACTGAGATAAGGCACATTGATACATAAGTCGAGCAACATTCTTTATTCATGGCCAGCAGAAGTATTGTCTCGGATTTTTATATATCTTGCTGCTTCCAGGGTGAATAGAATAGGTTGATTAATGAGCTTCTTCTAACACCTCGTCTCTGATGTCTCTTTTGGATACAAACAATCTACCATTGAGACGAAGTGAATCATCATCATACAGTAAAATATCTAGTCTCTTGCCTACCTCCATCTTGCCTTTGAGCCTTTACAATCTCCCATCACTGGCCTGAACTTCTTTTATCCTGCTAATCAATGTAGATCGAAGTTGTGACTCCACGAGCTATGCCAAAATCCCTGGCAATAGAACTTTCAATCCCAGTCTCCCCATGTCATCAGGATTTCTTTCTATCGAGTCAAGTACATAGCCATCGACTTCCTACTTAAAGCATCCGGCACTATACTGGTTTTCTCAAATGTTAACGAATTTCCAAGTCATAGTCTACTACAAGTTCAAACCATCAATGTTGCCTCAAGTTCAACTCCAAAATGATGATAAACTTGAGAATCTTGTAATTAATATACACTTCTATTCTCTGGTTCAATAGATAGTGGCTCCAAACCTTATTGTCATGTATCACCATTACTAGCTCCAGATAATGTGTAAGATAGTTTCGCTCATGAGGCCTAAGCTATTAGAAACATACTTGATCACTCAACCATTCTATGTAAGCACCCAATTCTCTGCTAGACGCATTATAATATATTCTCATACCACATGAACCGTTAGGAAATACTAACATTGGTATAATCATCAATTTGCCTTCTACTTTTTAAATGCACTATCATTTGTAGTTCTCTCCTTTCAAGTTAGCTTAATTAGCAGCATTGTGATTTTGGAGAAATTATGCATAAACCTTCTGTAATATTCAGCTAATCCAAGAAAACTACATACTCTGATGCAGATTTAGAATCGATCAATTCAGTGCTACCTCCACCTTCTCGTGATCTGCTGACATACCATCTTCTAAAATCACATAGCCTAAAAAAAGTGATCTTGTAAATTACTTTCAAATGCTCTGCACTCTCCTTCTTACTTTAAGAGTATACAAGAATGTTGTCAATGAATACCACCATTAACTAATCCAAATATTAGTAAACACCTAATTAATCAAACTCATGAAAAGTACAGTAGAATTACTCTCACCAAACGGTATCACTAGATACTCAAAATGTCTATCCCATATCTTGAATATTGTCTTCGGAATGTCCTCTGCTATGAAAATGGGCAAAGATCAACTCTTCAGACTACCTTGGCTCATCCTAGTTGATCAATTAAGTTTGCAATCCACAACAATGAGTATCTGTCTTCAGTGGTAACTGTATTCAAACTCTTGTAGTCGACACACAGCCTATGGCCACCATCCTTACTCCCTATCAGTGACAGTGGTATTCCCTAGGAAGAAATATGTGGTCTGATAAATCAAAGTTTTAATAACTAATTGCTCCTGACTTCTCCTATCTTTGCTAGACCTATTTTGTATGGTAGTTTGAATATAGGCTCTGCACTAAGTAGGGTGTAAATGGCGAATAAAATGGCTCTTACTACAAACAATTCTAGCAACTCTTCTAGAAACACATCTAAATATTCTAATACTACTGGAATCCTCCCCTCACCTATCTCTATAGAGGTAGGAACTCCACCTCTTGGTGTTACTTTGAGCCCGATTGGCTCGAGCAACTCAAATTCAGAATAAGCCGAAATCTAACATATCACCTTTCTGCCATGACAGTCAATCACTGTATAGAAAGTGCTTAACCAATTTATCCCCAAATAGATCATATCCATCACTATCTATTACCAATGTGTTAGTATATAATTCTTCATTAATTGCCACGGGATATAATCTACCCTCTCGGCTAGACATAATACTATCATTTTCCATCATAATATCCCACCTAGTAAATAAATCAACACAATCATTTAAATTACAAAAAACAAAAATCAGTGATATAAGAAAATTGTAAGCATCCGAATCAAACAATACATGAGTTTGAGCATGACCTACGAGAAGCATATATGCCACAATCCTTACTAAAATTTAAGCTTCCTCGATCATCTTAAATAGAACCTGCTCTTGCTTCTTGTCTATCCTAGTTTGAGATCTATTGAAAACCTACTTCTACAACACTAGTGGTCTCCTTTGAATCTTTCCTTGGGACCTCTAAGCCGGTGATGTTGTCACAGCCTGCCTCAGCTTGCCTCATATTCTAATCCTCTGGATCTACTGACCCCGATTGGCATGGCCTGCTAACTACTGTATATTTGGATATATGGATACCTGATGGACAGATAATTGACAAGTCAAACATAGTCCACGTGCCTTTCGACAAACACTCAGCAAATGCGACAGTAATATGATAGAAGCGACACACTATCAGGTTCAGTACGAGTCCAATTGAGTACTTGGCTAGGGAAGTACCAACATATCGAGTGGAGGACCCTGCGATTTATGGAACTACCTCTTCAGCACTATGACATGAGATCTCCTCTCCCTAGACACATGCTTGTGTCAGCATGTAGCACCAAATACCTCAGTATATATCCAAAGACCTGAAAGCAAAATGCTTTTTGATGTCATAATGCAGTTCCTATTAGAAGGAATAAGCTCTATCCTTATCCATCTCAACCAGTATCGGAGAAAACCTACTTAGTATGATGAATTCCAATGCATACACATTAGCTATCATGTCTTTCTGCTGGAAATATATAAACTGTCTTTCTCATGTCGAGCTGATGGATGCAAGAAACAGTCATAGAAAGCCTAAATGAACTTCTCCCAAGTCATGAGCTCTACATGATGTTCTTCTCTGCCAAACACCGAGTCCATGCAATGTTCACCAACTAGATCCGCACAACATTAGCACAAGCCTCATCCGAGTTTCTGACAGTTTTCAAATGATTTTCTATAACCACAATCCGCTACTCTGCCTCCAATGGTCTCAAGTACCATTGAATGTAAATAACTGGAGCTGATGAAAGTCTTACATTGTCTCTAGCATATCCTGCCTTTGGGTTCTTGTCATACACTTTAGCTTTACCTGCAGTAGTCTGTTGGGTCTAGGCGACTCCCCAACTATGCCTTTGAGCTCTGCAACTAGATCGTGTAGAGTAGCAACACGTGGACTGGCCCTAGCTAGACCAGCGCCATGTGAATTGGGCCAACCGGACTGACCCTAAGTGGACAATGATCAGCATCTCCCTGACATATAAACGAGGATAGGAATGAGAATAGAATTGGGTATATACTCAACTAATAATGAAATAAAGAGATAAGTACTGAATCAAAGAATTGTTAATTAACATGTATATATAGTAGTATTCCTATGATCTTTCTAAGTCAACCTAGAGCTCTAATGCTGCTCTATAATACTACGTTCGTTGCTAAGTATGGAACTAAGTCTGCTACTGGCAAGCACATATAAATGGACGTGTGCAAGACTAAGTAGTAACATAAATGAATAAAATTAAAGCACAACTCATTTACCAAGATCTTGAAAATTAGTCTACTACCATAGAAAGGATAATACATAATATGTCTTTAACAAACAAGTATAATAGATAGATCTAATTCAATAAATACAATACTGATATGTAAGTTGGAAACTGAGCCTACAAAAAAGTAATATATACTAAATTTAATAATACAAAAATAGATATTAGGAAATCTACTATTACTTAGCCTATTCCAGACAGTACGAGTCTCTCATTGGTGGATCATCACACGCATCTTCAGTACATGAGCATGTGGGGAAGGTTATGGTCAAACCCAGTAACTAAAATAAATAAAATAGGAATTGTGCAAGTAAACTAGAGTAGAGTATGAATGCAATTATAAATAGTATATATGTGTATAGGAAATAGTAAATATTCAAGTAAAAATATTGAATGAATATGCATGTCTATTCTAAGTAAATATTTTGTTTTTAGAACTAAGTGGTAAAGAATTAGACTCGTATCATAAAAATACCCGTGCATACCTAGAACATGTCCTAATATGTCGGCACTAAACCAGCCATGCCATAAAGTACTTAAGTAGATACTAAGTAATCAATCATCTTATCAATATAGGCTAAACTAAATAAGAGATAATGACTTAGTATTACCCAAGGACCTTAGCAGATGGACCCCTACTTTAGCTATGCAATCTACCCTAAACTTTTTATGATATGATATTAGTCCATCCTTTCATTCCTCCATATTCTATAGTTTCAAGTCATGAGTCATGTAAATCGGTCCTGATAATCATAGACCAGTAAAATCATGATCACGTACATATACAATTCTATCATAAAATAAATGTCTAAGTAACAAGTAGGATAAAGTGTATGGCAAACTTAAATTAACAAGCGAGTTCGGATTCATGACAATATCAAGACATGTCTAAGTACTAATTAGAATAATCTGGTTTATTTTTATATATCATGTATTAAGTAACTAGCATGTATAAGTGAAGGACAAACACAAAAGAGTCATAGAACACTTGAATGAGTGACACTGAAAGATTAATCACGTGTATAAGTTATGTATACAAATTATATATATAAATTACGTATTAGATATATAGATACTAGGACGTAAGGATACCGATTAAATAGGTTTAAACATTATTATAATCAATACTTTAATAATATGTAAATTTACCAAATTATAGCATCTTTTCATGGTATGGAAAGGTTATAAATTTGTTTAAACTAGCAATTATACATTTCTATCAAGTGAGATTATGGTTAGCAAAAAATGGTTATGACAAGAATAATAGCTTCTATAAAAAATCCATATTTTAGCAAATTAAGTATGAAAATTTCATGAAAAGCCCTCTCCTTCAAATATGATTACAAAGAAATGTATACATATATTATATGGAAATCTTCTCATAGTAGTTGAACATGAATTTATGCAGTAATAAAATTTTATATTAAGCATGTAGAATGTATTTAGAAAAATCACATATTTATATCCGAACATGGCAAACGTACACAAAAACAGCATCTTTGTAACTTAAAAATGAAGTATATAATTAAAATTAATAAATTGAAGTTTAAACATGGAGTGACATATATAAAATCACAAATTTGAAAAGTAAACATGGAGTAAAATGTAAGATCATATTTTTATTTTTATTTTTTAGCATAACCATAGATATTACATATAAATACATGTTTTTGTAAGCTTAAAAAGAACAAGTTTCTTAATTAATTATAAAATCATTTTAGTTACAGATAATATGGAGTTTGGTGTGATGCTACTTGCTTTATTAATGTGATAATTTTACTATAAACGCACAGTGTCAGTTGTCGAGCAAACAAGTCGTTCCCACGAGTATCTAAGTTGTTTTGCGTTCTTACTAATCCTATTATTCTAACAGACTAACTAAGGGTTTTAAGTTGTTATTTTTGTAATTTTAATTAGCCTAGGATATAGAAATCACAACTAAGAATTATTTATATTATCTTCTTCCTATCATAAAAATTGATCTTTTAGTTTTAATTTTTAGTTAAAGTGCTCTAAGTATGAGTTATCAAGTGGTGTGCAAGTATAACTCATCAAAAATACTACTTTACATAAAAACAAACTAAATCATTAGATAATTCTATGAAAAATATGAAAATCAATAACCCCAAACCCTAACTAAGTATAACCTATCAAGAAACTTAACTCAAGTATAACCTATCAATGTATTAATTTACAAGTTATTGTATTTTAATTTTTTCATAAAAAAATCATATCTTTATTATTTTACTTTAGAAAGAAAACGATAATAAGTAATTACATGGTTGATCTCTAGTTTCATCCACATCCTACGTCTAAACTAATTAGCTACTCATACTCCTAATTAATAAGATCCTATTTTTATTCATGAATGAAAGAAAATCTAATCTAGAAAGCAAAATTAATCTAAATTAGAAAGCAATTAAAGATGTACACTAGAAAGGGATTAAATCTATCTAAAAGTAATGAAAAGCAATTGAATTACCTCTGCAATTCGGTATGGCGGTCGTCACCCATTCACCAAAATTCTAATATTTATTAATCAAAAGTATATCTAAAATTATATTTAAAAAGCTTTCCTTAATTACAAGGATTTATGGGGCATTTATAACCCAAATACAATCCTGCTTCTACTCAAACTTAATATAAAAGATATAATCCTAATCCAATACAAACTAATCTCAAGATATATAACATTAATCTAATCCATATGTATTAGAAACCAATGGTTGAGATTAGATGACATAAAATACTAATTTTCGAGTTCAAAACCCGAAATTAAGTTCAGCACACCCGTAGCCCACTGGATCGGATTTTTTATTCTGCAATGCTTCAGTAAAATGATCATATTTTTTGCATCCGAACTCAGATTGAGTTGTTCTTTTGCTCATTTAAAAAATAATTCCAAGATCTACAAATTTCTACTACACAAAATTTTCCAGTTTAAGCCTTATCCCGGCCTAATATGCTCTTGAAGTTTCTACTGTTGCACTGGAGTTTCTGTCTTCACCGAAATTGACTTTCTAGCTCATATTCTTCACAAATTTGTATCTTCTCTTCCTTGCGAATCCTTTATTACCGATAAAAACACAGTAAATATACCCGAATAGTAATTATTTATATACAAAATAGATAAAATATGGGAGAAAATATGCAAAATATAACACTCATCACACCCCCACACCTATCTTTTGCTAGTCTTCCAACAAAACCTAGACTTTAAAAGAAAAGGAAAAATTCTAACTCACTTTTGCAGGAATCACGATTGCACTTAACACTTGTAATAAGTTTTTAAATCTGTAAGCTACCCTAGCGGACGAGTTGTGTCTTGTGAGGGTTTACAGAAAATATACCCATAAAATTCATGAAGAGAATTGATTAAGAAATAAAGAAAAGAAAAATAAGGATAACCAAAAATCAAGAAAAACAAAAATTTTATACAAAAGAAATAAAGATTATTTTTTTTATATTTTCTATATTTAATCTCACTAATATAAAAACTCAAAAACGCATTTAGATTATCAGTTTTAAATTAAGTATCATATCAATTAAACCTATTATTTTAATAAAAAAATTCAAATCCTATCTTTCAATACCCACTAATAGATAATTTATCGGCCCCTATACATCTACGTGCACGTATGATAGTCTACTTTGGTTTTGGACTCAAACTCTAACTCATGATTCATCTCTTCTCTCTAAATATTTTTTTCCTTTTTTCTTTTTTCTTTTTTCTTTTTTTTTGGTGAATATTTCACCTTTCATGCGAATATTCACGCTTATTTAGGCGCAAAATATCCGATTACTCGGATCATACTCTTTTTTTATGAATATTTCACTTTTCATACGAATATTCATACTTACTTAGGCACAAAGTACCCGATTACTCGAATCATACTCTTATTTTCTTTTTTTCGATTTCTAAAGAATTATTGCCTTAAATACCAGACTCACCTTCTTTTTTTTTCTTTTTTTCTTTTTTTAAGGATTATTGCCTTAAATACCATGCTCATCCCTTTTTTTATTCTTTTTTTTCTGTTTAAAGAGAGAACACTACTCAATCGTTATCATTTTTATCTTTAACATAATAAACTACTGTGAAGTGAAGAATAGATGTATACTTAATTCAAAATTACTATTAGTGATATTTATTTTTTGGATTTTAATTTTTTCATAAAATTCTTAGTGTATTATCCAATCTACTTTTCTATCAAATTTTAAATTTAAATTTATTTTTTAATTGTAATTATGTTGATTTATTTAAGTAAATAATTTTGTATTTTTTTCTTTTTTTCAGATTTTTTTTACCTTTTTTATAGATTTTTTTCAAAATTTTTTTACTTTCTTTTTTTTTAATTTTTTTTAGTTACCCTAAAAAAACTATGCAAAGTGTAAAATAAAGAAACCCACAAAAAATCCTAGAAAAACTAAAAATCCTAGAAAAATATAAAAATATCCTAACCCACTCCCTCACATCTAAATTTTTGTATGCTCTCATATACAAACCAAGGGTGGTAAAATAAATAAGAAAACTATTATATAAATATTATACACTTGCTATAAAATTCAGACCGGTTACGACCTCTTGATCATTCCCTCTCTCATAGTGTATCATTTTATGCTTTGATATAGATGAACTTACTCTTTTGTCAATTTTGCATTTAATCTCTCTATCTTATATTTAGTTTTTCTTAATTTATTCCTACCCTTCTTTTTTTTATTCAATGGTAAAATTTTAAAGTTGGAAATCATACCTTTATCGTCCATATTCGACCCGCGAGTATCTTTCATAACAATAAATATTTTGGTCTTATCAACATGTAAAATAATATACTCACTTTGATGTGGCTAAATCATGAGCTTAATTTTGGATCGCTTTTTTAAATCATTAAGTATCATGACCTCTTCCTTCTGCAGTTCCTTCCAATTTTCTAGTGTTTTGGACTCGTCATACAAATTTTCTTTAAACTTATTATCAAAATTCTCAAAAGAAAATATCATACTAGTGGTTATCATTAGTTAAGTTATTATGAAGGGATAAAAATTCTTCTACATAAATTTCTTCACAATTTTCATCAAAAGAATCAAATGATAATATGTCACTAACAAGCTCATCATGAGACAAATCACCAAGCAAAATTTTCTCTTTATAACCAATTTCTTCATAATTATTTTCACAATGGTCTAAAATAGGTTGATCACAGTGTGGAAGTATATACTCATCATGCACAAAATTATTTAACTCATTTTGAAACATATCAACTTCAAAAAATAACTAAAGTGGTTGATTGTTATAATTAGATATGTTCAAACAATTAGATTGTTGATTTTCAAAAAATTTAGTATGACAAATTATTTTGAGAAAATCTTTCATAGAAGATGTACTTTGAGAGGATGATTTTAGCAAAGTTTTACAACTTCCTCTATTGTACGTACTTGCTACTCAGTCTCATGATTATACGCTTCCGTGATATGTTTGAATTATTTCATCTCGAGGTCATGAGTAAAATTTGAAGGTGGATATGATGGATCTGTGTACATATTTGATGACAGATATAAAATTTTAGGTAAATTCTCGGGACATGCATATCTCGCTTCTAATCTTTTTAATCTTTCATCTAATATATTCAATTGAATATCTTATTCATGTTTGAATTTAGAATATGAATATGAATAGTTTATAAAGAAAGGATCAGATGGATGACGCTCTTGATACGACTCTTGATTATATGCAAAATTAAAATGATTCATCCATTCACAATTATAATTTTGTTCATAGGAAGCACTCGTAGGTTCATGATATGTAGTGTGAATTTAATCACGACCTAGTCCCAGCGAACTTTCTATCCATTGGACACTGATGATATTATGATATGGATTATGACAGTGATGACAACCAGTTTGATTTTGAAACATATTTTTTTAAAGAATTTTTTTGAAAAGGTGGAGAGGGAAAGAGATAGAAAAGAAAAAAGAAAAAAATCAAATTTGTTTTATTTGTTTCTATATTTTTTTTTCAGAATCAGAGACCCAAAACACAGAACTAGAGAAAAATTGGGGAGACTTTCACATGAACTGCTGCCAAATGGCAGCAATTGACGCTATTTGGCAACAAAATCAGGGATCTTGGCTCCCTTCTTTTTGAAGTGTACACCTAAGATTTCTCTCTTCCCTTTCTTCTTTCTATATCTGAACTTTCAGGTTCTGCATACTCAACACACACTGTTAATCCGTAAAACGTTAGAAAAAATAAAAAAAACACCATCGATCCCAGGCAACGGTGCCAAAAACTTGATGTGATAATTTTACTGTAAGCGCACAGTGTCTAAAGTGTTTTACGTTCTTACTAATCCTATTATTCTAACGGACTAACTAAGAATTCTAAGTTGGTTTTTTTGTAATTCTCATTAGACTAGGATATAGAATCTACTAGTTCATAACCAAGTATTATTTCTATTAAATTCTTCTTATCATAAAAATTAATCTTTTAGTTTTAATCTTTAGTTAAAGTGCTCTGAACATGAGCTATCAAGTGGTGTGCAAGAATAACTCATCAAAAATATTACTTTGCATAAAAACAAACTAAATCATTAGATAATTCTATGAAAAAGATGAAAATCAACAACCCCAAACTCTAACTAAGTATAGGCTAAGTATAATCTATCAAAATATTAATTTGAGTTGTTGTATTTTAATCTTTTCATAGAAAAATCATATCTTTATTATTTTATTTTAGAAAAAAAACTATAATAGGCAACTACATGGTTGTTCCCTAGTCTTATCTACGTCCTATGTCTAAACTAATTAGCTACTCATACTCCTAATTAACAAGATCCTATTTTTATTCATGAAAACAAGAATATCTAATCTAAAAAAGTAAGATTAATCTAAGCTAGAAGCAATTAAAGATTTACACTGGAAAGCGATTAAATCTATATAAAAAGTAATGAAAAGAAATGAAATTACCTTTGGAGTTCGGTATGGCGGCCGTCACCCCTTCGGCAAAACCCTAATATTTATTAATCAAAAGTACATCTAAAATTATATCTAAAAATCTCTCCTTAATTACAAGGATTCACTGGGTATTTATAACCTAAACACAATCCTTCTCTTACTCAAACTCAATACAAAAAA
Source organism: Dracaena cambodiana (assembly GCA_036321105.1). Taxonomy (NCBI): domain Eukaryota; kingdom Viridiplantae; phylum Streptophyta; class Magnoliopsida; order Asparagales; family Asparagaceae; genus Dracaena; species Dracaena cambodiana. The sequence continues at coordinate 18,536,778 of JAYEPQ010000009.1, forward strand.
TATAATTCTAATCATACACAAACTAATCTCAAGTAATATAATCTTTATCCAATCATAGATATTAGAAACTAATTGTTGAGATTAGATGGTATAAAATACTAATTTTTGGGTCTAAAATCCGAAATTAAGTTCAGCACACTCGTAGCCCGCTGAATCAGATTTTTCATTCTACAGTGCTTTAGTAAAATGGCCATAACTTTTGCATTCAAACTCAAATTGAGTTGTTCTTGGGCTCATTTCAAATATAATATTGAGTTCTACAAATTTCTCCTACACAAAAGTTTCCAGTTTAAGTTTTATCTTGGCTGAATATGCTCTTGAATTTAGTATTGTTGCACTTGAATTTCTATCTTCACCAAAATTGACTTTCTATACTCATATTCCTCACAATTGCATCTTCTTCTTCTCTTCCTTGCGAATCCCATCTTACCTATAAAAACACACTTAATATACCCAAGTAACAATTTTTTATATACAAAAATAGATAAAATATAGGAGGAAATATACAAAATATAACACTCATCACACCCCTACACTTGTCTTTTGTTAATTCTTGAGCAAAACCTAGATTTAAAAAGAAAAAGAAAAATCCTAACGCATTTTCGCAGGAATCACAATTGCACGCAGCACGTGCAATAAACTTGTAAACCCCTAAATTATCCTAGTGGATGAGTTGTGTCTCGTGAGCATTTGCAGTGAATATACCTACAAAATTTGTGAAGAAAATAAATTAAGGAATAAAAAAGAAAAATATGGATAACCGAAAATAAAAAAAAATAAAAATTATATACAAAAGAAATAAAAGTTACTTTTTTGATATTTTCTACAATTAATCTCACTAATATACAAACACAAAAACGAATTTAGATTATCAGTTTTCAAATCAAGTATCATATCAAATACACTTATAATTTTAATTAAAAATTCAAATCCTATCTTTTAATACTCACTAATAGATAATTCATTGGCTCCTATACATCTACGTGCACGTGTGATAGTTTACTTTGCTTTGGGACTCAAACTCTAACTTATGATTCATCTCCTCTCTAAACATTTTTTTTCTTTTTTTATGAATATTTCACCTTTCATGCGAATATTCACGCTTACTTAGGCGCAAAGTACTCAATTACTCGGATCATACTCTTTCTTTTTGTGAATATTTCAGCTTTCATGCGAATATTCACGCTTGTTTTGACACAAATTACCCAATTACTCGGATCATACTCTTATTTTCTATTTTTTTTCATTTCTAAAAGATTGTTGCCTTAAATACAAGGCTCACCTTCTTTTTTTTCTTTTGGGTTAATTACAATCATATCCCCTATAGTATGGAGGCTCTGTCACTTTAACACCCTGAAGTTTAAAACTCTGAAAAAAATTCCTAGACCGTTACAACTGTTAGTGAGCAGTTAGTTATTATCACTTCTTTTTATTCTAAAGTGCACTCTTTTTATCTAAAACCTATTTTACCCATCCTATTCTTTAAGCCAGCACACCACCCTCCCTCTCTCTCCCCCCTCCCCTCTCTCGTGTCCCTCTCTCTCCCCCTCCCTCTCTCTCCCCCCTCCCCTCCTCTCTCTCTCTCTCTCTCTCTCTCTCATGTCTCTTTCTCTCTCCCCTCCCTCTCTCTCCCCCTCCCCTACCCCCACTCTCTTCTCTCTCATATCTCTCTCTCCCCCTCCCTCTCTCTCCCGCTCCCCTCCTCTCTCTCTCTCTCGTGTCTCTCTCTCCCCCCTCCCTCTCTCCCCCTCCCCTCCTCTCTCTCTCTCTCGTGTCTCTCTCTCCCCCTCCCTCCCCCTCCTCTCTCTCTCTCTCTCTCTCTCTCTCTCTCTCTCTCTCTCTCCCCCCTCCCTCTCTCTCGTGCAAACTGCTACAGCAGCTCTGCAAGGTGTTGTTGCTGCTGCTACTGAAGCTTGCTGCTGTTGCTTGCACACAGAGAGAGAGAGAGGAGCATGATGACTGCAAGAGCGAAATCAACTACTGTTTCTCTGTCCGAGAGAGAGAGAGAGAGAGAAAGAGAGGAGGGGAACTTCTATTGCTTCTCTGCTGACGAGAGCGAGAGAGAGGGGGAACTGCTGCCGCTTCCCTGCCAAAGAGAGAGAGAGATTATTGGGGGAAGGATGAAGAGGGAGGAGTCACAGTTTTAGAGGCATTTTAGACTTTTTATAATGCGTGCATATCACGTGCCCCAAACACTGACGCCGTTAAGATGTCCAAAGGATTTTTTGAGAGTTTCAAAATTCAGGGGTGTTAAGTGATAGACCCCCATACTACAGGTGGTCTGACTGTAATTAACCCTTTTCTTTTTTTTTTTAAGCATTATTGCCTTAAATATCAAGCTCATCCCTTTTTTATTCATTTTTTTTGTTTAAAGAGAGAAGACTACTCATTCGTTATCATCTTTATTCCTAACCTAATAAACTATTGTGAAGTGAAAAATATATGTATACTTACCTCAAAACTACTATTAGCAGTATTTATTTTTTTTATTTTAATTTTTTTCATAAAATTCTTAGTGTATTATTCAATCTACTTTTCTACCAAATTTCAAATTTAAATTTATTCTTGTATTTGTAATTATGTTGATTTATTGAAAAAATATTTTTGTATTTTTTTATTTTTTTTCAGATTTTTTACCTTTTTTTAATTTAATTTTTCAATTTTTTTACTTTCTTTTTTTCATATATTTTTTTAGTTACCCTAAAAAAATTACCCAAAGTGTAAAATAAAGAAATCCACAAAAAAATCCTCGAAAAAACTAAAAATTCTAGAAAAATATAAAAATCTCCTAACCCACTCCCCCTCACCTAAACTCGTGTATGCCTTCATACACAAACCAATTATGATAAAATAAATAAGAAAACTATTATAGAAATATTATACACTTACTATAAAATTCAGACCGGTTACGACATCTTGATCGCTTCTCACTCTTATAGTATGTCTTTTTATATTTTGATATGGATGAACTTACCTTTTTTGTCAATTTTGCATTTAATCTCTCCATTTTGTTTTTGGTTTTTCTCAATTTATTCTCGTCCTTCTTTCTTTTATTCAATGGTAAAATTTTAAAGTTGGAAATCATACATTTATTGTCCATATTCGACCCACGAGTATCTTTCATAATAGTAAATATTTTGGTCTTATCAACATGTGAAATAATATACTCACTTTGATGTGGCTGAATTATAAGCTCGATTTTGGATCGCTCTTTCAAATCATTAGGTACAATGACCTCTTCCTCTTATAATTCCTTCTAATTTTTTAGTGTTATGGACTCGTCATGGAAATTTTCTTCAAACATGTCATCAAAATTCTCAAAAGAAAATGTCATACTAGTGGATTTATCATTAATCAAGTTATTATGAAGGGAAAAAAAAATTTCTTTACAAATTTCTTCACAATTTTTATCAAAAGAATCAAATGATAATATGTCACTGGAAAGTTCATAAAGAGACAAATCACCAAGTAAAATTTTCTCTTTATCACCAGTTTCTTCATAATTATTTTCACAATGGTTTAAAGTAGGTTGATCACAGTGTTGAAGTATAAACTCATCATACACAAAATTATTTAACTCATTTTGAATCATATCAACTTCAAAACATGACTGAAGTGTTGTTTGTTGGAATTAGATATATTCAAACAATTAAATGGCTAATTTTTCAAATGAGAAATCATTTTGAGAAAATCTTCCATATAAGATGTAGTTTGAGAGGAGGATTTTAACAAAACTTCTACACGTTCCTCTATTGTACATGTTTGCTCCTCAGTCTCATGATTATATGCTTTCTTGTTATCTTCAAATGATTTTATCCCGAGATCATGAGTAAAATTTAAAGGTGGATATGATGGATCTATGTACATATTTGATAACAGATATGAAGTTGTAGGTAAATTCTCATAACATGCATACCTCGTTTCTAATCTTTTTAATTTTTTATCTAATATGTTCAATTGAATATCTTATTCATGTTTGAATTTAGAATATGAATATGAATAGTCTATAAAGAAATGATAAGATGAAGAATACTCTTGATATGACTCTCAATTATATGCAAAATTAGAATAATTCATTCATTCACAATTATAATTTTTTTTATAGGAAGCACTTGTAGGTTCATGATATGTGATATGAATTTGATCATGACTTAGTCCTAGAAAACTTCCTATCCATGAACACTGATGATAATTATAATATGGATCATGACAATAATGGCAACCAGTTTGATTTTGAAACATATTTTTTTAAAAAAAAATTTTAAGGTGGAGAGGGAAAGAGATAGAAAAGAAAAAAGGAAAAAAATCGAATTTTTTTTTATTTTTTCTGTATTTTTCTACAAAACCAGGGATCCAAAATACAAAACTGGAGAAAAATTGGGGGAGACTTTCACCTGAATTGCCGCCAAATCGCAACAATTGCCGCTATTTGGCAGCAAAACCAGGAATCTTGGCTCCCTTCTTTTTGTAGTGTACACCTAAAACTTCTCTCTTTCTTTTTACTTCCTGTATCTGAACTTTCAAGTCTCTACACACTCAATACACATTGTTAACTCGTAAAATATTTAAAATGTTAGAAAAAATAAGAAAACACCGTCGATCCCCGGCAACGGCGCCAAAAATTGGATATGATAATTTTACTGCAATCGCACAGTATCAGTTGTAGCGCATACAGGTCATTCCCATAAGGATTTAAAGTGTTTTGCATTCTTACTAATCATATTATTCTAACGGACTAACTAAGTGTTCTAAGTTATTGTTTTTGTAATTCTCATTAGCCTAGTATATAGAATCTACAATTTCACAACCAAATATTACTTCTATTATTTTCTTCCTATCATAAAAATTGATCTTTTAGTTTTAATCTTTAGTTAAAGTGCTCTAAGTATGAGCTATCAAGTGGTGTGTAAGTATAACTCATCAAAAATACTACTTTGCATAAAAACAAACTAAATTATTAGATAATTTTATAAAAAAAGATAAAAATCAACAACTCCAAACCCTAACTAAGTATAGGCTATCAAAAAACTTAACTCAAGTATAACCTATCAAAGTATTAATTTATGAATTGTATTTTAATCTTTTCATAAAAAATCATATCTTTATTATTTTATTTTAGAAAGAAAATAATAAGTAATTACATGATTGATCCCTAGTTTTATCTACATCCTAGGTCTAAGCAATTAACTACTCATACTTCTAATTAAAAAGATCATATTTTTATTCATGAAAGTAAGAAAATATAATCTAGAAAGCAAGATTAATCTAAACTAGAAAACAATAAAGATCTACACTAGAAAGCAATTAAATATATCTAAAAAGTAATGAAAAGTAATAGAATTACTTTTGGAGCTCGGTATGGCGGCCGTCACCCATTCGGCAAAACCCTAATATTTATTAATCAAAAATACATCTAAAATTATATCTAAAAAACTCTCCTTAATTAAAAGGATTCATGGGGTATTTATAACCCAAACACAATCCTGCTCATATTCAAACTCAATATAAAAGATATAATCATAATCCAACACAAACTAATCTCAAGATATATAATTTTAATTCAATCCATAGGTATTAGAAACTAATGGTTGAGATTAGATGGCATAAGATACTAATTTTTGGGTCTAAAATCCGAAATTAAGTTCAGCACACCCGTAACCTGCTGGATCGGATTTTCCATTCTGCAGTGTTTCAGTGAAATGGCTATAACTTTTGCATCAGAAGTTAGATTGTTGTTCTCGGGCTCATTTCAAAGATAATTCTGACATATACAAATTTCTCCTACATAAAATTTTCCATTTTAAGCTTTATCTTGGTCGAATATGCTCTTGAAGTTGCTACTACTGCACTTGAATTTTTATCTTCATCAAAATTGACTTTCTATACTCATATTCTTTACAAATTTGTATCTTCTTCTTCTCTTCCTTGTGAATCCTTTGTTACCTATAAAAATACACTAAATATACCAGAGTAGCAATTATTTATATACAAAAAATAGATAAAATAATAGGAGAAAATATGCAAAATATAATACTCATCATTTATATTTTTGAGGTAGAGGATGAAGAGAAAAGTGATGATGTTGAACTTGTGGGGATTGAAGAAATTTACATACTTGATCTTTTCTCTCAAAGTCTAAATCTAAAAAAGAGAATGTCCAAGAGAGAATGTAATACCCACTTTTACTACATGGATCTTATTTAATTTTTAGGAAATAAAATATTGCAGTTCGAAAGAGTTTTTAAAATGAAAAAGGTAAAATAAAATTAAAAAATAGTAAGTTAAAATACTTAATTAAATAGTGGAGATTAAGACTTAAACTCATGACCTTATATAACCCAACCCTCTCCAAAACTGATTAAGGTAGCTATTTGTTGTTTTAATAAAATAAATTTAATAAATTAAGATGGATTAGATCATTATCAAACTATATCAAGTTTAAATTTGATTTCTATATCCAATAGGATTTTGTCTTTAATTACCTAGTGAATTCAATTATAATCCCCAGTGAACCTTCCATCTAAAAAATTATTAAATCAAGTAGGATTTCCACTTTGTTTAAAAAGGACTTTCCTAACTGAAACCCATCCTTCACCAACATAGAAAATAAGAGAGGGGACACAAAAAATAGAGAGGAGAAGGAGAGAAATTCAGCGTAAGGGATTTTGGAGTATTCTTGGAGGTTTTTAACACTTTCCTATATTAAACCCCATACCTACCTCTAAAACAAGCCAAAATGAGTTCATCGCACCAAAAAAATATGTTATTCTCCATATTAAATTATTTTTATTTCTACATTGATTAATAAATTACATGTAATTGTTTTATAAAGATGTTTATTGCAAAAAAAAAATGAATAAAAATTTAGATGTTGCATGATTGTCGATCAAGATGTGATATTTATTATTAAGAGAGTTTAAACTTATTGTATGGATGTTAAAAATATTTTTATATTCTTTAATTACTGTTCTATATGATTTGTAGTCTATATCATGTGTTTCAATGAAAAAAAATATATGATTTTTATTGAAAAGATGGTAATAAAGGAGAGATCCTATTTATTATTGTTCAAAAAGTAACCTTTGTATGTTCTCATAATTTATATCATGTTTACATTGTCTAGTCATAATTTTTATACAAGAATAATGCATAAAAATTGAACTTTTATTGGTAAGTTTTATTATACTAAGAATTGGAAATTTTCCAGTTTTCAAGACTTACCAGTAGGTCTACTGGTAACCTAGCGTATCAAGGTATGATAGAAAAACTAATTTGATTGCTTTACTGGTATCAATCAGTTTGTATATATTTTAATGAGATAGTTATTAATTGCACCACTGAACTAGATGACTGAACTGATATACTTGAATAATCATACATGTTAAATTATTGATCTACTAAAAAGAGAAAATTGAACAATGAAGATATACCATGCAATTGATGATTGGTTATTAAACTACCATACCGATATTACTGATTTCAACTATTATTGGTACTTTTACTATTATTAACATTAATTATTTTTACCAATTCACTTACTGTATTTATATTACTGAACTTAAATGAATGTACACAGGGTTTACGGAAAACTATAGACTAACGTGATTTGATGGCTAAAGTAAATGTGCCACTATTTTCATTTCTGTGAGAATCGGGATATGCCTTGGTGAAAATTGCCTTTTTCTATATGAGAGGATCGGAATATGTTCCAATTAAAATTACTATACCATTTTTTCAAAAGTCAATAGGGATGCATTCTGCCCTACGAAGTTTATATTATTCTAAATTATCAAATATTATAACCAAAAGATGTCAACAGAAAAATAAATATTAAAATATATAAATTAATATGTACATACAAGCCAAAATAATATATACACAAAAAAGATGAGGATTCTACAAGAAGCCGGCTACAGTGCTCAATCTACTCCTGAAAATATGGATTCTCAAGTGGTAGGTCCTCCTTTGCTATCATTGTCTTGGCTGGTAAACCTGAGATATAATAATCCCAGATGTCAGAAACCAAACAAAAATACAAACCCAAACTCGTGTCATACTATAGAAATAATATCAGTATGACATGCTAATATGAATAATATAAGAGATGTATGCATGTGAATCATAAAATACATGATATGCATAATATAATATGAATCATGGAGTACATAATAGATATAATATAAGATGATCATGCATATAGGTTATGAAGTATAAGGTATGCATAAGAAAACATGAATAATAGAGTATATGCTATATATAATATAATATGATCAAGCAAATGAGTACAAATTCTATCTTAGTAGTTTGGAAATAAATGGTGAGAGTATTCACGTGTTGAGTATATAGTGCATACCCGGGACCACGGCATCAGATACCAATCTCCACATAAACTGAATGGTTGTTGCTAAGCATATTGGATATCCTGTACATACTCGATATCATGGCCTCAGATACCAATCTCTACACGAGCCGGGTGGCTACATCTAAGCAAACTTAGAACCGATAGTATTAGTATACAGATCGACAGATGCATCTCAGATAGAACAGACAAATTAAAAACTTTCACAATACGTATTTTATTACACCATTTATTTTCCTCATACCTGTAATATAGTAAATGTTAAGTATCAACATATCAAGGTGTCACATGTAATAAAGGTGCATGTATCAATAGCTATGTAAAGATGAAACGATACACACGACAATACTAGTAAGTTCAAGAGTAATACTGGTAAATATAAGAGTTATAGAATATGTTCATATGCTTGAGGTATCATTTCCAAGCAAGAAAACCATTTGCAGGTAATAACATGTGTAATAAACATGCATGCATGTGTATCCACTTTAAATCAAGGTTATATGTACAAATATGGCATGTATACATAAACATGAGTTATGACAGGTCAGAACTAATAATGTACAAGTAATAATAATAGTGATTAAATATGTACATATTTGTATCATATCATACATCAAGCGGGATATGCACGGATATAGTATATATCCCGATGTTACTGCAATTCGACGAATAGTCAAATTTTTAGGTCTTATTTGACTAGGATAAAATACAATTAGATGCTAAAATTTTATACAGTTGTAGAAAATTCAATTATCTTTCTAATAAATTTTAAATTAGCTTAATTAGAATTCTAGAACAAAAGTATGGTTATTTTATCATGGACCTGTTATTATTGAGCTACATTAGTAACAAAAGAACTTAATGATTTGATTTGTCCATAAATAAAATAAATTTAGAATCTAAAATTTGAATTAATACTAGATAATTCACTTATTTTTCCAAATAAATCTTAAATAAGCTAAATTAGAGTTCTAGGGCAATAGTTGTGATTATTTTATTATGAACCAGCTGCTACTGAGCTACACAGTAGTAAGTAAACATCTAGATTATTTTTTATCCTGATAAAATATAATTTAGAACCTAATATCTTGATCAGTTCTATATAATTCAATTATCTTTCTGATTAATATTTAATAAGCTCAATTGGAGTTCTAGAGTAAAAGTTATGACAATTTTAAACTAACTTGCTCTGTTAAGCTATTGTAGAGCAACCATGATGCAATTTCTAAATTAAGTTTGGCTAGGTAAATGACTAAATTAGGATCTATTATAGTTGGAAGAATTATAGTTTTGTGAGTCGTCTTTCTAATGGTACTGAATAAGGTCAACCGGAGTTAAGATGCAAAATTTATGGCAGTTTTAAGATGGACTATTGCGCATGCATGGACAACAATATGATATGTGCACATGACATGTACGGTGTGACATATGCAATGAAACTCAAGATAAATATAAATTTGAGCATGTATAATTTTGAAAATAGGTTAACAATACATGTGCTATTATATAAGAGGAAATTGTATCAAAAAATCATAAATTTAAAGAATTTGAGAGTGTATTCTTACCTGTTGAATCCAAATCAGAAAAGAACCGATATTAATGTGATTACCATTAAAAAGTGAATAAATTTTTTAAAAATCGCTCTAGGAAACAAGAGCGGTTGCTGAAAAAGGTTTTTCCACGTTGGTGGAGAAAATTAGAGCTCATTTGGGGATATTAAACTCAAAAATATGGTTCATATATCTAAATAATGGATTTTTAGCCCAATATTAGGCTGATTATTTGGCAATTTATTTGAGCAGAGTTGAAAAAGAATTAGGGTTGGAGGTCTAAAAAGAAAATGAAGAAAAACACGACAAGAAGAAGCTTAATTTTTTTAGATTTTTCTGAATGTATTTAAGGGGTTAAACTGCTGCTGAAAAATAGGCATACTGCAATGTTAAAAATCCTTAAAGCTTATCTTAATTATAAGTTTGTCATTAGGTTAACTCCTATCCAAAATTGATCCAATAAAGATGTTGGGCTACTGGATATAGAAGTGAGATGGGAAAAAAGATTAAAATTGAAACTTTAGATTTAATTTAATTATTTTAATTGGATATTTGCTAAAATTCGGTCGATCCGGAATAATTATGGAAAAATAAAAAATCTAAAATAATAAAGATAAGATGTCCCTACTCTGCAGAATTTGAACTTGAAGATAAGAAGGAAAGATATAATTTAATTTACTCAGCATCTGTCCATATTCATGTATGGGCTCTAGGGCTGGAATAGACAATATGAATTAAACTAATACAAGAGTTTAAGGATTAGCATTATTACATTTTTGGTAGCTCAACCTGTAATGGCACTTCCAATAAGTACGATGTTTGGCAAATATTATCTCAAAGATTATAGCAATAATAATACTATCACCAATCCCTTAAAGTTGGCAAAAGAAACAAGTGAGTAGATTTCTAAGAGTCTTAAGACAAAGCAAAGCAAGAAAGTGCTTTGTTTTACTTAGAAATTTCGAAACTAGTAGAAATAGTGAGAAAAATCATAATTTTATAAAAATTAAGGGTTATTAGATACAGTTCTTCTAAAATAATATGAAAACTCAATTCAATTACTGTAACCACTCAATGAAAAATCACGACTTTCCTCTGAACCTAGAAATCTATAACTGTATAAACGTATCCAGAGCGACTATGTAGATTTGTTGATGATCTGACAATAATTTGAAGTGGAGATTCATATTTGTGTCCATATGTTCATATTATTGTACGTTGGATTTTGTTATTAAGATCATTACATTTAGGTTTTGTTAATCAGATTATTACATGCTATGTTTTGTTATGATCTAATTATGGAAATGAAAAATGGGAGTTGAAGTGGTCAAAACCTACTTAGCTTTAGGGGATTCATATTTCTTGATTTGATATCATCATTTATGTAGTTAATATGGTTAAGATAGAAATAGTCAGCGAGATTATACTCGAAGTGCACTTTATATGACCAGACTAAAACAAAAGTGATACATGATTAATATGAAGGGTCATTTCATATGTAATGGAAATCATGGGGCTTAGGCCTATTGGTTTTGTGAATTGCAGGCTTTCGCTACACATTTAGTATGACATGGAGGTTATGTGGGCTGAAGGGGACAAAAGAGATTAGTCGAGGATGGAAGGAGCAAAATCATTTAAATATGATGACCAATCTTATACTTGTGCATGAAAGCTCATGGATTTATTATGTGGAGCTCATTGTCCATAAATGACTCACAATTATGATTTACTACAAACAGTATAATTTTATTATATTCAATTTTCTACTAAGATAAATTGTTTATATGTATTAAAATTGACAACAATTGGTTTTCAAATTAAATTTTTTAGACTAATTATACTTATCAATTAGGTTGTGTCTAAAATGTGTCATTTTATAGTACTTTCTTTATTAAGGGCAATTCTCATATTCTCTTCAGAAATTTGGTTTTGATTATGGCTCTACTATTCATGAAATTTAAAACAAAGCGTGACTGGACAATTATAATGATAATGCAAGCTTAATAATTATTAGAACTGTGATCTACGCATACTTGATAGTCATTAACAAAAATACTTGGTACATATATATTTACTCGAATAACAGATTGATATATGGGGTTAATAAAGCTGAACATTAGAAATATGAATGTTTTCCAAGAACTCCCATAGGTATATATATTGTTACTAAATTCCTGTGGTAAACGTTTATTGCTGTAGAGCCGACAATTCCTATAGTATATGCTCATTGGCATAGAGCCCATGGCTCTTGTTGTATATATACCTATTGATATTGAGCCCACAATTCTTGGGATATAGAGCTACAAGTTATGTAGTATACATACCTATTGGTATTGAGCCCTAAATTCTGAGATATAAGAACCCTCAATCATGTGGTATATGCCTATTAGCATTGAGCCACAATGCATTATTTGTATTATTAATATTGACCATGTCTTGGTTACATTCGAGACCACCTAGAAGACATGATTTTCTATTGTCGTTTCAGTTTTAAATATTATAATTAATAATCATACAATTTAGAGTCACAATGAGTTTATATACTTAGTGTGAATTAGAGAGACTATTTGGAGTTAAGTACTATATGATCTAAGGAAAAGTGGATTCTTAGATTGTGGTAGTCACTCTGGCATATTCGACACGTTATGTAGTATAGGATGCATATCATATCAGAGTTTATCTCTAGTCTTTTTCTGAACATATATGATATGTGTGATATTAGGATTTTGGTTGACTGTGGTTAACAATGCAACTATTACCAACACTTCGATATAATTATACTTGTACTATAATAATTGATATAACATGTTTATCCACACGTCTGACATAGAACAATCATTTAATACCCAACCTCTCTATTATATTGATTATTATCATGCCATCCATCACTATTTTCTTCTTTTCCCTTTGTTCTCTATTTGTCGAGTTTAATCCTTTGAATTCTCATACCCTATGTGCGGAGTACTAGGATAGTATCATATCACTAGCAGATATCTGTATTTCTTGGAGCATTAGAAGATCTTCTAACGGCCAGTGCGAAGACTAGCATTAGAAGATCTTTGTAATGTTGAGGTTTGGGATCTGATAATATTCTAATTTGAATATTGAATCTACATATTATATATATGGTTGTACTTATCTTTTTCCTGATCTTGAGTCATATAGTAGATTCATTCCTTATTGTTTACAGTGATATGTGCCTATATTAAGGATATAAATTAAGCCCTCTGCACACCAATTTTTTGTGTTGCATGCCACTGATAGTGCACTTTATTTCTGAAAGTAGTTAAAAACTAGAGCGTTATGACTTATTAAACCGGCTTTATGGTATCATATGAGAAAAAAAGTAAGACCGAGAATAGTATGTGAAGATAGTATTTCAAAATTTGATAAGGATGAAAAGTTACAAACTTACTCGACATCTTCTATGGAATATAATTATGAACTAGTTTAGGAACACTAGGCATGTTATTGAAATAGAGAAAGCAAAGAGATATTGTTAACAATGTGTATAGATATAAATTAGCATGGTGCCAACATACTAGGTCATAACTTTTACGAGTTGAAGGTGTCATATCATTATGTAATAAAGAAACATTCAAGATTGCATATCAAAGAAAAAAAAATCTATGCATGGGCGTGTATGTGTGTATGTCTGTGTGTGTGTGTGGAGATTATTGTAAACAAGTTGTTAGTTAAACTAAGTTATGTGAGTTAGCATCAAAATAATAGTAATTTCATTAAAATTTCCAAATTAAAATAATAGTAATCCTAATAACTTTTTCCAGTTTATTTTGGAATCATGTTTTTTATACTCCCAGTTTCTTTTAGATTAAATTTCATTGACTTTAAAGTTTATTTATCATTTCATCAAGTGGTGCAAGATATTGTATTTATCGAAAACTATTAATTTTATATATAATTGATAGAAGACTAAATCAAAACTAAAACCCAAGAAATTGGATATGAGTGAACTCTGGGGTTAGATCATAATACAAAAAAATAATTTGACATTTTTTATTGGAGATAATAGAATAGGACATAGTTCATAAAATTTATGTGAGGCGACGGTTCATTTCCGTTATTCTCATAAATAAATAAATATAAAGAGAGAGAGTATGACAAATGAACTGATAGCTTACATAAGTTATCTAAACTGCAGTCCATTTATACCATCTTCGATAATGAGTTTAAAATATTTTTTTGCATTATGATGTCACCCATTTAGGATCCATTCATTCTCATTTTCTTGGATTTTAATTATGATTTGGTCTTTCATCAAGTATATACAAATGTAACAGTTTTTATTGAATACAATATTTTGTATTCACTTGATGGAGTGGCAAATGAACTCCAAAATATATGAATTTTGATCCTTATAAAAATAATAAGATTATTTATTTTTTGCTGCTGAATCACGTAACTTACCTGAATTGTTGGCTCATTTACAGTAATCCTATATGTGTGTGTGTGTGTGTGTGAGAGAGAGAGAGAGAGAGAGAGAATAATGGAAATGAGTCATCAACTCATTGAGTAATCTGATATGCCATCCATTTTCACTATCTCTAATATTTTCTTTTAAAAACTTTCTTTTAGATTATAATCTTGATTTCTGAGGGTTCACTTATATGTACCCAAATTCTTTGATTCTAGTTTTGATTTCGTTTTTCATCAAGTACACACAAAATTAACAGTTTTCGATAAATATAATATTTCATATCCACTTGATGAAAGGGTAAATAAATTTCAAAATTCAAGGAATTTGATGTTAAATAAATAAAAGAGATAGAGAACATGAGCCCAAAAAAATTAAAAAATAATAGAATAATTATTCTCACTGCTAACTCTCATAACTTATCTGAGCTGGTAGCTCATACACATACATACACATGAGAATAATGGAAATGAGCTGCAGTCTATTTTCACTATCTCCATTTTTTTAAAAAATTCTTTGGAATTATGATATCAACCACTAGGATTCACTTAGACCAACTTCTAGGCTTTTAGTTTTAATTTATTTTTTTCATCAAGTAGATACAAAATTAACGATTTTCAGTGAATACATTGTGTATCCACTTGTTTAACAGGCAAGTGAACTCTGAAACCCATGAAATTTAATCATAAATAAGCTAAGAAGGTTCATATCATGATCCCATAAAAATTTCACAAAAAATAAGATCATTAATTTTTCTTCACTATCTCTCGTAACTTATCAGAGATTATAACAAACAAATAGTAATCCTATTATTATTTTCAAATTTTTTTATCATAATCTCTACAAAATTAGCTTCTTCAAAATTAAATTTCATAAATTTTGAAGTTTATTTGTTGTTCTATCAAATAGATATAAGATGTTGTATTTGTTGGAAACGATTATTTTTGTAACTACTAGATAGAACCAAAACAAAACGAAACCTAAAAATTGGGTATTAGTGAGTCCTAGAGGACTGAGATCATAATTTAAAAACTATTTTAAAAAAATACTAGAGATAATTGAAACAAAGTACAACTTAGATTACTTATGTGAGTGTGTGTATGTGTATATACATACATACACACGTGTGTGTGTGTGCATGGGATTAGTGTAGATGAGCTGAAGTTCAAGAAATTAACATAAGGTAGCGGCAAAAATATAATAATTTAATTATTTTCTTTCAATATTTTTCTGGAAGTAAGATCTATACTTTCTTAACTTTTTAACATCAAATTTAATGAATTTTTGAGTATATTTACCTTTTCATTAATTGGATATAAAATATTCTATTCACCAAAAACAGTTAATCTTGTGTCAACTTGATAGATAACTAAATCAAAAGTAAAACCAAAGAAATTGGATGTGAGTGAATCCTAGAGAGTTGAGATCATAATTTAAAAGAAAATTTTTAAAATAATTATTAGAGATAGTGGAAATAAACCATAACTCAGATAACTTACGAGAAGTGGCAGCTCATTTTAAAATTCTCATATATACATACATACACACACACACACACACACACATACATACATACATATATGGTTAGTGTAGGTGAGCTGCCAGCTCATGAAATTTTACGTGAGTCCGCGGCAAAAGTATAGTAATTTAATGATTTTTCTTCAATTTTTTTCTAGATTTAGTATCTATACCTCCTTCACTTATTAAAATCTTATGAATTTTGAAGTTTATTTACCTTTTCATGAAATTGATACGAAATGTTTTATTCACTAAAAACCATCAATTTTATGTCAACTTGATGGATGACTAAATCAAAACTAAAATCTAAGAAATTGGGCATGAGTGAACTCTAGAGAATCCGAAAAAAATTTATTGAAGATAGTGGAAATGAACTGCAGTTCAGATAATTTGCGTGAGTTGTCAGCTCATTTCTACTATTCTCATACATATACATATATATACACACATACACACATACATATATATATACATATATATACACACACACACACACACACTCACACACACACACATGAGAATAATGTACATAAGCTGCCATTTCACGTAAGCTACCAGAGTTGCGGTCCATTTCAACTATTGCTAATAATTATATTTAGAAATTTATTTTGGATTATGATCTCAACCTCCTGGGATTTACTCACACCTAATTTTTGAGGTTTAGTTCTGATTGGTCTTCCATCAACTAGATACAAAATTAACGATGTTCAGTGAATACAACATTTTATATTCACTTAATGAAAAGGCAAATAAACTTCAAAATCTATGGAATTTGATCATAAAGAAGCTAAATGGATAAAGAACATAATCTTAAGAAGTTTGGAAAAAAAACTAGTAGATACATTATTTTTTGTTGCTAACTTACATAACTTACATGAGCTGCCAGCTCATATATAGTAATCCCATATATATATATATATATATATATATATATATATATATATATAATATATATATATATATATATATATATATATATATATATATATATATATATATATATATATATATATATAACTTCTAGAGTTATCTTCAATTGACTTTCGCTTTAACTGTGAGTATTCATATGTTCTATATATATATATATATATATATATATATATAACTTCTAGAGTTATCTTCAATTGACTTTCGCTTTAACTGTGAGTATTCATATGTTCTTATAGTAAAAAAAGCTCCTTATTTTAGCCAATAATCTCTTAAATTCAAATTTTAGCTAATGATTAAAAAATTTAACCAATGGTCCCAAATAAAATAATAAGTTGTATTCTTCAGATTTTTAGCGTGTCTCCTTGAATAAGCATGCATAAATATCTAAATTTATTTCACTAGTGTTAGTAAGAAAATATATTAAATGGCTTTGCTTTTATTTTATATTGAGATCATTATACCATATGCTTGCCTTTGGAGCTAGTTTTGCCCATTGCCCTTAACCTTGGGCTATCATAGCATGAACTCAAGATGCCTATCACTTTTCTTCTTATTTCTTTTTTTCTACTCAATTATAAATGTTAAATATATTTTCAGTTTTCTATTTTCCATATAAAAGAAAAAAAATTGAATTATATCTCCACATACATTATGTCTTTCTTAAAAAGTTATTCCTTTGCACTATTTATAAGATATAGATTTAACAACATGCGATTTTTCCTTCAAAATTAAAATTATAACTATTTTGAAATAGTTTAAAAAAAACCATATCTTCTATATAATCATTTTGTTGTTCAAGATAGGATTTTGCTTTAATGATTGATCGCTAAGCCAACTACTCAGAGAATTATAACAACAATTCTCAATGGCGAGATTGTCAATATTGATTGGATTTCTCGATAAACTTTACAAACCAAAAAGAGAAGTATTTTATGAGGCAATCGTAATCTTGGTTAAGATTTTTGAGATGTGGATCCCCACAATGAAAATCTCAATAATTAAGTACTTTTAATTATTCTCTCCCTTGATAATCTAAAACCATGAACCAAATATTCAACGATTAAAAATATGGGAGGCAAAAATTCCTTCTCGGCTCAAGAGGAGAATGGTCATTCTCATATAATTTCTTGGCATGATATGTTATATAATATGATGGAGATATTATATAATAGTATAAAATCAATTTCCCATCTCATAATAAGACTAAAGTGTTAAATAAGTCAAAAGTTAGTTGGGCCCATATGAAAATGAAATATGTTGTGTTAACAGGTTGTAATTTAACTATCTTAGAAAAAATACAGAAAATTATCATAAATTTAGAGAATAAAAGTATGTATCCAACAATTTTCTGATATCATCTAATGACTGGTAATAAGGTTTAACTATATATATACATACATACATATACTTATATATATACATATACATATATATATATATATATATATATATATATATATATATATATATATATATATATATATATATATATATATATATATATATATATATATATATAAGATCATAACTAATGAGAAGAAGTTATAAATCTTTGAATTATTTTTCCAACGACAATACGGTCAGCTAAATCGGAGTTAAAATGTAAACGTTATGACTATTTATATATATATATATGTATATGTATATGTATATGTATACACATACATACATACATACATATATATATATATATATATATACACACACACACACATGTATGTATGTATGTATCTGTGTATATATATATATATATATATATATATTATATAATATATATATATATATATATATATATATATATATATATATATATATATATATATATATATATATATATATATATATATATATAACATATATATATATATACATATATATATACATACACACACACACACACACATATATATATATATATATATATATATATAGAAAAATGGAAATGAGCTGACAGCTCACGTAAGTTATCTGAGCTGCAGTTCATTATCACTATCTGCAATAATTTTTTAAAAAAAAATTCTTTTGGATTATGATCTCGAGCCCTTAGGATTCACTCATACCCAACTTCTTGGGTTTTAGTTTTGATATGGTCCTCCATAAAGCTAACACAAAATTA
>JAYEPQ010000009.1:18563685-18588685 GCA_036321105.1 Dracaena cambodiana
ACTATATATATAGAAAAATAGAAATGAGCTAACAGCTCACGCAAGTTACCTGAGTTACAGTTCATTTTCACTATCTCTAATAATCTTTTTTAAAAATTTCTTTTGGATTATGATCTCAACTCCCTAGGGTTCTCTCATACCCAATTTCTTAAGTTTTAGTTTTAATTTGGTCCTCCATTAAATTAACACAAAATTAATGGTTTTCAATGAATAAAACATTTTGTATGCCTTGATGAAAGGGTAAATGAACTCCAAAATTTATAAAATTTAATCCAAAAAAAAGTTAAGGATGTAGAGATAGTAATTGTTAAAAAAATAAAAAAAATCATTGGATCATTATAATTTTGCCGCTAGCTCACGTAAGTTTTCCTCAGCTGACGGCTCACCTACAGTAATCCCATATGTGTGTGTGTGTACGCGCACGCGCACGCACGTGCTTGTATATGTATGTGTGTGTGTGTGTGCGTGAATAATGGAAATGAGCCATTACTTTAGGAGAGTTATCTGAGTTACAGTCCTTTTCCATTGCTTTTAATAATTTCTTTAAAAAAATTGTATTATGATCTCGACCTCCTAGGGTTCACCCAAACCTAATTTCTGGAGTTTTAGTTTTGTTTTAATCTTCCATCAATTAAATTCAAAATTAACAATTTTCAGTGAATAAAATATTTTGTATTCACTTGTTAAAAGAACAAATAAATTTAAAAATATGGAAGAAAATTTTATTATAAATTATTAGAGATGGTGGTAATAGACCACAACTCGTATCACTTACGTGAGTTTGTACCTCATTTCCATTAGTCTCTGTGTGTGTATCACACGCATGGACATATTTTTATATCTTTTCGCATGGCATGTAGAATCTAGATTTCAAGATGTCCTGCCAGTGGATTAGTTAGTTATGTTGGTATGTATACGTTGCATTTATTTCTATATATGTCTGCTAGTTGTGCACTACATTTTCGGATCCTTTTCGGCAACAGGGTCCAACAGTGTATTTCCTAACAAAAATGAGATGTTTCCAAACCAATTTAGCTTCTTCCATCAATCGGTTTTAAATAAATACTATAACATGATAACTAGTTTTAATAACTAAATAATATAAATTAATTACAGATTAATGGCATTTTCAAGTTTTTCCGTAATGTTTTCTGGTTATTATATTATCTTGTTTTTCTTTATTTTCATATATATATTTTTATTGCATTTTGATGATTCGCTTATGTATCTAGACACTAAAGTAAATGCATATGATCAGACTTCGAAAATATATTATTTCGTGGAAATTGTCCAGTTGCAGTAGTAGTTCAGTGTTCGCTATTGTGTCATATTATTTATGTTACCTATTAAACAACGTCGTGTTTATGTTATAGTTTATTAATATTATCATGTTACTTGGTCTTTATGATCATCTTGTCATCTAAACTCTGTTAAAGTTTATGTTATCATTTCACTTCTGTTGGATTTTTATGACTTATAATATTATTATGCGGCTGTGAAATATACATTAACTTAGTAAATTCTCTATGGATATTATGCCTACCTTGTTCTTATACTCGTTTTATTGTATTTTAGAAAGCACGGTATGACAACTGGTATGTCGATCCACTACCCAAGAATACTTATTTTGAAGATCAGGCAAACAAGTTGATTATGCTTGAAAAGTGTAGTTATTTCATTTTAGTTTATGCAAATGTAATCTAATTTTGTTGATTAAAATTAAGAAATTAATAAAAAAATATTTTTATTAATCAAATTCCTCATTATGATATTTTTCTAGTGTTTTTGCAGGGTTTCATATGCAAGGAAATCGAAATATCAAAGTGTATCTTAAATATCAGCTCAGAACTATGAATTTACAGGTCTGGTTGTCGATCACCAACAGGTAGTTATCGACAGCTATCGACTGTAAGAAGAATCCGAGAGCAGTTATCGATGGCGTTGTTGAAGGGGAAACTACAGATTGGATTTTCTAGAGATTTTTGAGAGAATTTAGAGTTTTCTTATAAATAGAATTCCTATTAGGATTATGTAAGGCTATAAATATCCAATGTAAATCAGATTTTGTAGTAGAAATTAATTATTAGAGTGTTTAGAGATTTAAGATTTAGTTTTGTACTCTTTTATAGAAATCAATTAAAGAATTCTCTTATTCTTTATTTATGGCTATGATGAGTACGAGTGGCTAAATGTTTTAGTTGGATCAAATAAAATAACAAACCCTAAATAATTTACTAGTATATGATTTTTATGTTTATTGATTTTAATTGATTTTTGTAGAATTGATATCTTTGATTCTCCGTTATTTTTGAAAGGATTAAGATATGATTTTGAATTTTTAATATTTTATAGTTTGACAATATATTCATTGCTTAGTTTCGATATACTGTAAATTCTTTAAGCACGGTGTATATTTAAACTTTGAACATTTATTTTTATTATTCATATTACATACTTAGATAAACTCAAAATTTATATAGGATTAACTGGGATAAGTTATTCAAAGTAACAAGTTTACAACTTTATTAAATTTTGTGATTCAACGATTTATTTTCCAGCTGTAGTAAGACCAAGAGACTTATGCAAATGAGATATAGAAAGTATAAACACATCTAATAAATTATTCTATGGAGGAGTTATATCCATCTGATTAACAATTTTAATTAAAATAAATTGATATCCTCTTTAGTTTAGTTTTAATTTTAGATAATAAAAATCCAATCTTTATTTCTTTTTAGTTCCATAATTTATTCTTAGTATCATACAATAACAAAACGATTCTCGATAGAACGATCTTGGGTTTCTACCCTTGTACTACTTGTCTATCTTTTGCATTGTGTGCCTGACAATGAGATTCAAAATATAATTGCATTTTGTCATACAAAAGCCTGTGGGACCACTTTTCGTCTAAAAAAGGTAGCTAAAATGCTCAAATGTGGATTTCATTGGACTACTATATTTAGAGACACATATGAATTTTGTAAACGATGCGAGTCCTATAGAAATTTGAAGCATTAACGAGGAAGAGTGATATACCTCTAACACGCATACTTACAATTGAGATATTCAATTGTTGGGGCATTGACTTTATAAGACTGTTTTCTATTTCTAACTGATATGTTTATATCCTCGTAGTGCTCGATTACAAATCTAAATGGGTAGAGCTGCAGCATGTAGAAACAATAATCAACAAACTGTTATCAAATTTTTAAAGGAACATATATTGTCTAGACTTGGAATTCGTAAAGTCATAATAAGCGATGGGGTTCATATTTTTGTAATAAAACCTTTGAAAATCTGATGAAGAAGTATCACATCATGCACAAAATTTTTACACCTTATCACTTATTGTTAAATGGACAAGTCAAACTGGTCAATAGGGAAATTCGTCTCACAAAGATTAATTGTTTAGACTAATCGATACTTTATGGGCTTAATGTATAGCATATAAAACACCCTTAGGTATGTCATCCATATAGAATAATTTATGAAAAAGCTTGTTATTTGCCTGTAGGGATAGAGGACAATGCGTATTAGGCAATTAAATCTGTTAATCTATATGACAATTTAGCTGTCCATTACAAAAATTACAAATAAATAAATTGGAAGAGTAAGACGTGATGCATATGAAAATTCACACATTTCAAAGGGAAAAAAAAATGAGAATATGGCATGATCACCATATTACATGCCATGTTTTCACCCTTCCAAAAAAGTGCTACTATACGATTCACGCCTTCATCTATTTATAAGGAAATTGTGTTTGCAATAGACTGGACCGTTCATAATTAAAACTGTGTATCTGCATGGTGCAATCAATATCAAGAATCCAAAGAATTGTCATATATTGAAAATAAACGGAAAACGATTAGAACATTACTTAGAATTTTCAAAGCACTCGAAGGAATCTCATAATCTAGTGGATTCTCTAACATCTCATTGATACGAGGTAAACAAAGACACAATGTATATTATTATATATTATATACTAACAATTTTGCTTTACAGTTGTTACACCATGAGTAGCGCACCAAAATAATTTCTAAGTACTTTCTTAAATTTTACTTGGTCTTGATTAATTAAATAAATATATCAATTATCGAGGACAATGTAATACCGTCAGTGCTGTGCTTAAAGATTTATCTTTTCACTGTCTGTCTCAAGTTAGGATAAAGGAGGAGGGTTGTGATAGGCCGATGACAGCCAGTGTAAAACATTATCATATATTATGATATGAGCCAAAATATAAATTTCATTGGGGCGTTCCCTACTGAGCGACGCGCTACATCGGAGCCCGGATGTAGTGAAAAATTTGTGAGGATTGCTAGGTCGTCGTCCAGAAGCGATGCGCCACGTCGGCGCCCGGATGTGCTGTCATATGTACAAGGTTCCCACATCTTAATGAGCGGGTGGGGGTAAAAAAGTTACCTCATAAACATAGATTTGGTTAGCATCGTAAAATATAGGTTTTCTTACAAATAGATTAGTATAGTTAGTTGATGTTATGATGAGAATGAGAATTAATATTTTGTGCGTGCAGGAGACTAACTGGGTAGGTGAGAAAGTTAAAGTCATAAAGCCTTAGGGTTATAAACTTTATTATACGGGTAGAGATAGAAATCGTAATGTGGTAAATGTGATCAGAGATAAGCAATTACTTGGAGATGTAGTGGATGTTAGGAGGAAGAATGATAGAATTTTATTAGTTAAAACTATTTTAGATAGAGAGATTTTTAATGTTATTAGTGCCTATGCACCACAAGTAGAACTTGATGAATCCAATAAATATCAATTTTTGGAGGATATAAATGAGATAGTATAAAGAATACCCCCTAGAGAAAAACTATTTATTGGTGATGATCTCAATGGGCATGTAGGAACTAGTCGTAATGGGTTTTATAGTGTACATGGAGAATTTGGTTTTGGAAAATGAAATGAAGCAGGTAATTCAATTCTAGATTTTGCTCTATTTTATGATTTGATTTTAGTGAATACTTGGTTTAAAAAAGAGAGTTTCTCACTTGATTACTTTTAAAAATGAATCGAATGTGAGCCAAATAGATTTCTTTTTAACTAGGAGGGTAGATAAAACCAGTTGTATCGATTGTAAGCCAGGTGAGAGTGTAGTTACCCAATATAGACTCTTAATTTTAGATATTCAGATTAGGAAGAGACTTCAAAGAATTAAGTATAAATTAGATTATAAGATTAAGTGGTGGCAATTAGAAGATAATCAAAAAGTTTTGAAGATAGAATAATACAAGAAGCAGATTGGAAGGATCATGATAATCCTAATATAATATGAAACAAAATGGTTAGCTGTATTAAAAAGATAGCTAAAATTATATTTGGTGAGTCAAGGGACGGTGCTCCACCATGTAAGAATGCATCATGGTGGAATAAAGAGATAAAAATACTATTAAGATCAAACGAGACCTTTATAGAGATTTGAAGAATAATAATAATGATAATGAAAAAAATTTTGAGAATAAACTAGCGAAGAAGGAGACTAAGAAAGTCATTCTGGATGCAAAAACTAAATTATATAAACAAGTGTACGAGAAGTTGGATAATAAAGAGGCAGAAAATGATATATATAGAATTACTCAAATAAGACAGAGAAAATCTAGAGACTTATGTACTGTAAAGTGTATTAAAAATGATGATCAGACGGTTCTACTTCGAGACGAAGAGATTAAAGAAAAATGAAAAGATTATTTTGATAGATTATATAATGGTAGTTTTACTCAAGATTTGGAAGATCTTACTATTCAATGTGAGGATATGAATCGTAGATTTATGCGCAGAATTAAAGAATCTGAAGTAAAAGAGGTTTTGAAGAGGATGAAATCAAGAAAAACTGTTGGTCCATATGAGATTCCTATAGAGTTATGGAGATACTTAGGAGGGATTGGTGTGAGATGACTGATAGATCTTTTTAATAAGATTTGACAAATTAATAAAATATCAAATAAATGGAGGAAGAGTACCCTAATAACTCTGTATAAGAATAAGGGTGATATTAAGAGTTATTCTAACTATCGAGAAATAAAACTCATGTGTCACACTATGAAGCTTTGGGAAAGGGTAATTGAACATAGATTGCGACAAACTGTTAAAATATCGGAGAACCAGTTTGAATTTATGCCGGGGCGATCAACGACAGAAGCTATTCATTTACTTTGTCAATTTATAGAGCAATTATGAGAGAGATGTAGATATTTGCATATGGTATTTATTAACTTCGAGAAAACCTATGATAAGGTACTACGAGAGATATTTTGGTAGATATTGATGAAAAAAGAGTTCACATCAAATATATCGACATAATTAAGGACATGTATGATGGAGTAGTGGCCAATGTCAGAACATGTGGTGGTTTAACAAGTGATTTTTCTATCACAATTAGATTGCATCAAGGATCTGCATTGAGCCCGTTCTTATTTGCTATAGTGATGGATAAGCTTACTAGAGCTACTCAGGATGAGATACCTTCGTGTATGTTATTTGCTGATAATATTATCTTAGTTGATGAGACAAGAGTAGGGGTAAATGTCAAACTAAAGTTATTGAGGCATATATTAGAATCTAGAGGTTTTAAATTGAGTAGTACTAAAATAGAGTATATGGAGTGTAAATTTAATAAACGACGGACTATAAATTATAATGTTGTAAAACTGGATGGGCAAGAGATACAAATAAGTAGTTAGTTCAGATATTTGGGTTCTATTATTCATAATGATGGAGAGATTGATAATGATGTTAATTATATGATACAGGCTGGCTAGTTGAAATGGAGGAGGGCAGAGAGAGTTTTATGCGACAATAACATTCCGTTAAGACTGAAGGAAAAATTTTATAAGATTGTCATTAGGCCAATTTTGTTATATGACACGGAATATTGGACTATAAAGAAACGTCATTCACAGAAGATAAGTGTAGCAGAGATGCGCATGCTCCGCTAGATATACGCCAACACTAGGAGAGATAAAGCGAGAAATGAAGATATTGATGTCAAGATAGGTATAGCTCCTATCGATGAGAAGATGCGAGAAAACCAATTACAATGGTTTGGTCATGTGCAACATAGACTTACAAATTAACCAGTTTGATAAGGAAAATTTATCAATATAGGACAAGTTAAAAGAACGAAGGGAAGATCGAAAAAACATGGATGGAGGTGATACGAAAAGATATGGATTCTAGAGGTTTAAATGAGGAGATAATACTTAATAGAAATGAATGGAGAAGGACTATTAAAGTGATCGATCCGGCGTGATTTTTTTTTGGTTCATGTAGTCTACCCCAAATACTTGGGATGAAAGGCTTAGTTGTTGTTGTATTGAGAACAATGTGTATTTTAAGTTGGGAGAAATTGCTTATAAAAATAACTTAGTTTTGATACCCATAAAGATTTCAACGATTTTGTTTTAAAAAAACATTTCTTCAAAATTTATTTATTAACTTTAGGATTAAGATCTAACTTTTAGTTTAGAATTAAGTTTAGAACTAGAAATTAATAACTTGATTTTAGACATAAAACTAGTCTAGGAACTAAAAATTAGAAAAAAATAAAAATAAATTTTTTTGGATTGACGTAGATCTCAACAGAAGACCGTCGTTGAAGCCACCATCAAAATGGCTGTTGATACCGGATCTCTACAGAGCAAAATTTGCTCTACCCGAGAGCGGCTATCGAAGCAGCTGTCAAGAGCCATCGACAGAGGGCCTTGATTATAAATAGATCTTTGAGTTTTTTTCTCCATAAACAAACCCTAGCTTCCTTTCTATAGCACCCTAGAACCAAAATTCTTCTTTTTGACAGCCAAAACAATCTTCGCATAATTTCTTTCAAATTTTCAAAGATTTTCAAGTAAGTAAGTCTTTTCTCTTTAGTTTTTCTTTGAAGTGTTTATCGCAAAAGTAGATTTTTGTCTTAAAAACCTAGATCTACGATATATATGAACAAATTTGAGTAAATTGAAGTTAGATCACTTCTTAGAAGATTTGGAGTGGCTTAGCGAATTTTTAAGAATTTTTGATAAATTTCATGGAATAATTGAAAATACATGCTAAAATCAAGGGTAAAAGAAATAAAAATCTCAACTCTTTGGCATAATACTTCAGTTGCTCGAATAATCAACGTATACCAAATTCATACAATAATAGTAAAATAAAAGTAGAGTTTGATTAATTTTTGAAAGAGAAATTGGAAAATCAAGAATTATATAAAAAAGGGGAAAAGAAAAGAAATTAAACAAAACAAAAAAACAAAAAAATAAAGAAAAAGGGGAATAGACAAATAATATGTGTGCTAAATTCATGATTTTAGGAAATAATAATATAATATTAAGATGTATTTTTTGATTAATTTTGCATAATGGGACCAAGAAAACAAACCATTTTCAAGAGTCCAAGAGTAGAATTTTTAGGCCGATTTTCTCTACAGAGGTATGGAGCTGCAAAAACAAACAAAAAGCTTTTGGAGAAGAACTTTAAGCTTTGGCCCTAACGTACAGTCGATTACTCAAAAATACACAAGAATCTTGTTTTTCAGAGTACAGATGTAGGCTGCAGAGTTAGAAACATATATAAGATATGTATACATGCCAGCATGCAATGAGATCATGTGTGAGTTCGATGTTAATCTGCAACCGACAATTGGGGATCAACATGAATACTCCATAGTAAAGGGCAAAAAAGTGTCATTCACCAGACAAGAGATCTTAAGGGCAATTTTTGTACCTGATGTATTTGAGGAGCACCCATCTTTTGTGAATATAGTTAATAAGATACCAAGCGGCTCCAGCCAATTCAAAGAGCTTTGCAAAAACCTCGGTGATGTTACTTTCAATGAGAGCTTCTTGAAAGTAGGATATGTGAGAAGGGAATATGTTTTGGTAAGCTTATTTATTAAATATAACATCCTATCGTTCTCCGCAAGAGCAAAACAATATTCAAGAGACGTGGTGTTATTGAATATAATTTTGGAAATGTGCCTGTCCGATATTGCATCTATCATGTACTTTGCAATAGTTCAATGCATGAGTTAAGCACATGAATATATCCAACATCCAAGACTGGCAAAACCATACTTAGTTATGCCATCTCTGGTAACAAAAGTTTGCATGAACAATGGAGTTAATCCGTCATAAGATGACACATTTGAGAATCCTATGCAACCATCTATGGATATAACCATTCGAAGGATCATGAATACTCGACACGCCCAGTAGGAATAACATGTACAATAAGAGCAACATCAAGCTACTGCCCGGCTCACCAATCACGGAGAACAAGATCGGAACGTGGAGAGCAAGAGCAAGAACAAGGATATGCAACAGCTATAGCATGTGAACCAAAAGAGATTATACTTCAAACTTTAAATGAGTCAATTATAAGGATGACGGACACGTTTAATGAGAAATTGCAAGTCATCAAAGAGTGACAAGCCCAAACCGAGCATTGTCAACAACGCTAATATTGGTTTCTTACCAAAATATTCAGACGAATGGCTGGTGAGGATACCTCTATTTCTGCAGATGAAGATGAAGGGACGAGCTAGGTGACTACAGGGTTTTGTCGGTGTCAAAGATGCTAGTAAAATAAATATCTTCATTAGAGGCATCATTGATATCGACTACTAAAGGTAGTATAAATTTTTGAAGAGCCGACAAAATCAAGTGTTTTCTAACCTTAGCCTCTTATATTACTTTGTAGTATTTTGTTTGTATAGTTATATTCTTGATGCAATAAGGAAATTACATAATTTAAATTGGGGGTGAGATACATACACTACACTTTGTTAGCAGTGAAAATTTCTAAGTAAAATGAAGTTTTCCACAGCAGAAGGTGGAGCTAACTCTGTAGCTCTGCGCCTGGCTATTTTAGCCCCGCGTATGAGTAAAACGCGGAGCTAATCAATAGCTTCGCGTTCTGGTTTCTTAGCTCCGCGTTTTGATGCGATTAGCTCCTCGTGAGCAGATAACTAGAATCATAAATTGATTGAGATTAAGATTTGAGCTTATCCAAATACCTAAATTAAGTCCAATTAGAACTCTAAATCAAGAGATTTAAATCAAAACTAAGATATTTGATTGGAATCCTTGATGAAAACAAATTCTATTTACATAGAAACTCTCATATGGACCTAAGGCTATAAATACCCTCTTGAGGAAGCCTTAGGAGATCTTTTGGAAGTTTTTGTGAAGTTCAAGTTACGCGTGAGAGACTTGAACGAATCAAGACCAGAGAAGATCATCCAAAGTCGACCGACATCTTCTTCATCAAGAGCAAGAAGACTATCTTGTCAGATCGTCCAAACGAACTACTAGTTAGATCTCATCACCACATAGATTCCATAATTCATTGTAAAAGAGAGCGATAATTATAAATCCTCTCGTTTGTTCTTTTACTTATTCACTTTCGCTGTAATCTAAGTTGTATTCAATGGAAGGAAAAAGAATTTCCGCTGCGAACAAACTGGCGACCACAGTGGGAGACATCTCTTTCACCAAAGAAGAGATCGTGGCGCAATCTGACGTCGAGAGGATCGGGTCCGACGTGAACATGCTAGTCGTAGAGATCGACCAGCAGAAGTATGAGGAGTATCTCTCCTCTGAGTCAGGTAACTTGACCGAAACGCGACGCTATCGTCACGTTCTCTCCAATACCCGAGGATTGGGTAATCGGAAATCCACCAATAAACGGGGACCCTTGGAGACCGTGGCCATAGAGCCATCGTTTGGGTAGGAAACCCTAGCAGAGGATGGCCTTTTTACTACCAAAGAAAGCTCAGGAACTGGATTGACCAGAACTCAACTCCGAAATAGAAATCGGATAGCTAGGAAAAAGGCCCTCAAAACCCGTATTAAACGCGAGACTAACTTCACAAAACGCGAGGCTATAGTCCCTTACAAATTGGCTCGCGTAAATCACAAGACCAGTCAATATCGCGATAAACGCGAAGCTAAAACTTGCAATAAACGCAAGATTTCTGACACTCATATTAAACGCGAGGATAAAATTTCCTTAGAGCCAGCGTGTGATTCTCCACGCGAGGCTACTACTGAGCTTAGCGATAAACGCGAAACCGGTACAACTTACGATAAATGCAAGATTTTCGACATTCGCGTTAATCGCAAGGATAAAATTTCCTTAGAGCCAGCGTGTGATTCTCCACGCGAGGCTACTACTGAGCTTAGCGATAAACGTGAAGCCAGTACAACTTGCGATAAACGCAAGATTTCTGACACTCGCATTAATCGCGAGGATAAAATTTTCTTAGAGCCAGCGTGTGATTCTCCACGCGAGGCTACTACTGAGCTTAGCGATAAACGCGAAGCCGTACAACTTGCGATAATCGCAAGATTTCTAACACTCGCGATAAACGCGAGGATAAAATTTCCTTAAAACCAGCGTGTGATTCTCCACGCGAGGCTACTACTGAGCTTAGCGATAAACGTGAAGCCAATAACACTTGCATTAATCGCAAGACTCCTCAGCTCCTCGTAAATCGCGAAAATGATTGGCAAATTTGAGTTAATCAAAAAAATCGCGCTAAACGTAAAGTTATGACTTGCGTTAATCGCAAGAGTAAGCCAGCATGCAAGAATTTTCTTCCACGTTGGGCTAAAATTCCAGAAGATAAACTTCTGCAAAAACGTCAAGCCAGCGTAAAACGCGAAGCTAGCGTATCCAAACGCGAGGCTATTTCTCAGCCCCGCGTATCAAAACGCGAAGCTACTTCTCAGCCCGCGTATCAAAATGCGAAGCTACTGCTCAGCTCCGCGTAAATCAACCTGAATACAAAACCAGGGTTGATCATTGCATTATTGGACCAGAACCTGATTCCAATGGTTCCAAGAAGCTCCAGTGGGCCTCTAAACTCTCTCAATGGATGAGTGGGCCCCACGACTCCATATCTAAGACCACTAATTTTAGAGAATATCTAACCAAGAAAAGAAATATGAACCAAGTCCAATCTGAACCTACTTGTCATTGCCAGCAGCTTATGACGGCAGTATCTGCTGTAGTGGATAATTGTTGCTGCAGCAAGAACATGGTGTCGGTGTTCGACCGATTAACTTAGTCGGATAAAAATCCTGCTAAGAAATTAAAAGTTACTCCCCGAGAAGAATGGAGAATTGTAACTTCTAATATGGTTGGCAAGGATAAGAAAATCATAAAAAGAAATGATGATTCAGAATCAAGTGATGAAGAAGCTCATCATTTTACCCGACTTAAGTCAGGCGCTATCCCGGCCCGAAACTATAAGAAACTTATAAAAGGTTCTTATGATGACGATAGTGATAACTCGGCCATAGCCTCTCCTCGTTCTTCGGCATCGTCTAAATTGCAGAAGTCAGCGTCACATACGATGGATAGATCTGACGATATCAACCAAAGATTTGAAGCCCAAGAACAAATGATTCAGGAGCAGTAAAAAACAATCGAGAATCTTAAAATGATACTCTCAAAAGTGGTCGAAAATACTTAAAAAATTGTCGAGGATAACGACAAGAAGGGAAAAGAAACTCCGTTCAATAAAATGAACGAGGAAGATAAAGAAGAAAAAGCCCACTCGACACATGAGGACGAGGATAAATATTCTTTTCATGACCCTCATGAAGAGAAAATTGAGAAGTTACAAAGCCAACTCGAAGCGCTAATGTACAAGAAGGAGTTGAAAGAATCAGGGGTTTTAAGACCATACCCGCCTGAATGGGATTTGGCACTATACCCTGAGAAATATAAACCACTCAAATTGGAGCATATGACGGGAAAGGATCTCCTAGTCAACATATTTATTACTTTTTGTCTCAAGCAGGGCATTTAATGGGTAATGACCCAGAATGACCAAGGTATTTGCAAATACCTTGCGATGGCCCGCCTTTACTTGGTTTATGCAGTTGCCCCCAGATAATATTAATAGCTGGTTTGATATTGAGAAGCAATTCCTCGCATGTTTCTTCGAAAATGATACCGAAATTTCGGTTCATTCCCTCCTTGCAACTAAACAAGGAGAATAAGAAACGGTAAAAGATTTCATAGAAAGGTTCCCAGAGAAGTCCATGCATTGCAAATACAGAATGGTCCAGAAAACTCTGGTGGAGACGTGTCGGCATAATTTCAAGACCAGCGTGCTCTTAAAATTGGGGGCCGTAGAGTCTAGGACTTGGAAGGATTTGCTCAAACAAGGAGAGCAAGCTGAAGACTTGATCCGCAGAGTTGAAGAGTCTCGTGGATCAAGAAATACTGGGAATAATAGGTCATATATGCAAAATAATAATAAGAATAAAGGAAAAGATGTAATGGCGTCAGAGGCCGCTCCACAAAAGACAAATTCTCCGAGCCCAAAGCCTCAAAATCAAAAGGCACGAAACAGAATAGGCCCCAGCAAGAGAGGACCTATACCTTTAAGGCAGAACAAACGCCTACACTCTTTCATCTGCTCCTTAGGAAGGGAATGCTAAAACTTCCAGAAAACAGAAAACCGGAGGACGCTGGTAAAACCAACAACCCCAACTATTGTCTCTACCATAGGAATGTCGGACACCCTACTAGGGATTGTTATCCTCTGAAGAACAGGATCCAAGCATTGATAGAAGCTGGAGTCTTGACGCTAAAAGAGGAGCAAAAGAAGGCCACTGCCAATATGGCAATCTTAGTGGTCGGAACCCATGAGTTTCCCGCAGGGGTGACCTCAATACCAGAGGGAAAGCTGGTCATGAAAAATCATGACCCACATCAAAAGGCCCAGAAAGGACTTCTCACCATAACAACTCAAAGAGGGGAAGTCATGTGGGTCCACCATGATCTACTACAGGATGAACAGTGGACCACCGCAGGGGATCAAAGGAAAAAGCCGACTAGCAATACTATTTACGCAAAAATAAAAGATGAATATATAATTGCAGGGGTATTTACAGACTCTGAAAAAGAGCCCGAATCTATGGCCACTCATCAAAATAGGGCGGGCCCTTCCGGCACTCTATCTGGTAAACCATATCACAAGGACTACACCAGAGTAGACCCGAAGAATATATACGGGAAACTCGCGAAGCCTACAAAATAAAAGGGACTTCGTTTCCAGAAGAATCCTGTAAGAGACGAGGAATCCAAGGAGGCTGCATTTAAGTTTGATATAATAACCCAGCTGGCAATATTCCAGCTCGAGTCATGCTTTACGAGTTGTTACGATTGTCGAAATCGACTCGTGAGGCGTTAAGAGAGGCCTTGGCAGACTCTGAGTCATTCCTAGCTCAGATTGTCAAGCCGGCTGACCAAGAACAGGACTCTTGCCCTCGCTGTCATTAAGTGAGGAGACAGGTCCCGCAGATTACTTTCTCTCCAGAGAATATGCAAGTAAGGAATATAAAGCATAATAGACCTTTATATTTCAGCGGATATGTTGGATCCACAAAGGTGGACCGTATTCAAATCGATCCGGGGTCTGCATTAAGTGTTATTCCCAGAAGGCTGATGCAGCTATTGGAAATCTCTCCCCATCGTCTAACACCAACAAACACTACTATACGGGTTTAACACTAATGATAGCTGTCCTCTTGGCAAAATCCGACTCCGGTGTCAAATCGGAGATTTGAAGATAGAAGTTACATGCTATGTTATAGACGCAGATACGTCTTATAACATTTTACTGGGGCGACCATGGATACACGCCTATATGATAGTCCCGTCGACTCTCCACCAGTGCATGAAATACTGCGATGATCAAAGAGAAGTCCGAACATTAGTTGCAGATAGGCAGCCATTCAAAAGATTAGAGAACTACCTCACGGATGCTATGCTCTATAAGCCAGCCCACGAAGTCTCCAACAATAAATGTAAAAGGCCTCAAGAACCCGAAGATAGCGGCAATGAGGCCGATACTGAGTATGAATCTCCGGAAGAGGATAACGGGGGTGATTACGAAATTAACCCGTGCATGAACCTTAAAATGAATTTTGATAATAATGTAGCCAATGTAGAAGAGCCTGTTGTAGCTACACAGTCTGAGCCCTCTTGTACATCCACCGAGGCAGATGACCTATCTGAACTTGAAGTTTTGGCGGCATATCACTTGCCAATAAGGTCATCTCTCATCTCTCGGTCTAAAATAATGAAAGGACGAGATCATTTCTTTGAAGTACCGCAGGGACATGTATCGCATAAACCGATTGCCTTCGGCAAAGTGAGCACGTCACCTAACCAAAGACAAAGTAGTGAAAGTGATGAACAAATATCACCTCAATTTCACTTATATGAATAGAAATCCCGACAAATGATAGAGAAGATGGGTTATAATTTTACCCAAAAATCGGAATTGAACTTTGGGAAAGGGCGACGAAATCTCATACCCTCGTTTAGACCAAAAGAGAAGAGCCCAGACTATTACCAAAAAACTAGAAGGGAGTTGGGCTATGTATCTACTCCTCCCTCATCACCACACAAATACGCAGAAAGCTTTTCGGCCAATGAGGACTTACATCCACTCGACCATGATTCGGATCTTAGTACCGATGCCTGGTTTCAATCCTTAATAGTAAACATGGTTTCAGCCGCACTAGAAAGTGACGAGGAACCAATTGATGTTCAAGATGATTCCTGGGCTAAACACATGGACACTCTTTGGGATGTCCGCTTTGAACAGTGTGACCCGCCCACAGAAGATAAACTAGTACAAGTTAATATGGGAACGGAAGAGAACCCGAAACCCATTTTCATAAGCGACACACTGACTCTCCTGGAAAAGAAGGAACTTATATCCCTTATCAAGGAGTATATAGATGTGTTCACATGGAGCTATGAAGACATGCCCGGTCTTGATCCTCATATTGCCACACACTGGCTAAATATCAAAGAAGATGTCAAGCCAATCAAACAACAGCAAAAGCATTTTCGGTCGGAGTTGATGGAGGCGATAGTTGCCGAGGTTAATAAACTCATAAAATCAAGATTTATCCGTGAAGAATAGCATCCCGATTGGGTGGCAATATAGTGCCAGTTCGTAAGAAGAACGGCAAGATCCGGATATGCATCGATTTTCGGGATCTAAATGCTGCATGCCCTAAGGATGAGTTCCCACTCCCGATTACCGACGTAATGATTGATAACAGCAGCGGTTATGAGAGGATGTCCTTTATGGATGGCTTTTCAGGCTATAACCAGATTAAAATGCACCCAGACGATAAAAAACACACGGCTTTCAGGACGCCGCTGGGGGTGTACTGTTATACAGTAATGCCTTTCGGACAAAAGAACGTTGGTGCCACCTATCAACGTGCGATGAGCATTATATTTAAAAAACATCTATGCAAAACGGTAGAATGTTACATGGATGACTTAGCGGTCAAAAGCAAGAACAAAGAAGATCATCTTCATGACTTAAGAACAGTCTTCGATCTTATGCGAAAACATCACTTGAAGATGAACCCTGCCAAGTCTTTTATAGGGGTACGCAGCGGGAAATTCCTTGGGTTCGTAATTACCTCAGAAGGAATTTTCCTTGATCCCGAAAAAGTAAAAGCGATCAACGAGATGCCGCCTCCTCGCAATCTGAAAGAATTGAGAGGGTTACAAGGAAAACTGGCCTATATCCGGAGCTTTATCTCTAACCTATCAGGGTGATGCCAACCATTCTCCATACTTATTAAAAAAGGAGTTTCCTTCGTATGGGATGAGGCATGTCAACGGCATTTGACGATCTCAAAAAATACCTTACCAAACCTCCTGTTCTTATGGCACCGGTCCCTGGGCAACCGTTCCTCATATATGTAAGGGCCATGGATAATGTGTTGGGAGCATTACTTGCTCAGTATAATGAGCACGGCTATGAACACGCCCTTTATTACTTAAACCGGATAATAATCGGGGTCAAGCATTGGTATACTCCGATTGAAAAGGAATGTTTAGCCCTAGTGTTCGCTGTTCAAAAAATGTGACACTATCTTTCAGGGCAAACAATACATGTCATCTCACGGGTTAATCCCTTGAAAATCTTGATGACAAAATCAGAATCCTTAAATGGCCGATTGGCAAAATGGGCATTATTGCTATCGCCATATAATATACACTTCGTTCCTCAAAAAGCCATGAAGGGACAAGCGATCACCGATTTCCTAGCAGACCATCCAATTTGGTCCAACTTTAAACAGATGTCAGAGGTTAATACCACTAACAAAGAACAACCATGGCAGATGTTCTTTGACGGTGCTGCTAGGCGACCTGCTGTTGGAGTGGGGGTTGTGCTGATATCCCCACATAAATACATACTGCCTAACGGTTACTCATTAACAGAGCCGTGTACAAACAATGTGGCGGAATACAACGCACTCATTATTGGTTTAAAAATGGCTCTGCAACTGGGGGTGGATCATCTAGAGGCATATGGAGACTCTAAACTCATTGTCAATCAGATGACAGGCGAATATGAAATCAGACATGAAGCCCTCATCCCCTATCATCAGCTAGCCATCGAACTAGCAGGATATTTTGAACAGTTTTATATCTATCATATATCTCGGAATGAGAACGTCTATGCAGATGCTCTTGCCGCACTAGCTGCAACATTGGCGATCCCGCCGGGTGAAACTAAAAGCATCACTATTGGTAGCAGAAAACTCCTCCATCCGGATACGGTATTCCAAATCAAAGAGGTGTGCCAGACAAGCTTAACTCTGGAACCCCGTGATTGGCGATTTTCGTTTGTGGATTTTGCCTTATATGGGATGCTGCTAGAGGATCCAAAGGAAGCCGCCTCGATAAAGAGGAAGACACCAAGATTTTACTATGATCATACACTTCAAACTTTATACAGAAAGTCAAGTGATGGTTTTCTACTACGCTGCTTATCAAAAGTAGAAGCAGATGAAGTGCTGAGAGAAATACATGATGGAGTGTGTGGAGCTCACCAGTCCTGTCCAATACTCGGGGACCGCATAAGAAGGTTAGGATACTACTGGCCGAAAATGATTACAGAAGCAATGGCGTACGCTAAACTGTGCCATGAATGTCAAGTACATGCTAATTTCATCCATCAATCCCCAGAATACTTGCACAGTACTGTTGCTAGTTGGCCATTTGAGGCATGGGGAATGGATATTGTGGGGCCGATAACTCCCCCATCATCCAGAGGACATCGGTTTATTCTCGCAATAACCGATTATTTTCAAGGTGGGCCGAAGCCGTGCCCATGAGAGAAGTAAAAATGACGGATGTGATTAAGTTCATTAAGCATCATGTCATTTACCGCTTCGGCATCCCCTGAAGAATTATTCATGATAATGGACCGCAATTCATCAGCCAGGGGTTCTCAAGATTCTGTGATAAGTTCAGAATCAAGGATATTACTTCAACGCCATACAATCCCGCGGCATAGCCGAGGCCTTTAATAAGACTATTATCAAAATCCTTCGGAAGTTCGTCTCTTCCAACAAACGAAACTGGGATGAAAAGCTAGGAGAGTGTTTGTGGGCTTATCGCACCACCGTTCGCACTCCAACAAAAGCTACCCCTTTCTCCTTGGTTTGTGGAAGTGAGGTCGTCCTGCCTCTTGAAGTCTAGATACCATTATTAAGAGTGGCCCTAGCCACAAAGATGACGACAGAAGAACGCCATCAACAAAGATTGCGAGAATTAGAAACGTTGAATGAAAAACGTCTCCGGGCTCAACAACAAATTGAGTTGTATCAAGCCCAAATCTCGCAAGCGTTCAATAAGAACGTTAAACTAAGGACCTTTAAATAAGGAGACTTGGTTCTGGCTATTAAAAGACCAATTATTCTAACCCACAAGACTAAGGGTAAATTTGAATCCAAGTGGGAAGGACCGTTCATCGTGAAGACGGTATACTCTAGTGGAGCCTATCGCTTAATGAACCAGAATGGCGATAGGATGATGATGCCGATCAACGGTAAATTTTTGAAGAAATACTTTGCCTAAATAAACCAGAATGATGACAGAGTAACTGTCACATCTGGTTCATATCCCTAGAAGTATAACCATCCACCTGTTCAAGTTACGCATATGAGCACTTGAACTTCTTTACTAAACTAAAGCATGTGCAATTAGGTGTCTCTGTCTAAGTTAAATGATCCTGACCCGATCATCCTGGTGTAAGTAATTAAACGCTTTTACCAAACTATCATTTAGCTCTGTTCAAAGGGCTTTACCGTAGTTATTAATTATGACCCGGTTGGTATCAACGATTCAAGTTATGCATATGAGCACTTGAACTTCTTTACCAAACTAAGACATGTGCAATTAGGCGCCTCTGTCTAAGTTTAATAATCCTTACCCGATCATCCTGGTGTAAGTAGTTAAACGCTCTCACCAAAACTATCATCTAGCTCTTTCAAAGGGCTTTACCGAGGCTAATAATTGTAACCCGATCGGTATTAACAGTCTAAGTTATGCAGAAGAGCCTTGGATTGTTTTACCAAAACGATGAACTATTTTGATGACAAGGTATTTGTTGTGCAAGCAAATTTTTGCAGCCAACAGATAAAAAGAAAAAGAATTGTCTTTATTCATAAAGTAAAAAGTTACAAAAGTAGAGGAAGTTATAACTCTCCCAAAAGCTTCAACCTATTCATCGACTCATCAATAACTCGATGACGAGTCTCCTCCACGGAGTGTTGAGCTTGCCGGTGCAAATCATCGTTATTTATTGCGAGTTGCTGGGTCAACCGCTGACGAGATTCTTCAATAGCACGGCCTCTTATTATGCCCTCCTGTTCGAGCTGTCCTTGTTGAACGACCAACTCTTCCTGTCTCCTGACGGATTTCCCTAGCCGAGACTCGCTGGCTTCTAAAATAGCTTGGGCCTTAGCGATAGTCTCTCGGGCTCTTAGGATGGTGTCCTGACTCCCCTCAATCTCAAAATCCACCATCTCCAGCCCCCTAAGAATTGACTCCTAGCCGGCCTGTAGCTCCGCCAGCTCCCGCGACCATCTTTCTTCCTGTCGCCTCAACTCCTCTTGACGAGCTGTTAGCTCTGCTCGAAGCCGCGCCAACTCGATCTAAGTGATCGCTTCCACATCCGCTTGGCAAACTGTATTTAGCGTATTCACCTGCTCCTCTAAAACTTCTAGGCGGGCCCGATAAGGAGCTGCTTGGTCACGTCCCCTGATCCTTTCAATATTGTCCAAATAACTGGACAACATTGGACGTCCAAGATTAAGGAAATCTCTTTCGTCCAGAATCATTCCGATACATCTCCTTAGTAGCCGCATAAAATCATTGACACTGTGATTGAAGAACTCCTCAAGAGGATCAGCAGTGTCTAAATTCAAAGCAGGCAGTACTAGGGAAGATGTCGTCAAGAGACGAGTAGCTTCTGTCGAAGTCAAGGAAGAAGAAACCCGTCCCTATACCAGATTCATAACATGAGGGGCCAGTAGAGCCAATAAAGACTTGGAAGAACTGGGAACCCGAGGTGAAATATCGCTGGTACAAGTCATTCGAGCAACACCACCGGCAGGAATAGATGATGGAGTATCTTCACCCAAAGCTCCTCCTGTGGCAGAAGTGGCTTCGAACGAGAACTTCAAATTTTTCCTCATCTCCTGTTGGCAGATGACTTGGAGCAGGGGGAGTCACCAGTGTCTCGACAGCCATTATCGTTGACGGCGTCAGTATTACTGGTTGAGGAACAGAGGGCACACCAACAACCATTGGAAAAACTTCTTCGGAGCAGACCACTGGTGTTGGAGATGGCAGACTGGGAGATAATGAGGCCTCTCTTGCTGCAGTAGCGACGACGACCTCTGTCCTATCATCGCTCCCAAGTTCATCGATTGAAGGAGCTGAAGCAGGAACAGAGAGAGGAGCTGGCGTAAAATAATCCACGCTAAACTCCTCCGTCGAACTAACCAGACCATCCACTGAGCCGGTTGTGCCAGAATAGTCGACCAACTCCTCGGACTCCACCCTGGTAGTTGAGTGCATAGGAGAGTGGAGTTGACTACCTGCATCTCAGAAAAGCAAATAAGAAGTGTTACATATAATATAGAAAACTGAACAGAAGATAGAATATAAAATCTGAGAGAACCATATCAGGAAATACAAGTCCTGTGGTTGGACTTGAAGGAGGAGCCGTCGTCGTTTCCAAGAGTACACCCGTCTCGCCACCCGACGGTTGCGTCGCAGCTTGCTCACCAAAATCTTCAGTTGACAGGCGAGCCGGAGCATCAGGAGCGTTAGGGGCTTCACTGGGCATATTCTCCTCTGCCAACCCAGAGGGCAGAGTTGAGGCCAACAGGCCCGTGGCAAAATGGACAGCTGCCTCTTGGGGACTACGAGAGTTCCCGGAGCCAACTTCTTTTTCTTCTTGGCAGGCCCTTCTCTCGTGGTTTCGCGACGCTTGACGGTCGGACTCCAGGAACGAGTGACTACGAGTTGGGGAGCACCTCCAACATCAGCGTCGTCATCATCACCATCATCGTCATCATCATCAGAGTCACTAACATCTGATGGATCGGCAGCCGCACAAAGAAATTCATCCATTCCTTTTACTCTTACTCTTTTATCACCCTTGAGGCTAGAGTAAAAGGCTTCTATTTCTTTGCAACAACTCCGGTTGATGGAGAAGTTGGGCACATCAGTGTTGGTGACACTGTACCATGTGCAGAAGCTCAGCGTCATGCTCAGTTCCGGCGACTTCTGAGGCAAGACGAATTCAGCCCCGGTTCCACCAGCTACAAAGTGGAACCAACTGCGGGCGCCCTCATACAAATTTTCCTCATAGGTCATCTTCTTTTTTGGGTTACCCACATAGAGTTGAGAGTACCCAAACTGACGAGCGAAGCGGCTCGGGGTATATGGTTCGATATAACACATGGTGTCTTGACGATACACCAAGTGTCCGGGTCAGATATTGAGGAGCCACCAGAATGCCCCTGAAGATAAGACGGTGAAGTTGTTTGTTCCTGAGATATCCTTGAATTTCGACCCGTATTCTCCACCGGGGAAGTCGGGGAAGCACCGAAAGATTTTATAATTCTGGTGTTGGCAGAGTGTCTTCCGGATTTGAGACATATAATGGCTTTTCCATGAGGAGCGCTCGTAAAACTCCACAAGGAAGGGCTTGTCACCAGAGAGATGTTCAGCCGCGCTCATCAATGAGGGGCAGTGCATGACAAGCCATGCCATTAAGTAGGTATAAGGCATCTCCACCCTCGGATTTGGAGTCTTCGTCTTGGCAGTTTCCTTTGACTTGCCTTTTCCTTTCCCTTCCCCTTATCGGCAGGAATAAAACCATTACAGAGCGCTCGTAGTCCGCTCTGTAGGTTGCACACCATGGCAGGAAGGAGTCCAAAAGGTCGGCCGTATGCAAGTAGAACCGCTGGATATACCACGTTCATTACAATCGCTTCTTTTGGCAATGACGGCACGACGCATCTTTTTAACCACAGCATCAGGAACCCAGCAACAAGACCTCTATTGGATACTGGGAACTGAGCTTGGTAGTAGAAACTCTTGAAGACGGTGCCAGGATTGAATCCACCTTCGTTGGAGTTCAGGCACGAGTATAGAATATGGCACGAGTCTTGGCGATACGGTGATCAATCTCCTTGACGTTGACAGGAGCATAGCCGTGAACTGTTGCTGAACTTTCTTTGGAGTTCAGGTTTGTAAAAAGGTAATCGGCTCACTTCTTGTGACCGATACCCTGATTACGCACACCTGCCATGTCGGTGCAGATGCAGTAATGACACATCATCTTCCAGTAAGTGGCATAGATGCGCTCATCTATCGCCTTCAGCATATTTAGCTCTTCGGCGGTAAGAATGTACTCTTCATAAGGGAGTTTGCCCATTGACAACCCAGACACCTCAAACATCTCATGGAGAGCAAATCCCAGCTCACCCACTGGTGTAAAGAATGTGCCGGTTTCGGGTTGTACATCTCCAGGAGACTGAAGAAATGGTAAGAGCTCTAGGGAATCGCAAATTGAACATTTCTGATGGCTTTGTATAAGCCAATCTCCTTCAGAACTGGTTCATGGGAGTCTATCATGTACTGGACGAGGTGGGCCCACCACATATTTCCAGAAGAATAAACTCAGCCAGGCTTCCTAAAGTCGGTGACTGGGTATTGGCCTCCTTGTGTCATGAACTCACTTAGAAAAGTTCGTGCGCGAATTGGGACCTCTCCTACTGGGTACTCCTTGGTGATTCTTCCCGGAAGTAACCCAGTGATGCATTTTGTGGGGCCATCTTGGTAAGCCCCATGTGCGCCCAACTTGCCCGTAGGGACGCAGTCGTACTCCTGGCTCAGCCCCCACTCTAATTCACGGTGCATGGCTAGCCTTTGAAGATAGACCAGGGGATAACTGCACTCCATACTGGGCAGAAACATCAGCAGGTCGCCAGACTGGTAGAGCCACATGCACTACTCTTCAAAGAGGATCTGGTCTGAATGTCCCATGGCATCTCCAAAGAGAAATGCGGGCTTCTCCAACACTTCTTGGTTGGTGGCCTCAAAGGCAGTATCAGTTATGATCTCCCGTGCAGTAGCAGGATGATACCTAATCAGCTTCTCCCTGTGCTCCCTCAAGCACGGCTTGTATGCAGCAAGGACGGTGGTAAAACGAAATTGGGCCGTCAGATCCGCACCCCAAGCGAATCCGAAGTAGTGCCTATGGGGAGAGCATCCACCGAATACCCCACTGCAAAAGAAAAATCAAGAGTTAGAAAAAGATTTAAGAAATCTGGAAAAATCTTCTAAGTATAGAAATGCGAAGCTAAAAATAGCTCCGCGCGAAACTAAAAATTAGTCTGCGCAAAACTAAAAATTAGTCCGCGCCAAACCAAAAATTAGTCCACGCGAAGATAAAAATAACTTCGCGCAAAATTAAGGAGATAGCCTCGCGTTTATAAACGCGAAGCTAAAATTCATAGCCTCGCGTTGAAACGCGACAGCTAGTCAAAATAGCCCCGCATTTCCAACGCAAGGATAACGCGATAGCTTCGTGTAGAAGAAGGCTAGAGGCCTTTCTTCTTCTCCAAGCCGTACGGTCAGAAAACGGCGATCTCACCGGTAAAGGAGTGATTGACCAGTTAAAAAAAAGCCAAATCACTCTAAATCGTTCGAGATTTTTACCTCTAATGGGTGCGGCATGAACTGGTTCGCCGCTGCTAGTGCCGGCCGCCGATGGAGAGGTGGCGCGCGATGTCGTGATCTTCTTGGGTACCATGAATCTTGAAGAAATTTTTGATAAAATAAAAGAGAATGAGCGAAAATCCGGTCGGGTCGCAAGAAACTTTGATCGCCTGAGCTCTGGTCGTTTGGAGTTCTTGAAATCTCTTCGAATGAAGTGAGGAAGAAGAAGAAGAAACTCTATTTAAATGAAAAAACCCATCCCTTGGTATTCGGTACGAGAATCGGAGCAATTACTGAGCAGTTACCCATTGAAACACGAAGCTATTAGCTCCGCGCAAGTATACAAAACGCGAAGATAACTTGGTATTTTAACTCCGCGTTTTCAGCTTGAATATCCAAAGTATTTCAAAATTTGCTAAATTCTAAACTATTTTGAAAACTTTGGAGGGGGTTCTGTTGGCAGTGAAAATTTCTAAGTAAAATGAAGTTTTTCACAACAGAACGCGGAGCTAACTCTGTAGCTCCGCGCCTGGCTATTTTAGCCCCGCGTAAGAGTAAAACGCGGAGCTAATCAATAACTCCGCGTTCTGGTTTCTTAGCTCCACGTTTTGATGCGATTAGCTCCGCGTGAGCAGATAATT
Source organism: Dracaena cambodiana (assembly GCA_036321105.1). Classification (NCBI taxonomy): domain Eukaryota; kingdom Viridiplantae; phylum Streptophyta; class Magnoliopsida; order Asparagales; family Asparagaceae; genus Dracaena; species Dracaena cambodiana. The sequence continues at coordinate 18,588,432 of JAYEPQ010000009.1, forward strand.
AGAATCATAAATTGATTGAGATTAAGATTTTGGCTTATCCAAATACCCAAATTAAGTCCAATCAGAACTTTAAATCAAGAGATTTAAATCAAAACTAAGATATTTGATTGGAACCCTTGATGAATACAAATTTTATTTAGATAAAAACTCTCATATGGACCTAAGGCTATAAATACCCTCTTGAGGAAGTTTTAGGGGATCTTTTGGAAGTTTTTGTAAAGTTCAAGTTACGCGTGAGAGTCTTGAACGAATCA
>JAYEPQ010000009.1:18593685-18681185 GCA_036321105.1 Dracaena cambodiana
ACTTCTGGGGTGTTAAGTTACATACCCCCAATACTACAGGGGGTCTGACTGTAATTAACCCTTTAAAATATTCAAAACAAAATATGAATCATGACGTGCATGATATATATAATATAATGTGATCAAGTAATAAGGTATGCTAATTATAATAAGAATCATATAGTAGATGATATGCATAATGTAACAACCTAATTCATCATAACTTACATTCTTGATATCAGATTAATCTCAAAATGAATATGTTGTGTTTGTCTCATTTTTCTATATTTTTGTGATTTTCTTAAAATTTTTAAGATAGTCACTTAAAATAATATTATTTTAATCACCGGTGGGTCCTACATATATTTTTACTAGTCTCTCTTTCTTTTGACTTGTAAAGATGAAGTTTGACTTTATTTGTGTTAGTTTAATTTGAAATTATTGTTTTAAACAACTTTAATAACATATTATTATTGGTCATTTGTCCTATTTCTATTTTGTTTTTATTCATCCATACCTCCTTCACTATTCTTGTCATTTGGCCAAGCATGACAAACCATCATGTTACCCACATATTTCTCTTTTGTCTATATCTTTTTCTTTCCTTCCTTTCATTTATTTTCACTCCTTTTTTTTCATTTCTTTCTTCCTTTTATTTTTTTTACTCCAACTCAAGAGAAAAAGAAGAAAAGATAAGAAGAAGAAAAGGAGAAGAAGTTCTTTTGTCTCAAAATAGGCTTATCTTCCTACCCATCAAGGTAAGTAAAATAATATCCACTCTCATGTTTTATTTCTAACTCTAATTGTTTATGGTTAACTTAGAATCTTGAATTGTTAAAACTTAAAAAAATAATATCTTTATACAAAAATATCTATGATTATTCTAGAAAAATAAAAAATATGATTTTTACACTTTACTCTATGTTTATGTATCAAATTTATCATTTTATTTATAATCTCTCATTCTTAAACTACAAGTTATAAAGTTAAATTTTAAACTTTATTTTTAAAATATAAAAATGTTACCTTTATGAATGTTCATCATATTTGGATATACATTTGAATTTTCCATATAACTTCTTTATATATAATGCAATGATTTTAAATCACTTTCCACTTGCCATTAGAACATATATATATATATATATATATATATATATATATATATATATATATATATATATATATATATATATATATATATATATATATATATGTATGTATGTATTCATAATCATGTTTTAAAAAGAAGGTTTCAAATAAGTTTCTACATTAAATTGTTAAGATATTTCTTTTATACAAGATATTATGTTAGGTCATAATTCTTTTTATGCTAATCCATGTTCACTTTAAAAATATATATATTAGTAAGGTTTAATAAATTTGCTACTTTCCATACTATGAACTCATGCTAGAATTTAGAAAATCAATATGTTGTTAAAGTAATTGTTATAATAGTGTTAAGTTTATTTAATTCTCATCTTTACAATTTAGTACCCACTTACCTAATATGTGTTTATATGTATAATTGTATATACATATTCACATACATGATCATCTTAGGTATTTTTACATCCTAATATTCACTTACATACATATTTATATGTATATTTGTATTTATGTGTGGTTTACATATACGATTATTTTCATAACATTCATTCTAATATTCTATACTCCATCATGCTTGCCTTGACATATATATACTAGTTGCCTGTACAAGGTAAATGAAAATATGCCGGATTTTCCTTATTAGTATATACACATGTCTTGATAATGCTATGGATCATGACTTGCCTGTTAACTTGATTTTGACAAGGACCACATCTTACTTGTTACTAGACATGTGTATGTAGAAATCTTGACATGATTGGTTCATCATATTCCGGATTGATTTCCATGTAATATAACTTAAAATCTTAGGTAATGCGAGAACTAAAGGGTGACAAATATTGTATTGTGAAAAATTTAGGATAGGTTGCGCAACCAAAACAGGGGCCCATTCGCGAGGGCGCCCGAATAGTACTAAGCCATCATCTCTTATTTATTCCATATTGATGGGACGACCGAATACTCAGTATCGGTATCTGTTTGAGTGCTTAGCGGCATGACTGGTTCAGTGCCAACATCTTGGCCGGGTCTCAGGTATGTACGGATATTTTCACGATACGAGTTTATTTCTTCACAATTCAGTTCAAAATATAAAATAAAATATAATATTAATTTAAACTTAATATGCATGTATATCCCTACTTGATATTGTTACTCAATCATTACTATTTTCCATACATGTGCATATACTTTTTACAACAATTCATATTTTACTTGTTAGTGCATATTGCACACTCCCTACGATACGAGTTTATTTCTTCACCATTTAGTTTAAAATATAAAATAAAATAAAATATTAATTTAGACTTGATATGTATGTATATCCCTTCTTGATATTGTTACTTGATCATTACTGTTTCTCATACATGTGCATATGATTTTTTACATCAATTCATATTTTACTTATTAGTGCATATTGCACACTCCCTACGATATGAGTCTATTTCTTCACTATTCAGTTAAAAATATAAAATAAAATATGATATTAAGTTAGACTTGATATGTATGTATATCTCTACTTGATATTGTTACTTAATCATTACTGTTTCCTATACATATGCATATGCTTTTTATATCAATTAATATATTACTTGTTAGTGCATATTGCACACTCCCTACGATACGAGTTAATTTCTTCACCATTCAGTTCAAAATATAAAATAAAATATAATATTAAGTTAAACTTGATATGCATGTATATCTCTACTTGATATTGTTACTCAATCATTACTGTTTCCCATACATGTGCATATACTTTTTACATCAATTCATATTTTACTTGTTAGTGCATATTGCACACTGCCTACGATACGAGTCTATTTCTTCACCATTTAATTCAAAAAAATAAAATAAAATATGATATTAAATTAGACTTGATATGCATGTATATCTCTTCTTGATATTGTTATTTAATCATTACACTTTTCTATATATATGCATATACTTTTTACATCAATTTATATTTTACTTGTTAGTGAATATTGCATACTCCCTACGATAAGAGTCTATTTCTTCACCATTCAGTTCAAAATATAAACTAAAATAAGATATTAATTTAGACTTGATTTGCATGTACATTCTTTCTTGATATCATTACTTGATCATTTAATATTTTCCACACATGCGTATACTTTCATATCCACACTCATATCTAACCTATTTGTTTATATTATACGCTCCGTACTTCTTATTGTTTTACTTACCGGGTTTGACCCTAAACTCCCCAACACGCTCATGTGCTGAAGATGTGAGCGAAGATCCACCATTGTACGATCTGTACTTTCTAGAGCAGGTCGAGCAGCAGTAGATTTATAGGCCATCGCTTTTGTATTTTTGGTTTGGTATGTATCACCCCTTTGAAACTTTATTTCCAACTTTTGTATCAGTATTGTACTTCTTATTTCTTATCTTAGACATATATATCTTCTTTTATATATGGCAGTAGACTAACTTTCAAGATACTGGTTGATGACTAGTATTCAGTTCCATTCATTTATTCTTTTACATACTTATAGGTCTCGTGCACGTCGACTTACACGTGCCCGCCGGTAACGTACTCCGTTTTCGTATCCCTCCAGAAAATGGGGCGTTACACATAATATAATATAAATCATAAGTACATAATATACATAATAATATAACAAAATCATCTATATGAATTATGAAGTACAAGATATGCATAATATAATATGAATTATAAAACAAATGTTATATATAGTATAATATGATTAAGCAAATGAATGCAAAATTTATCCTATTAATTTGAAACTAAATAGTAAGAATATTCATATATTCTAGAAGTGTATAGTGAAACTAAATGTTATTTGAGTAAACCATCGCATTGAATTTGGAAGGCATTGGAGGAATTGGTTTACAGCATCCCAATACACTTGTGGATAGAGTTCACATCTGATTTAAAAATATGCTATTAAAATTTAAATTTTCAGAACATTACATGAGGATCAACTTGTACAAGTAATTTTTTATCCTGTAAATTCTTCAGTCCCACTCCTACCCGCCCCTCTCCCTCCCTCTCCGCACCCACCCGGAATCCCAATCCGTTTCTGATCAATTTTTAAAGGGAAAAAAGAACCCCCAAAATAAATAAAAAGGCCAAGAAAGTTCTTTCCCCCAAAATATTGGGCCAAATCTCAACCGCGGCGGGAAAACGCTGTATTTTTTTTGGTGGGGGGCAATCGAAAATTTTCTCTCGTCCTCCTTACTAAAAGATCGCCCCCAAATTGGAAGCCCTAGTCCTGTACCCGGGAACGTTCCTCCTCTACCATCAATGGCGATGTCCTTAGAATCATCAGCTTTCATACACGAAGAAGAGGAAGTCGAAGGCCGCACGATGAAGTACCTCCCCATCAATCGCCTCTACTCCTCTACCTCTCCCTGCATAAACCCTAGCGGATCGTCCAGCGTCATGTCCAAAAAAGTCAAGGCCCGAAAGCTCACCGACCACGAAGAAGCGCTCCAAGGTGAAGACATGGAGCAAGACGAGAGGAAGAAGAAGGAGCCCCTTCTCGTTTACAGAAGACGGAATAAGAAGCCTCGGTCGGGCGACGAAGGTGGAGCAGGGGGAGGAGATAATCGGTCTGCTGATTCTGATGGGAATGATGTCAAAAGGACTGGGAAGAAGACGAAGAAGAATTATGAGCTTCTCAGTTTGGATTCGTCTAGGATCGCCGGACCTCGGCTCAGAGGGAATGGAGGGTTGAGCAGTAAAGCAGAAGAGCCCGTGATTAGAAAGAGAGGTCGGCCCCCATTGAACAAGGATTCCTCAGCTTTGTCCAGGACAAAGCGATGGGTTGAGTAAGATTTGATTCTAGATGGTTGCTTTATATTCAAAGAATGTGACTGTTGTTCTAATAGTGCAATTTTACGCTGAAAGGTTGGATTTTGATGCCGTGGATCCAAATGTGTTTGTTGGAATGACTTGCAAGGTATGCCATTTTAGTTAAAAGCTTTTTTGGTAATTCAATTGAAGAGGTTAGTTGGATGCTTACACAGAGGGGATTTTTGGATGGAATTTGCAGGTTTTCTGGCCAATGGATGAGGACTGGTACAAGGGTTCTGTAACTGGATACAGTTCAGCAACCAGGAAGCATTGTGTATGTGTTTTCATAGTGTGTCAATTTTAACAATTCTTTATACATCTGGTCCAGCTAACCTCTCAATGGAGTGTAACAAATGATGGCTTACAACCTTTTGTTGTTGATTCTTTTAGCAAAAAGTAGTTCTGTTGTTCATTAAGATGATGTTGTTGGCATGCTTTTGGTGCTTTTCCTTTGCATTTTTGATTATCTAAGTTAACAAATAACAATTAGTAATTTGGTCATGTAAAAGACTTAATAACTGCGCTTTCATGTTATGGTTGTTTGAAGTGTGACTTACATTGGTACTTGTGCCATGGTCAAGCTTGTAGCTGACGTTGGCAAAATTTCTCTTTTCTTTTAGCTTCTTGATATTACTATATTCTTTCTGCATCAGAATGATGATTAAGATTTTTCTTGTTACATTATGTGCTTTACTCTTACATTTCCTAGAGTTCTTATTGATGCTCCTCCTTTTCTTATAGGCATGTTGCTAATGAAAATTAAACTTGTTAACAGCTTGAGTATAATGATGGTGATGTTGAGCATCTAATTCTTATGGATGAGAAGATAAAGTTTCATATATCTTCTGAGGAAATGCATCGCTTGAATTTGAAGTATGATGTTTCAAGCATGGAGAAGAACGGACTTAATTATAATGAAATGCTGGCATTGGCTGCCAGTTTTGATGACTGTCAAGACCTGGAGCCTGGGGATCTTGTTTGGGCCAAACTTACTGGTGACTCCATAATTTTCAATTTTATATATGTTTTTCAGTTTTCTTCAAACATTACATGTTTGCACATGCCTGTTTGTTTGAATTATGAATGTGAAGGTTTAAAGTTCGATAATAGTCTTTTACCCTTTATCTTATCTTGTTTAATAGTGAATGTTCTTCTGGCTTGTAATAAATTGTCATTCCTACTCATTATCATCGATAGTAAATATTCTCTTTCCTTTGTGTCACTTATTCAAGCATTTCACTTGCTGGAATCTAACTACTCCGGGATTCCCTTTTAATTCCTTAGTTGACAAATGAAATACCTAGAAATTCCACATCTGCATCAACAGCTTCCTGCTAAGCTTTGGAATGTCATTGGCAGTGGAGATTTAACTAGGGCATGTTCTGGAAATGTAAACTGAGAAAGGAAATCAGGGAATTTGGACTCATATTCATTCAGTTTTTCGTTTTAGGCACATGGATTCAAGGAAGAAAAAGAGTTTCAAGACTTCGTGACATCCACATGCTCTGGAGGGCAGTCCTCTATACAAGCTTCCACCTATGTGGTGGGAAGTCGGATAAATTTGATGCTGCATTTGGCTTCTTTTATAAAACAATGATTTGGGGTTTAGCATGTTTTTTAAAGTTATGCCTTTTGGCCCGTAAGCTATGTGCTGTTAGGTGTTCGTGGCAAAGTGAAATTTGAGTAGATTGCATAGAATTTCACCCTTTCAGGTCAGGAGAGGGTTGATCTTCCTCACTTTCTTTTTCTTGATTGATTCCATCTCCCCAACATATATCTTTAGTTTCTCCTTACTTCAGCTACATTCTTGTAATTTTGTAGGAACATGGTGCATTAATGTACTGGCTAGGAACACTGGGTGTTGGAGCACAAAGCCATATGTGAATGCTAGGCCATATGCAATTAAATATGTGATATTGAGAGTTCCTTCTTTGCCTGTTAGTCAGAAAATATTGTCTTAACATATCTTACCCCTTTGAATTGATACTACTTTATGTATGCTATGAAATGTTATCATATGCTACTCCATAATTTGATCGCCAATTCTTGTTCTTAATGCTCTATTGGATCCGTGACACTTTTAACTTTTTATTAATTTGATACAATATTTTACATTTGTAAGTAATAATCGGTGCCTAAGAAAGTTACAAGGTTTAGCTCATTCTGTTCAAAGATTCATTCCCTCAACCCATGCTGTAAGCATGTGGGGGTTCTGAAATTAACACTATTCATATGATTCTTATAGTTGGTTAATATATAACATATTCTTAAATTTAAGTTTTCTTGATGTACATAGTTAGTCCATAGGCCAACTAAAATTTTGCAAAGTGTGTATCTAATTTATACAAAAAGGACTATGCGTCAAGAGTTTCTGTATTCAACTTTATTGTTGGCAATCTAAAATATACTTTTTTTTTTTATCCTGTCTTCCCCTAAGTATCATAAACTTTTTGGTGAAGGGGTTGCAAAGTGACTTTGCATATTGTTTAAACATGTTTCATATATGACTAAGACTTAGGAAGCACTTTTTATGTCAAAGTAACTTTGCACATCATTTGTCCTACTTGCCAATAAAAAGTCTCTTTATGGCCATTGAAAGCTAGGGGTGAACACTATTAAGTAGGTTCAGTGTAGAGAAGGGATCAGGAGGTTTCGGTTTCATGTGTTGATAGCCTGGCCTGAGTTAAAAAAAAAAAAATTTAAAATAAATGAAAAAGTTTCTTGTGACTGCTCAAATCAACCTTGACCCCAAGTTGCCTTTCCTTTTAGTGCGGTCTCCCGCTTTCTCTGCAATTTGTGCTCAGATTCTCTGCCTCTCCGCTTTCTCCGCTGTCAAACTCTTTGCTATTTCCATTTTACGTATCCCTTCTCTCTTTGATTTTTCTTCATTAGTCCTCTCTGGTCTTTTTGTTTTCTTCTTCTAAATGATCCTCCTTTGCTTTCAAAAGCTGCGAGTAGGAGAGCAAGTTTCATTTACTATGATTATGTGTTATTTTTTAGATTACATTTGAATTGGAGTCTGAGTTTATGGATTGGTTTCCACTTTATCTTGGACTGAAACAGTGAAAGGGAATCAGATATTCAAACCTTGTTTCACATCATGTTTCAAGTCCTGCTGACACTTCAATGGGTCCTCTTACCTCAGATTTGATCTCTAACTCTTCAAGGTCTGTTCTTTGTTTTCTCAGTGAAGCAGGCTGGCCCAGAACAGGTCCAACCAACATGACCTGGTTCTGTTGTCTAAATGTTTTGTTTACAGCAAATTACACCCAAAACTGACCCGAACCAGCTGAGCTTCAGTCCTATAGAAAGCTGCAGTAAAAAGGGCACGGATATTCGTTTAGTATCTTTACTATTGGTTCAAGGGTGTATCTGGCAATAATATGGGAGATGGTCCATAATAAAGCAGAATGGAGAAGGCCCTTAAGAAAGCTACACAAAAAAATCTTTCAATTAGCCTTGTACAACTCAAAAAATTTCTAGTAAAAAAAAGCTCAAAATACGTGTGATAAAATCAATTCTCGTTGTTATATGAGCAGTGTCTCCAATAGCAGAAAACATAGTGTAAGGAATGGTGCTGCTAAGCCTAAAATAAGTAACAGTGCCTTTAACAGCATCTATTGAGTATTTAAATAAGTTTGGCTGCAAATTGAAGTGCTTAACTTTGTGGAAAGATGACCCTTAGCAAAAACAAATGGAAAAAAGGATTCATGTTGTAGACCCAAAAATGTAGGGATAATGGCTTTGTTGTTGTTGTTGTTGCTGGATAGCTTTGCATAGCTGTGCTTTTTCATTCAGAATACCATTACGTAGAGGCACTTTAGCAGCCACTACAGGCTTAAAATTGCTTAATCTTTGAATCCACTTAAGCATGCTTATCCTGTGTAGGTGCTTCTGGAATTGCTTACCAGAAAAAGGAGGCTGCAATCTAGGATTTCTGTCTAGTTAATGCTATTTTGGTCTTGTCTGCTCTATTAAGACTAAGTTGAAATTCCGAATGAGACTTCAATGATCTCACAACGTTAATAATGCGATAACCAAAAAAACCAAGATCTGAAGGAGTTTTGGAGCTTCACGTTCATGGGATTTTGCAACACAGCCTACTGATGATGCAGCATCTTGAATGGAAACCTCGGTGGGTTGATGCTGAGGTCAAACTAGATGGAGAGGGAACAATAGGTGATAAAGATGACTGAGGTGCTCCCAATTGAATCTACGCTAAAAGATAAAGGGATTCAACTCATAATACGGGCTGCATAAACTAAATGAGTTAGAAACTTTATTTTACGACACTAGCAACGCATTAAAAGCAAAGCAAATCTAATAGAAATAAATTATTAATAGCCTAATGATGGCATTTGCATTTAAATAGGTACAAATTTAAAGTTGATTCCGAGGTTTATACTCCAATGGCAATGATATTAATTTATTAACTACATAAGCTCTCCTGTTTGGTGTCTTCTAGAAGCGTTTTGCAATACTTTAACTAATTCTCAGCCATATCAAGGTCCCATCTTTATATTGGAGCCTTAAATTATTTCTTGGTGAAGTTCCCAGTTTCCTATTTGACTTGCTTCCTCTCTACCTTATCAATTGGATTACACATGAACTTGCTGGAAAGTTTAATTTGGTATCTTGCCGAATTCAAACTTCCTGCTAAACTAGTGCATTTCACTAATTTATCTGATGATTGGAAATTTCATCTAAAATCTGTTCAACAAAAATAACGAATGCCCCTAAAAGTGGAAAACAAGAGAAGAAGAAATTAACACTTTTCACAAATGCCCCTAAAAGTTGGTTTCACAGTCTAAGAAAGGAATGAGATCGCAAGCCAAATTACTGGGTTTTCTTAATTTCAGGACATACCTTTTATTTAATTAGTAAGGATGAAAAGAAGTAGCTTATTCTATTTGTCATATTAGATTATGTCTTTTTTGTTTTCTAGTAGTGTTTTCAACTTTGATACTGTAGTTCTGGAGGTTTTGCTGTTATATTGTTCTTTATTTGTATATATATCTGGAACCTTGAAAGTCTTGTCATGAAACTGTAAATGATCTAGTTGATATTGTCTTTAACAGGGCATGCTATGTGGCCTGCAGTTGTCATCAATGAATCTGATATTGGGGCAAATGGGAGATTGCAGTTAATCCGTCATGATCAATCAGTTCTTGTACAGTTTTTTGGAACACATGATTTTGCAAGGTTCATTTCTCATCACCTAAAGAATTCCAAAGTATTGTGCTATTAATTATTTCATTTTATGGACAATTTGAGGTTTGCTTCAGAGGTTTTTCAATGTAAAGAACATATGTAATACTGGGCATTGAAAGTTGCGCAAATGCTTCACCTATATATAGACTCATAGCTTGTTCATTCCTTGTGACGTAATGTTTTCATTTATTCTTTCACAATGACAGTGATCTGTTTTTAATTTATAACTTTTTTTTTTGATTATTCAGGATTAATTTGAAGCAGGCTATACCATTTCTTAATGGTCTGCTTTCTTCTTTGCATCTGAAGTGCAAGCAAATACGTTTCCATCGAAGCTTAGAAGAAGCTAAAGAGTAAGCACTTGGTTGTATATGAATATGCCATTCTGTGGGCAGAGAAATGTTTGCATTTGGTTTTGACATATATCAATATTCCTTGTGTAATACATTGTTCTGGATGTGCGCCTTCTTGTGAGAATCATTATAACAAGCTCTAGTTCAGTCCATTTTAACTACACATTCCCTTTGAAAGTTCAGTTCCAAAATTGCATATGGTCTTAATTTGGAAATCTGGCAAACTTTAAAATGATAAGGTGATAAATGATAACATTGGATACTTGAAACATTTTAAATTGTCTTTTCAGATCTGTGGTTCATTGGAATCTATTAACTTCGTGAAGATGTGGTTCTTAAAATATTTTTGTTAGTTACAATAAAATATTAAAAGTAAAATAAATGTTCTGGAAAAATTTTGTTTTTAGTTTCTTTCTGATGTGTTATTTTATTATTTATTTATTTGTTTTGTTTCTTGTTTGTTTCGGTGATAGGCGGATTGGGTAGTAGTGTAAACTGATATTAGACAGATGTAAACATGGTTCCTGTTTGTTCTTTGTTTGCTTCTTAGGAATAGAGAAAAAGGTATACCAGCCAGAAGGTCATTTAGAAGCTCTGTTTTATTCTATTGTCAGAATATTTTATTCTTTTTCTCTTTCGATAAAGTTTTGGATGAACTTGATTTTTGCTACTATTGTATTCATCAAAATGTGTTAATATTTGTAGGAATTATCTATATTTCATCTGTTATTATTCGTAATATGTGATTTCATATTCAGACCTGATATTTATGTTCTTTTGGATGTCAATAAGATTATTTATTTCATGAAACATCTTTTTTCTATTTTCCATGTTTTATTCTTTTATTCTTTTTTGTTTTCTCATATTCTGCAACATGTGATTGTTAAGCTGTTTCATATTGCTTTTAATTTAAAGTTCACTTATTTTTATGAGTTGTAATTTTCAATAGGTATCTCAGCAACCAACAACTTCCAAAGAGCATGCTGCAGCTACAAAAAAGCATGGGAGCTGATGGTAGTTGGAGTTCCTCCGGAGGAGAGGAGGATAGAATTATCTCTTGTGAGGATCATGCGGAAGACATGATAAATGAGACAATTGAATGCAGCAGTACATCACCACTGGAAATAGGGAATCTTCGAGTAACTAGTTTAGGTGTTTTTCAAAACCGGAATGATGCTGATATAATTTATTATTGGATGATAAAATGCAAGCTTCTCAGTTATCTCTCCTCGGACTACACTATAGAACAGTCAAGAGTAATGCTTTGCTATACTTGTCTTGTTGCAGGAAAGATCGTATGTGATTCAATGCATTTCCATGACAAGAAGCACATTTGGCCAGAGGGATATACTGCTTTTAGGATGTTTACATCAATAAAAGGTGATATTTTGCTCCAGATCATCAGCTTGATATAAAATTAAAGGTGCAACCATGCTCTGCTGTTTTTCACTTACCTAATTGCCATTTTCTTGTGATGACGTATTGTTTTGCAGACCCAGCTATGGAAACTTCTTATAAAATGGAAGTTCTTAGGAATCCAAGAGTTAAAACTCGGCCTCTTTTCAGGGTAACATCCGATGATGGAGAACAGGTAGGTTTAACATGCTTCCTAACCTTTTTTAGGTTTCAATTTTTATTTGTGGATTGTATTGTTTTGCTAATTTGATTATTGATAGAAAACATAATCATACCCTATAAGCGACTTGTACAAAAGTTAAATACCATGTATAGTTCTACCACCTTTTTTTTTTGTATCAGTTAGGGTTTACTTTAATTTTATTATCTGCACTTACCTTCTGAAGTTTGATAGTTGACCTAGCGAAAGTTTGGCCAGAGAAGTGGCAGTTTTGTTTTGTAGTCTCATTTCCTTCTCATGATATGAATTGCAAACTTGAATTATTTTTTGAAGATAATGTTCTATTTAGCCGAAAAAAGTTGTATTGGAACATCATTTCAGTATACCATAAAATGGCAAAGTTTTTTTTTTATTTAAATAATCTGTTAGTACTTTGTTGTTGGTGGCTATCATTTCAAGCAGTGATTTGAATCCATTGACTATAATTTAGGCCTTCTCGTGGAGGTGGAAAGCATATGCCTAGAAAAGTGCATCCTTCTACAGTCAATAGTTGCTTTTTGTCAACTTGTCTCTCCATCCACCTGTGCTGTAATTCTTTTTCCTCAATTATACTTATTTTCACCATTTGGTGCCTAGTTCATGTGTGCTTGTTGGTGGGTGGTGTTTCTTTTCATTTTAGGGTGAGGGAGGGGGACGGGTGGTGTGATTGGTGGCTAGATACAGGGGGAATGTGCATTATGCAGTGAAAAATAATGTTGTGATGCATTATAATTGTTAATACTTTTTTACATTATCTTCTTGCTGTAGGCAATGCCTATTAAACCTTAAGAAAATTTACATAATAAAGGAAGCTATATTACATTTTGTTCTTCCTGCTTCTTGCTAATGTGTCTCCATAGAATAACTGCTTCCTTGTTTTCCTTCTCTCTCTCTCTCTCTCTTTTATGAAGTCGAATCTTCCAAAAAACAAGGAATTGTGTGATTATAATTTGGTAATTATTGCGGGTTAGTATCCACGGAAAACTACATGAAGTATGATCCATGAGTAAACAAACCTGTGCAAAATGCAGGCTTGTGTCTTGCATCATTATTGTTCATGTGATACAGTTCCTAATTGCAAAATTAAAATTGGAGGATGTCTTCTTTGTGGTATAGTTTGATAGCAAAATTTAAATTAGAGGATGTCTTCTTTGGCCTCTTGGCTTATGTGCATTGCGTCAAAGAGCTATGCAGTTACCTGTAGCAAATTTAATGATTTTTTCTCAGAATTGGGAATTTTGACAGTACTTGCATTGTTGAATGGGCATAAATTGTTTCACAGATTGGTTTCCTTAGTTACTAGGTGGGTAACTCGGTCTTATGTAAAGCCCTCTCATCCATATTTTCCCTGACCATTAACTATGAACAGTGATGGGAATTTGACAGTAGATCATAAATGTTATATCAAGTTTTCTGTTGTGCTTCCTGAGATGAGGTTATGTTCAATAAGTGACATATGAAAAAAAGGCTATGGTGATGATGCGGTGATTATTTCTGTAATGTAATGGGGGAGGGGGGGGGGGGGGGGAGGGGATTGGTTTCTTTTTCTACACCTAGCTTGTGAAGAGATTGAGTGGGACCTAGCAGCAAATTGTGCTACTTAGATTTATATCCCACCCTGTGTTTTTTTTGGACCATAAAAATTGCATAACCTTCAAGTCTTGATGTGAAATTGACAGTGCAGCATATATATTATGTCAAATCTTATATGAAGCCTCTCAGAATTTTCTACTCAGTTTTTTTTTTCCCAAACCCTGGTCATATACCTTCCTTTACAATGAAATAACATGAGATTGGCAGTAGGCCATAAATATTTTGTAAAATTTTCTGCAGCCATTTTGAAGTTGTACCATAGCTGATCCTATTTTAATTTAGAAAAGGCTAGGGTGACTATATGGCGATGACCTTGATGTATAACTTGATGGAGACAGGGTTCATCTTTCTACACCTAACTTGCAAGAGGTTTGATTGGGGCCTGTTCCTTGGTAAATTTTTTATGCATTTGGTCTTCTTGAAGAAAATACTCATGCACTTCCGTACATGTAGTATTTACATATATTTTCTTATCTACACCTAGGTTTTGCAATATGTTGAAATAACTTGGGAGCAATATTTTCCTTCTAATCTCATCTGTCCTTGAAATTTTTTTAGACTTTATTTTTCCCTTGAAGGAAAACTTCCTTTACCAAGGAAGAAGACATGAGTCTGTTCTTATTTAGATATTTACAGACCTCCAGATTGAAGTCTAATTTTCCAACGTCTCCCATGAGAAATTTTGAAATCTGGAGTTCACCTGAGCCCTAATTTCCACGACCTTGTGGAATAGGGCTTCGCTAGTTTTCTCCTTCATCCTTTTTCTAAACAAAAAGTTTCCAGCCTCGAGCATTTTTTGTGAAAATATTAAATGCCCAGTTTATGATATCTTTTATACGTTTCTAAGCTATGAACATCAGTGGACACAGACACAAGTGTGGATTGGTGTATGGGGAGAGTATCTTAAGGGTTGGTGGGCACATGACAAGACCTCATGGAAATAAGGATGGTTGAAGAATTATAATTCAGTGAATATTGGTGTATAGGGAGAGTCACTAACTAAAATTAGCGACTTGGTGTTTGAAGTTGATGCTTGGGTTGTGTAATAAACCAATATTGAAGAACCACTTTTCTTTTAAAAGAATATCTTATGAATACTTAATAAAGGGCAACATCATCCCAATATCATTTCTGGTAATTATGTTACAGTGCTATTAGTGCATGTATAAAATCGTAATTATGATACTTTCACTAGTCAAAACACATTTAGATATCAAACTGTTATCTTGATGAGAAATGATTTTGTGTGGACATCCCTATTGAACATTTAACACATCTGAGTGTAGAGCTAGCATGTTAAGTTCTCTCTCTTATCGAATAATGGATGCAACCTATTAATTGAATCATCATTGCATCTACAAGATAATTCATGTCCTAAATTTTAAAATTGTTACTTTTCCTTGCTGTCAGGTTGACAGTCCAAATCCAACTGCTTGTTGGAAGGAAATCTATGACCGAATAAGGAACAACAGAAGGTCGAATGATCTTTATGCTGAAGGACATGATTTTCAAAGACCTGGGTCTGAAATGTTTGGCTTCAAAAATCCGAAAATAGCACAACTTATTCAGGTATATAATTTAATCTTTGTTCGGGAAAGTCTCACATTGATGTTCATGGTGCTTAGTGTTTCTAATGTATTAATATTTATTTCCCTCGTGTTAGCACATGATCCCCTGTGATCTCATTCATGTGTCCTAAATTCATGATATTTCTATTCCGTCCCATGTAAATACTCTCAGGAAAACTGGAATATGTTGCCCCACTTGGTAGTTAAATGGCTTGATCTTGTTTGTTACAGGGCTCAGTTTTTAGTTGCTGATGTTCAAAACTGCCTAGAATTCTAGGTCCATCTTCCGCTGATCTGCGTATAAAATAAACTTGTGTTTAATAATATGTTAGTGCATAACAAATTAGAAACACTGTTTTTTAAAAGATGTTGATTACTCCAATCTTTTGTTAGCAATTGATCAGGGATACCTAAGATTTGTGTTACAAAAAGAGACTGGGTGACAGGCCCCTCGACTAGCACCTAGACATATCATTAAGATGATATAGCAAAAATATCATAAACGGTTTAATCTTTAAATGTAGGGAAATGCAGTCCTAAAATGAAAAATGGCAAACAACGATGGTATGACCAATAAACATAAACAGTAAAGCATGGTAATTACAATTAAGCACACAAGGCATAGAATTTTGCAAGAAATTAACAATGAAAACAGCTCAGTTAAGAATCACCAGAGGGACTGAGATGTTCACCCCTGACCCTAGGCATTTTGTAAAGTTTTCGAAGTGATCTTCCTCACAAAATTGGAATCGTGCACGAGACTCGAAAGATCAGAGGTCTTGGATGTGTTGGATCTTTGTGGATCAAAATTGAAGATGGAATTTGTGTTGGAACTTGCTGGATCTCTATCAGTGCAGGTCATATCTGATTCTGACCGTATTCAATCTTGAATCCAGCCTAGTTTTCTCTAGCCTTGAGTCTATTCCAGTCTACAGTTGAGCCTGGTTCAGCCTGGAACTAATTGGGCCAACATGGGATCTGGTTTTGGTGTAGAATGAGCCAAATCTGGATCTAATAGCATTGGACCTGATGCGGATTGAAGTTATATCAGGAGTTGAGTCAAGCCGGTTCAGGTTTGGATTGCAGGGGTCGCTACTCATGTGACCTGCTTTCTCACGTTTGCTAAAAATCATGCAGAAAGAGTGTGTGATCAGAAACCTCACAGTCCAGGGTGCAAGAGCTGCTCTCTTTGGCACTGTGGTTGTGACTCGGATAAATTGGATTTTGCGGCTTTGGCTGCTCAGTTTGGAGTCTGCTTGTGTCGTGACAAAAATCAAGATGAGGAAGGAGATAGAATTTAGAGTACGGACTTGATTGTTGAATATGAGAAGGGAAGTTTTTTTTTGCTTTTTTTCAAACTGAAATTAGAAAGGGAAGATGGAGTATTGGAGATAGGGTATTGGGGATTGAACTTTTGGATATGATACTGAATTAAAGCAAAATTAAGGCTTATGCTGGGAGATTTTTTTGGATTGAGAAAGTATTAGGGTTTATGATGGGGATAATAAAGGTCCAATATGATTAAAGGTTTTATTGGTGAAAATCTTCTTAGATTTGATTTTATTATTAGGAATTTTACTAGATCTTGGTTGTTTCCTATTAATAAGACTTGTAAGTATAATTTTCAGGTAGAGAATGAGATGCCGAAGTTAAAACCCTTTTGTTTTAACATAATAACTTGTTAGATGGAATCGTATCTTTCATGTGGATTTGTTGAGAGTGGGTGAGAGATTAACTTGGTGCAAGACCCAAAGCATCTTTATTTTTAATTTTATTCACAATTATATTTATGGGGTTGATAAAGGCGAGATCCGATTAGTTTTTTGATTTAGGTTTTATTATTTGAGATCTTCTTAGATTTAATTCTATTGTTAGTGATTTTATTAGATTTTGGTTGTTTTTTATAAATAAGGATTATAAACATAATTTTCAAGCAAAATGAAATGTTAAAGAAAAAAACCTTTATGGTTTTGCATGGTGATTTGCTAGACAGTAGGCACGAGTAAATATTTTATCGTGGATTCATTGAAACTGGAGGAGAGATCACCTTGGTGTGAGGCCTAAATCCATCATCTTTTATTTTATTCCCAAATTTTCCTTGACCCCCACAAGACCCTAATTTATTTTTCCTCATATCCATCAAAATCCTCATTTTCCACCAACAAATCCTAATTTTGCTTTCGTTTTGCATCAAATTGGTAACAACTAAAATTTCTTGCTTCACTTTTTTCAGAACTCTAGATCAATTTCTTTATTTTTCTTCTGGTTTCTAAAAAAATTGACTTGACAACCTGAGTCAAACTCCAGCAGAACCGCTACATCCACATATAATCAATATCATCAAATCAATCACTGTGAAGAAACCATGAACAAAGCCATTTTAGGCATTAGGCACCTTGAATTGTTTCCGAGTCCTTATGATTGGCAAGTCTTTGTTAAGAAATTGAAGTAAAACTTCAATTTTTACTTGATGCATCTCAAAGAATCGGCTGACAACTTGCCAGTTCAATGAAAGACTTGAATAATTATGTCTTTAGGTCACAATAAGATACGGGATGAAAGAAGCCAGAAGAATGACCATCCAGCCTAAACTGAATGCTGAATTTCGTGAAGAGGCAATTGTTCAAATTTCATATTTGTGAGGATCTTTCGACGGAAGTAAATGAAGTTTCAGCTGAGTATAATAGATGCACTTGGTGATCATGTTCATTAAGAAACTTACAAATGTACTTCCTATTTTCCTAGATAACATGCCTATCAGGCTTGTAGTCTCGCTAACACATCTCTTGCAAAAGTTTCATGAAAAATTTCGTTGACAGATCATATTTACTGTAAATATTTACAAATCGGATGCAGATGTACAAGAAGGGATACAAGAATTTCCAGCCTGAATTAAGGTAACAAGTATGATCTCAAACTCGTTATCTTTTGGAATAGCAGATATACAATACTCTTTGGCTCTTCTATTGCCACCAATAAAGCTATTGCGTTAACTTTAGACAAAAAATTGAATGACATGTTGTAGGATGATATAATTTTGACAGTTACAACAAACTACAACGATATGTGCTTTGTTGGAAAAGCTAGCATGATTCAAAGGATAACCGGTCACATTCACCTTCCATTTAAGCCCTTCCATTGTAGCCAATCTATTACAAAAATCAGTTCCATCTCCACTGCCTTTGTTCAGAATTGATGCATGGTCAACAGTTTCTTGACCGCTGCCATGGCTCGATTGAGATACTTTGTGAAAGTATGTTGATCAGTTTAATCCGGGCATGTTTGACATTTCTCATCTTTGCATTCATATGGATGAATTCTTTGAACCCGAGAAGAATTGATAGGAATAATAAGGGCTAAATGATTTAGGATTTTATTTTATGTAGGTTTTATTATTGAAAAATTTCATAGATTTGAGTTTGTTGTTAGGATTTTATTAGATCTTTGTTGTTTCCTATTAATAAGACTTGTAAACAAATATTTTAGGTAAAGAACGAATTGTTAAGGAAAACCCTTTTTTGTTTTAACATGATGGTTTGTTTGATATAAGTAAATCTTTCATCGTGAATTTGTTGAGATTGGGTGAGAGATCACATTAGTGTAAGAGCTAATTCCATTTTTATTTCTTATTTTATTTCAATTTCCCCCAAATCTCCATAAACTCTTAATTTGTTCTTTCCCAAATCTATCCAAATTCTCAATTTCCACCAATAAACTAATTCGGCTTTCATCCTGAATCATTTTGATCACACACAAATCAGCTTGGGCTTTACATCGTGACACTCCACATGCTGGTTTATATTGAGAAGCTCCCTGACGAAACACACATAAACTCTAAACAAGTCCTATACTAGGAGATCCAAAGAGAAGCTAGAATTTCAATTTTCATCGATCATCCTTAAATTAAACATTTACGCATGTAGTTGTATAGCTCGACACCACGTTCACATCACTTGCAATAAATAAATAAAAGATTCTGCTAATGTCTCTAATAAACTAAAATCAAACTAATAAATCTTGTCCTCTTCACCCTCTCTTCTCTATTACGTGTGTATTCATATGTATGTAGGTGTACGTGCCTGCATATGTGTTCGTCTGCTGTTTGAGCACATGCACGCACACAATGCATACATAATTGTAGGAATGATCCTTTGTGAATGCTCCCAAGGGTTCCACGAACCCCAACTATTCATCTGCATAAGCCTAACCCCTTTGTAATGTGTGCCGTTTGAGATAGCTTAAACTGTCCCGGTTCCAGTACTATGAATGTGTTAGAACTGATTTTGACTGACCTATGGTAGTGTTTCCCATTATTAAATAGGAAAAAAAAGGTAACTCTTTGAACTAGTATGAGAGTTATTAAGCATGATAATATTTTTCTTTCTACAGGGGAAGCTTTGTGTAAAGTTCATAGTTTGTAACAGTAATATGATCTTCCATGAAAATTGTGCGAATATTTCTTTATTAAGTGTTTCTAGTGGCGAGCTTTACTTGGGATGTAGATTAACTATTTTATGGTGTTCACCAATATGTTCATTATGATGGAGCGTTGAAGACTAAGGACTCTTTATGAATGCAATATGAAGTGTGGATACAGACATAGGACGGATACAATATGAATGGACATGGGGATATGGCAAAATATAAAAAAGTAACACATGAGGATTCGAGGACACGACGACAAATATATATATATATATATATATATATATATATATATATATATATATATATATATATATATATATATATATATATATATATATGTGTGTGTGTGTGTGTGTGTGTGTGTGTGTGTGTGCGTGTGCGCGCGCGCATCAAGCCTTGTAATTATTAAAAACATTTTTCTTTGAAATAGAAGATTTTTTTTTTTAATATTTAAAACATAAATTCTAATCAAGTAGACTAGTATTTTCAGTAAAATATTTGAAGGCTCTATCTTTGCAAGACATTTAGGGTTTATTAGCTTAGTATCTCATTTATGTCAAAATTTTTTTTTTAATCTTTTTAGGCAGTGGATGACTCTATATTTTAGTGCTCAAAACACGATTCTCTAACTTTTTGAATGAGGACACGACGGGACATGTGATATGTATGGCTTTTTAAAAGCGGGTACGATTCAAACACACAAGTTTTTAGATTTTTAAAATCAACATAGCTTCAATATGTCTAATATGTATAGGTAAGTGTCATTTAAGTAGATGTCCGATACATATTTGATACAAACATGCATTTTGAAGTGGTCGTGCTTCATATAATGTAGTTATGGACGAACCCTTTATTGCAACTAAGTGCTTTCTAAATGATACTTTACTTTTTTGATGAACTATGAAGACAATGCATGTGTTATACTTTGTTCTACTTGTCGATTGACATTTGTTAGGTTGGTTCCACCATACGCTTGGAGGTCTTGAAATGGGTTGGAAAAGAAAATATCCCTTTTTTTTTTTGAGGGAACATTACTTAAATATCCGTTCAAATATGGTATGCCTCCTGATATGCTAATGTTCTAAATTGATCCTATTTTCATATGCTGAATGTTGGATATTTGCCTGGTTTATATCTTGAGGCATTCGAGAATCTTCAATATCGGTTAGTTATCCTAGATTCATAAGTTTAATGCTAGTTGCTGTGGTAAGCATACTTGAACATTCTTTTTGTAATTTGTGTATGTCGTGTCTTATTAAGATTTTATTTAGAACATCTTGGGCATATCTTTAATGTTCAATTTGACACTAATGTGAAACTAAATATAGTTGATATGTGCCTGATATAGGAAACCTGATGCCGACATGGGTCTAATATTTGAACTTTATAATACTTGTGTTATCACCTATATAAGAATAAGGATGATATTTAGAGTTGTTCTCACTACCATAGAACATAACTCATATATCACATGATGGAACTTTGGGAAGGTTTTGAACATAGGTTAGCATAAACTGTTAAAATATCACGAAACCAATTTAGGTTCATGCCGGGACGATCAAGATAGAAGTTATTCATGTGCTTCTTTAACTTATAGAGCTATTTCGAGAGAGAAGTAGAGATTTGCACATGATTTTTATTGATTTAGAAAAAGCCTATTTTTAGGTATCGAGAGAGGTGCTATGGTGGACATTGATAAAAAGAGAGTTTCCATCAGGTGTATTGGCATAATTAAGGATATATATTATGGGTTAATGATAAATGTTAGAATTTGTGGTGGCCTAACAATTGATTTTTTAATCACAATTGGATTGCATTAAGGATTCACATGGGGTCCATTCTTATTTGCTATAGTGATAAATTAGCTTATTAGAGCTATTCAGAATGAGATATCTTGGTGTATGTTATTTGTTGATGATATTGTACTAGTCGATGAGACGTGAGTATGAGTGAATGCCATTAATAAGTTTTTTTATTGAGTGGGTCCAAAACAGGATATAAAGTACAAATTTATTAAACAATGGACTTGAGACTATAAAGCTTTGACACTGGATGAGAAAGAGATAGAAATGGGCCATCAATTTAGGTACTTTGGTTATATTATTCAAAATGATGGGAAAATCGGTAATGATGCCAGTCCTAGGATCCAAGTTAGTTGGTTGAAATGGAGAAGCGTTATCAGAGTTTTATGCAATCATTAACATTTCATCAAGATAATTTTATAGGTATGTTCTTATACTAGCTTTGTTATATATCACGTGGCTCAATGTTTAAAATAACAATAATGGTAACCTATCGTTTTTCCTCTGTTAGGTTACATCACATTTATCCAATAACGTAGGTTATGCAATTTTTTATTTATTTAATAAAAATAAATATAAAACTATGTATAAAATTTTTTATAAATTGAAAAATAAATTTGAAAATTCAAAAAAAAATGCAAAACCATTCTATAGTACATAAAAACTATTCTAAATTTCTTACAAATTTCACAATAATTTTAACATTTTTTTTTTATAAATTATATTAAGTTTCACAATAACAGTAATTTCAGTCATTACTGAACAAGAAAACAAAATTTCAAATATATTATTTGTTTTTTTTTTATCACTAGTGCTTTATTTATATTTTGTAGTGGTTAATTCATATTTTCTAATACTCATTTTAGTTCAACGGAAGTTCAGTAGAATCAACAACAATTAAAATTCAACAATCGGAGAGAAATTATAATAAACAATCACAAATTAATAAGTTGTCAATTCCATGAGTAATCAAATAAGCAAACAATAAGTAATGAAGTAAATTTTTTTTAGCAATAAGCTAACAATCAATAACAAACAATATGCAGAAATATGAAAATCACTCAAAATATGACAACAAATAACGTAACATAATACAATATAACGTAATGATAATGTAAAAATAACACAAAATAACATAAAAAAGCACCGCTATGGTGCACTGAGTTATTTCTACTGTTAGATGGCATTGAGCTCGTGTTAGATATCATAATGCAACATAACGAGTTCTATAACACGTTATTTTCAACATTGGCTGGACTATAAAGAAACTTAATTCACAAATGTCGAGGGAGGGTAGCAGAGATGCACATGTTTCGTTTGATGTGTGATAGCACGAAGAAAGATAAAGTGAGAAATGAGAATATTCGTGCTAAACTAGGTGTAGCCCACATTAAAGAGAAAATGTGAGAAAATGTTTAGATGGTTTGGTCATGTGCGAGATGGATCTACGAAATGGACCTACGAATACACCAGTTCAACAAGATGAGCTTACCAAAGGAGGACAAGTTAAAAGAAGAGAAGATCGAAGAAAATATGGATGTATGTGATACAAAAAGATATGATGCTAGAGGCTTAAATGATGACATATTGCTTGATAGGAATGAGTGGAGAAGGATCATTCATGTAATTGATCCGGCGTGATTCTCTTTTGGTTCATGTTGCCTACCCCAAGTAATTGGGATAAAAGGCTTAGTTGTTGTTGTTGTTGTCGTCTCATCACCTATAATATTGTTAACATACCACTTGTTAAAACTAACCTATTTGATATAATTTCTTGAAAACATTTTGATCAGTCTTCATTTATGGTGTACTAGGAAGTGTAGAAACTATGACAGTTGACAACTATCCAATGTGTTACCTTCTATTGGAATATACATAAAAATCTTCGAATCTCAGATTATCATCTTGGCAGCATTATATATAAAAATTTTAAGATATCAACATTATTCAACTGTTTTCTGTACGTTACTTTAATAAGAGATGTCCTTTTAAACGATGAGATTGAAGCTATCTTGAACATCCCATGCTCGTATGGGAAGATAGCAAGGTTTAAAATATCGAAATCGATTTCAGTATAGGCTCATGATGTATGGTATTAGAATTGGCAATGTCGAACTAATATTATATGGTATAGTGTACCAGGTATCTAAATCTGCTATGATATTTGCAATATGTATCGGTATCAAGCTATCAGCTGATATATAAAATCTTGGAGAATAGTATTGAGAAATGTCTTAAAGAACATTCTCTAAAATCACTATTTCCTCTAATATGGTTACATCAGTTGCAATTATTTCTACTCGGTACTTTACAAGCTTAGAGATTTCCTTTTCTTCTTTTCTTTTCCAAATTAAGAAATTTCAGCATATTCTCTGCTACTTGTTATTTAATGAGCAATTGTCTTTTTATTTATTAGGACTTACCAAACTCTAGATTTTGCTCAAAATACTTTGAAAGCTATCGAGATGTGGCTGAGGGTTACAGAGCAGTTCGTGTTGATTGGAAAGATCTTGATAGGTGTAGTGTTTGCCACATGGATGAGGTAAAAAATTATGCTGCTGCTTTTTTTTGTCATAGGTTTTGTTTATACGCTCTTCATAAAGTATCTCGCCAGATTTTAGCGATTCATGCCAATTGTTGAAATTTGCTTTTATGTACTCTGTTGTAGTAGCTACTAGCTGATTTATTTATGAACGGGACTCTATTTGTTTATGTATGTTTCTCCTGATAGGTAAAATTTTTTTCCTTATTTTTATCTTTTTTTGCTGTTGTAGGAGTATGAGGATAATCTTTTTTTGCAGTGTGATAAATGTCGCATGATGGTTTGTATTCTTCTTCTATATTGTTTGAAGCTATCAATTTCAATTGCTGATAAGTCTTTAAGCTTATGATGGTTCAAAAATCCTTTTCAGGTCCATGCTAGATGTTATGGTGAATTAGAACCTCTAGATGGAGTTCTTTGGTTCTGCAATTTATGCCGTCCTGGGGCACCAAATTTGCCCCCACGATGCTGCCTTTGCCCTGTTATAGGTATTTTGGTTCTCAGTTAAATTTGTATTTGCAGACCGCATGTATATGTATAGTTATTTTCAAGTTAGCTGCAATTTTCTCAGGTGGTGCAATTAAACCTACAACTGACGGGCGCTGGGCTCATCTAGCGTGTGCCATGTGGATTCCTGGTTTGTTAAAAATCTTGTCAATCTTCAAATATAATTCTTGTTTAGGTGGTGAAATAATCAAATCAGTCTGTTAGATTCTCTTGTTTAAACATTTAACTTCTCTGCAGAAACGTGTTTAGTAGATGTAAAGAGAATGGAGCCCATTGACGGGCTAAGCAGGATTAACAAGGTTTCCTCTTTCTCTCTCTGAGTCATATTTTTGATTACTTCTATTTGAATGAAGCATGTTGTTTCATATTTCTTTTGGATATGGGCAGGACCGATGGAAGCTCTTATGTAGCATTTGTGGTGTTGCTTATGGCGCTTGTATACAGGTTAGTCGAGGGTTTTCTTATGATGATGCACAACTCTGTTGCACTGTTTGAATTCCTTTTTCAGGTTTTCTGAGTCTTGCAAATAGCCCAAATGCTTCTGTTTTTGGATGTGAGGATTTATTATCCATCCTACCCTATACTTTCTATAAGAAAGTTCTCCTTTATTATTATAATTTATAACCTAGCATGGATGGTATCGTACTCCTTTTTGTTCACTTCTGAAATTGTAACTATATTATAGCTAAATCATCTTGTAATGTTGAAAATAGGCTGAACCATATTTGCTATTGGTTTACTTGTTTCTCAAACCAATGCACAAGTTTGTTAAGAGGTTTAACATACAGGTTATCCAATGGCTTATGAATATAATGCTCAATTTAACGCTCAATTCTGTGGTACTAAAGTCTAGTGTGAGTTGGATGCTTTTCAGTGTAAGTTCCACTCACCTCTACTTTCAGCTAGCCTCTTTACAATAAATCCTAGAGAAGATGATGACATAAATAAACCTCTAAAACTTCATCTTGAGTCTGATCATATTCTTTGTTGAGCTTGAATGATCTTTGTGTCAATCTTGTGTTCTTTCTTGTTCTAAACTCCTCGTTGTTGTCATTGCAAATGATACTTGTGTGCGAGATTTAATTATTGATTATCATTGCCATATATAACTTAAGGCAACACTATTAGTAGTAAGAATTGTTGGTTTCATTATCAGAATCTTAATTATTTATGCGCTTCTTCGGAATAATTTACAGTACTTTCTTTTATAAGATTCATGGGGGCTGGCATTTTGAATTGGTGAAATGCTGCAATAATTTTCTTCTCTTGTAGCGAGGACCCTTTTTCTGATTTTAAGGGTATTTTGGGAGGTTCCTCCTTTGCACTTATTTAAAAAAATATGATGAGTAATGTAGGTTTTCTACCCACCAACTTATTCTTTGTGCTCATTGTAAGCCCCTTCAGCTGTAAATCGCTTCATCCAGGAACTGGGTTGACATTATACTGATGCTGGTTGGAAAATCTGATTAATCTTTTTTAAGGAGCTTTCTCAATCTAGAGTTCTCCATGCATGACCGCTTGTCTGACAGGAAGTTCTACATTATGATATTTGGCTCTACATACTTTTCAACTAGGCCATCTACAACAACAACTAAGCCTTTTATTCCAAGTATTTGGGGTAGGCTACATGAACCAAAAGAGAATCACGCTGGATCGATCATACTGATAATTCTTCTCTTCATTCCTATCAAGTAATATCTCCTCATTTAAACCTCTAGAATCCATATCTTTTCGTATCACCTCCATCCATGTTTTCGTTGGTCTTCCCTTCGCTTTTTTAACTTGTTCTACGTTGATGAGCTTCTCTCGTCGAACTTGTGCATTTGTAGATCTACGTTGCACATGATTAAACTATCGTAGGCGATTTTCTCGCATCTTCTTATCGATAGGGATTATATTTTCATTTTACACTTTATCTTTCTTAGTGTTGCCGCATATCCAGTGAAGCATGCGCATCTCTGTTACACTTATCTTCTGTGAATGACGTTTTTTTTAGCCTAACATTCCGTACTATACAATAAAGCTGGCCTAATAGCTGTCCTATAAAATTTTTCCTTCAGCCTTAACGGAATGTTACGGTCGTATAAAATTCCTGTTGCACTCCATTTTAATAAGCCAGTTTGTATCTTATGGTTAATATCATTATCGACCTCTCCATCATTCTGAATAATAGAACCCAAATATCGAAACTGACTGCTCATTTGTATATTTTGCCATTCCGGTATTACAACACTATAGTCTAGGGTCTGTTGTTTACTAAATTTACACTCCATATACTCTGTTTTAGACCTACTCAATCTAAAATCTCTAGATTTTAATGTGTGCCTCTATAACTCTAATTTGGCATTCATCCCTGCTCTTATCTCATTGACTAAAGACAATATTATCAGCAAATAGTATGCACCAAGGTATCCCATCCTGAATAGCTGTAGTAAGCTAATCCATCATTATAGCAAATAAGAACGAGCTCAATACATATCTTTTATGCAATCCAATTGTGATCGAAAAATCACTTATTAGACCACTACATATTTTGACATTGGTCACTACTGCATCATACATGCCGTTAATTATATCAATATACTTGATAGGAACTCTTTTTTTTATCAATGTTTACTAAATTATCTCTCGTGGTATCTTATTATAGGCTTTCTCTATATCAATAAATATCATATGCAAATATCTATTTCTCTCGTAGAATCGCTCCATAAGTTAACGAAGTAAATGAATAGTTTTTGTTGTCAATTGCCCTGATATGAATTCAAATTGGTTCTCCGATATTTTAACAGTCTGCCTCAATTTATGTTCAATTATCCTTTCGCAAAACTTCATAGTGTGACACATCAGTTTTATTCTACGATAGTAAGAACAACTCTGAATATCACCCTTGTTTTTATACAGAGATACTAGGGTGCTCATCCTCTATTCATTTGGCATTTTTTTAGTTTTCAAAATCTTGTTAAAAAGATCTATAAGCCACCTCACATATATCTCTTCTAAGTATCTCCATACCTCTATAGAAATCTCATCTGGACCAACAGTTTTTTTTTTTATATTTTATTATCTTCAAAGTCTCTTTTACTTTAGATTCTTTAATTCTTCAAAGCCTCTTTTCCACTAGGACATCTGTCATCGCAGATCAGGAGTTCATTTTAGTTGCACTAAGTGACTAGTCATTGTACTGTCAATAACGAGGTTCTTGTACGGATTGCTTGGTTATGATATGGGCTGGATGGAGGTATCTCCTTGCTTTTGTGTAGCAGAGTTTCTGTTATATATTACTTCCATAAAGCATAAAAACTTATATATGGTCCTTTCTCCTGTGAGTCGTATATCTTGTGGGAGCTGTATGAGCGCTGTGCAAGATGCTACTCTGTATATCTACCTCCTTTCTAGTTTTCTTTAACGTATGTATATCATTATTTATGTGAGTGATACCAGAGTTCAATGTTAACAATTGTATGCTGACATTTACAAAATTGTTTGAAACAGTGTTCAAATAGTACCTGTTATGTGGCATATCATCCTCTTTGTGCACGGGCAGCTGGTCTTTGTGTTGAGGTATCTCTTTTTTCATTGTTACCATAAAGATCATGCTTTCCATCTTTCTCTGTATTTTTGTCACATTATTCGCGCATTTCTACTTTGCAGTTAGCTTTTCTTTTGAAATTATATTTTTTGTATTTGTTGGCATGTGTCTTTATGATTCATTAGGCATCATGGTTACTTTGTTCCTTAGAGATGAAATGCCACTATTGACAGCTAACTTATTACCTTTCCTTATCGCAATGGATCTTTTTAAGTCTGGTGTTTGGAGAAGTGATAATTGTTTTTGTGATCTTCCAACTATTTGGAAGCTCAAGCTTCTATAGACTTGTACTTAGATCCAAGGCCTTACACTCCATGACCTGTAAAGCGAGGCCTGCTTATTTGCCAAGTAACTTACAAGGTGTAATGACAAGGCCTCAGTGACCTTGTTCAAATTTGGCAAGAACCCAGCATTAATTCATGATGGAACCTGGTCATAAACTCTCTTCTGAAGCTTTCTTGACATTAATTTGTTTCCGTAGTAGTCTTGTTTGATGGGAAAAGACAGGACATTGATGATGGTGGTACGGTGACCACGGTAATGATTGGCTTACTTATTCACATGTGTAGCTTGAAGATGAAGAAGGAATCCACCTTATGTCACTCGAGGAGGAGGATGAACAGTGTATCCGCCTACTTTCCTTCTGCAAGAAACACAGGCAACCTGGCAACGATTGGCAACAGGTCGATGAAAACCATAAATTGCTTGATCAGTGTGCTTCTAGCTATGTCCCTGCATCAAACCCGTCTGGCTGTGCAAGAAGTGGTAAGCATCTGTAAGCTTATATTATTTATAGTATATGTATTGCATGCAGAATAAGGGTGGCCTTGGAAAGGCTGTTCCTTTTCGATCCAGGGGTTACATTTTGATTTGGGGTTACATCAGAGCTACCGTCCCACCAACTTTGCAATGCGGAGCCTTGTGCACTGGGTTGCCCTTATATATGCGTGTGTGTGGTCTATATATATATATATATATATATATATATATATATATATATATATATATATATATATATATATAGCATGTAGAAGGCCAAATTTCTGTACTCTAAAGTATTCTTTATCGGGCATTTTATTGTTAGGTAACAACATGGCATTGCAGGAATTTTATATTAAAAACTTATTATAGTTTAATTTACATTGTAGGTGAAAATCTGGAAACAATCATAAAATTTGGCAGATGTATTTTTACATTTCAACTTTCATGCTAATTTTAGACTATTAATGCATGCTTTCTTTCCTTTCTTAATAGAACCTTACAACTTTTTTGGGAGAAGAGGACAGAGAGAACCCCAAGTTCTTGCTGCTGCATCTGTGAAACGATTATTTGTGGAGAACAGGCCTCATCTGGTTGGGGGTTATTGTCGAAACAAAATCATACCTGGTTCTTGTTACAATGAATCTCCGCAAATTCTTGTGCCTGGAGATCCAAAATTAAGAACTCAGCATGAGGTTTCTGCAAGTATTTCTTCCATGGCTGAAAAGTATCGCAATATGAAGACAACTTTCAGAAAGAGATTAGCCTTTGGTGAGCTGAGCAGTCTATTCATTAAAAATCAGCTTAAATATAATAAAATATTTTTTCATCACAGAACACATGCATATGCATGGACACACACACTCATGCACACCTAGTGTGCGTGTGCGCGCACACACACTGACACTAGAATTCATTACTGCTTGTTGTGCAATTTATTTATCATAAATTCATTGCTGCTTGTTGTGCAATTTGTGTTATCATAAATTAATTGCTGCATTTTGTGCAAATGTAGGCATTTCTGTTTGACAATTTCATAAACCATGTAATTATCCCACCTCATGTTCCGTCAATCCCACCTGCTGAAATTTTGATATATTATAGTTCCTTTCTAGGTTACATCCCATATGGGACTATTCACATGGGACATTAGATAGTACCCCATACTAGAACTTCACCAGGATTCTAGTGGTGGCTCCCCCTGGTGCAAGTGGTGGGCCCTAAGAGTATCCATTTGTGCTCCATGTAGCAAGTAGCTCCATGTGGCTGTCCTTTTTTTGTCTGTTTCAGTATGCTTCACTCCCAGATTGAATACCATGACCCACCATGTATTTCACTTATGTATCTTAATCTATCTCAATTCGTATGGTGCAGCATACTTAAACTTATATAGTTTGTACAAGTCAATATTTAGACAGCCTTTTCCATTGAAATAACATTTGATATACAAATAGAAGTAAATAAATATCTTACACAAGAAAGTTACAGAAATATGAGGTATGTCCAAGAAGTATCCTGAATTCAGAAATATACAGACATGTTTACGCATTTGAGGTTTGAAAAGTGTCAAACACGTATCCAATAAGTGTTGATTGATACGTGCATCAATGTATCAAACATTGATGTGACTTCATGATAAAAGTGTCTATGCTACATGTTCGAAAACAAGGTGCTAGGGCAGGTCATGAGCAATTGAAAGTGATCAAAGAAATTTGACCAGGGAAGATTTTACCCTTTACATTATTTACCTTTATTTTAGCTGTATATATTTCAATGTCATGATATGTACTTCTCTTTTAACAAATGTCTACCTTTTCTTGTACAATACGTTTATGTTTGGTTTTGATGGATACATTCTTTCACATAGTTTTGCAGACACATTTGACAAGTGTTTATCGTGTAGTCGCACTTTGTGTTTGTCCTATAGTTGCCCATTATATCATATAATGAAGTTCACT
Organism: Dracaena cambodiana; assembly: GCA_036321105.1. Classification (NCBI taxonomy): domain Eukaryota; kingdom Viridiplantae; phylum Streptophyta; class Magnoliopsida; order Asparagales; family Asparagaceae; genus Dracaena; species Dracaena cambodiana. Next base: position 18,624,538 of record JAYEPQ010000009.1, read on the forward strand.
CTTTTCATGAAATCTTCTTGTTCCAATTTGTATTGGTTGACCCCTATGAAGTACGGACACAGACAAGGGTCACATAATGTGACATGACACATATATGGGAACATGATAAATCCTAAACAAGTAGGATATAGGGACACAATAGCGTAATTATGTGTAATTTACATTTTTATATAATATAGAGCAAAATTCGTACTTGGTAGGACATTGTTTTATTGAAAGTTGAAAAACTTGAAAATTCTTAAATGATTTAAACATAAATTACTGGCACATAACTTTATATAGCCTCTCACATGTTTGCAAGGTATTTAGGCTCGATTAGGTTAGTATCCTTCTTCCATCAAAAGACCTTTTCTATGTTTTTTAAGTATTGCATGTCTTTGTGGTGCCTGACACAAATCTCTAAGACTTTTAGAAAGTTGACACGACTTCAACATGCATGTTTTTGAGCTATAATCCAAATATGGCTTAGAGTGTCTCTATCAAGGTTTAAGTATCGACTGTAGCTATAGCAGATGTCGGTTGCTAGGGATAAATGGGTTGTTTAGCAAATATCGAATGTCAATGGCAGACCCTAAACATATATTTCCTCATGCCCTAATCAAATATGGAAAATAATACACGCATACATTATGCAAAACTACATTAAACATTATATATAATGTACTTATATAGGATATACTAACCTTAACAACTTTCATTAAGCCTATTAATCCATACTCACTAATTATAGAACCTTTAAAAATGCCACTTTACCATGTCAGACTTGATCTGAAAATTTTTCTTTCGATAACAGTAATCCGATAAAGTGGATTTCAGGCACTTTTTTAAGCCTGCAATTGCATTTGCTATAGTTAGGATCGATATGCAAGTCTAGGGAGAGGGGGTGAATAGCGTTGCTACAAATTTTAAGTTTGGTTAATAGATTTTAAAGTATTATGCAGTGGAAATTAAATAACAACCACATGAAAGATAATCACCACAATTCACGAGGTTTATTAGTGGTTCAGGAAATCTCCTATGGGCTATGCCCACTATTCCTCTCGTCAAGAGGGTCTTCAATTACTAGTGAAGGAAAGCCTTAATCACAATCCGATGTAGCAAGCAGATTACAAGACATACCCTAGTCTACCTTACTAGTCGTTTATTGCAAACAATCCTATGCAAGTGTCAACTCTAGCCGAGCTAGTGTTCTTCAATTAACTCTGACATGAATATGTCGTAAACTCCAACCACTCGATTGTAAACTCCAACCACTCGATTGTAAAGAACACAGTTTTGGAACCGTTGAAGTCTCCTTTCACTATACCAAAACTCTGAAGTTGTGGTGAGGGTTAAGAGAAATTATTTTGTATTTTAATATGACCTCGTAGGTGGAAGGACCATTTTTGGACAGAAACCTGGATTTTTACGCATCGGTATTTTTTTAATCCACAATTAAATGCGCACCTAACAGGAACTGAAAATAGATTGCTTTGATACCATGTTGAATTCCCCTTCCTCTGTACCAAAACTTCAAAGTTGTGGTAATGGTTGAGAGAAATTATTTTGTATTTTAACAGAAACCTTGCAAAATATCAGTTAAGCATAAATATAAAGACCTTACAGCCCTTTATAGTTGTCTTTGAAAGATGATGATTGAATTACTTGTAAGATGATGGTGATTATGAACTCACGTTGGTATCACTTAGGGATGAACAATCGGTCAGAGGGATCGGATTTTGGGAAAATTTGACTGACTCTGTTCAAACAAAGGAGCATGGACTCTGACCAACTTGTTGGCCAGAATCAGAATGAACTCTGACCAATACTGGATCTGTCGGATGTGGTCGAACTCCGACGGACTCAATTGGAATTAGATCGTTAACAAAATTGTCATCTTAGTCCTTCCATACCTCTTCATCTTCTTCTCTATCTTCTTCTCTTAGAAAAAAGAAAATCGAGAAAAACAAAATTTTGAAAAAAATGAAAAGCAAAAAATTAAATTAGGAAAACTAGTCAAAGGACATAGAAGGTACTCGTTTTCTTTCATACCATAATTTTCTGATTTCCCTCAATAACAATCAACCCTCTTTTTTCTTCTGCAGAGACGAGAAACAAGAACCGGAGAGAGATGAAGCAGGGAGAGAGAGAAAGTAGGACAATGTTATTATTGAGAAAGCGAGTCCCACATCTGGATACCGGGGGACCATATTTATGTATTGCTGTTTAATGTCATGTCATAATTGTGGTGTACTCTCCCAAGAAACAGCTATTCATGATATGGCCTTTTTCAAGGAAAAAAAAGAAAGAAAACAAGTGCATTTCTTTCTCACTATGGTGACCACGCTGCCTTGGTTTCCTTCTCATCAAAAAATTACATCTCAAGCTCATAAAACAAGAATGATGACGATTTGTCACCTTGAAATCCATCTCATGATATATCGTTCGATATCCGATATATAATTTTGTCGATCCGTATATCATTGCCATTCGGTATTTAAAACACTGCTGCCATTGATAGTGGCAACAAACCCTGTAATGGAGGGTTCGCGTAAGTAACCTTACTGTTGATGGCTTTGTTTTGCCATCAATGGCACATTGTACTGCAATTGATGATAGGCTTCAACAATCATTTCTAGTTTCTCTTCCTTTCTTATAACGATGATATCTCTCATCTTGAACTCTGGTTATATTGGTCTTGATATCTTTACGAAGATGATGCAGGTCTCTTCAACTTTATTAGATTCTATCAAGTGATTCACATTATATCTCAGACAAATATAGCTTTGAAGTTGCAACAACATAACATCATTGATATTGATTCTCTTGCACATTTATCAAACCTGAACGTACTCCACAAAACTTGTTGTACTACATAAATGTTTGTTATTCATCAAATCAAGGGTCATGCTAGAGCATACATTCAATAATTATACCATATCCAATATGCTATATGCCGATTTATATTAAAAAAACGATAAACATTATGGAAGGTGCAATATCGTAGGCGGTTGGGTCCAAAATGGCTATATCAGCCGCTATATCCGTTATAGAGGTGCTATTTAAAACACTAATCCAAATATATGTTGTACAAGTTTCAATGTCTGGTATATATCTGGCATAGACACACCACTCATTTTGAAATGTGCGTGCTACATAGGGTTACTCTATGATCTGTGTTGGTAGGAAAACATGATGGATCAAGATTCTCAACCTTTAGTTTGTGTTTGAAAAGAGTTCAATAGTCTTGGAAAATTGAAAATAAGCATTTATAAATTGGTAATATCTATTTATATCTTTTTAGCCTTATGAGTTTATACTTCAATATTTTCTTGTGCACATGAGTCTTGTTTGCTATCTATATCTTAAGAAATGTTTTTTTTTTTTTTTTGGTTTCACACTTACGCTGATCCATGACCTACTATTATCACCTTCCTTTCTTTTTATCTCTTTGCTTATAGTGGGAGGGAGGGTAATAGATGCATGGTTGCTGGCAAGACTTGTATTTTATAAAGGAATGAATATACATGAGCCCATACATCGTTGATGCTTAATTTATCTACCTTTGATCCAAACTTGTGCAAAATCCTTTACTGATGTTGTTGGGTGTTCATTTCAAAACTTGGTACTAGTAAAAAAATCTCTTTGTAATATTTTGTTTTTGATATTTAGCTTAGTGCAAGTTTAGTAATGATTTACAGTTTACACCTCAGTCAGCACATATTTTGCCTACTTTGTTTAAACATCTTTACACTATGCTTTTGTAGGGAAATCAAGAATCCATGGGTTCGGTGTCTTTGCTAAGCTTCCACACAAGGCCGGAGACATGGTTTGTTGAATTTAATCTTTTTAGTTGTGGATCTCTGAAATGCGTGGATATAATCATCTTTCGTCATGCTAGGTAATTGAATATACTGGGGAAGTAGTCAGACCACCTATAGCCGACATAAGGGAACATTGTATATACAATTCACTTGTGGTACGTCTGTTTACACCTTTAATTTATCAATGCAATTTACTTGGTGTTCTTCTATTTTTGCTTATCCAATTACGATATATATCTATAATTAGCATCAATGAGTTCCAGATGCAACACTTGCTTCCCATGTTGTAAGACGACTAAATAGTATGCTGATTTTTTTTCATTGTACCTAATGGTACTTCAGTTTACTCTATAGTTTCGTATTTATTACTCTTTCAATTGCACATATATTGTCAAAATATTCTTTATTTATAGGCACTTCTATAGCTACCTTTTGGCTTATGTGTCATGGATCGTGGTGGATGCGAATATTCTACATTGTATGATTCATATTGTTATTAGTCACAACATTAATATTTATGCAATGCCTTATAAGAATCCCTTGCATTTTTTTGTGTACTTGTATCTTCATGTATGGAATATCTTAATAGGTTAAATATGATTATGATATTGTAAAATGCTTGATAATTTAGATTGTTGTAATCAATATGCTACACATTGGCATATAGGAATCATTTGTTTTATTAAGTCGAATGACATGCTTTGTTGAAATACTAAAGACATCATTTATCAAGTGATAAGAGAACATACACTAGAAAGATGGTTGTCATTACATTGATAATTTGATTTCCTGAATTTCTGAAAAGTGATGAAAAACATTTTGTTGATACCACATTTTAAAGTGGTGCATCTCAGCTTTATCAAATTTGATAAATACTGTAGTTATGATAAATACTATAGGCCTGTGACAGCCAACGTAAAATATTATCACATATTATGACATTAACCAAAAATTGAATTTTGTTGATAAATACTTTAGTTATGGTGGATGAGATTAATAGAGATCAGGTAGATCTGTTGATGTAGTTATCAGCTTTGTTCAATGTCTTCTTTGGAAAGGCCATACCTATACTGTGTTGGAAAAATTGACTTTTACATACAATTTGATGTTACAAAATTACTAATTATGGAGAGGACTAAAGTGTGAAAGTTTATATATATATATATATTAGAGATGAGATGGGTATGTTAATATTCTCCAATTAATCTCTAACCCTAACCTAACTTTGAATATTATGCATCAAAGCTGTTATTCGCCACGTAATCATCTTCAGCCACAAGGTGGCTTGCCACTTGCTATCAACTCCTGTAACCTACTATCAACGCCTGCAACCTATCAAAGCAACATCACCCACGACCCATCAACCTGTCACCACCTGGAATCCTGCCACCACCCATGACCGGTGGAAGCCGATGTACTGAACTCTCCTTCAATCTCCAGCAACCTCGAACAATCATCGAACATATCCAACACCCTCTAGTCTCGCCTCAAGCAATCTTCTTTCAGTCACCCTCACTTCCAGCATTGACTTCATCTTCAATCACATACGACTCCGACATCGACTCCATCTTCCAGTCGCACTAGCCTCCAACATTGACTCCATCTTCCCTCTCGCGTGTCAAATTTCTGCATCTTTCTTTCCCCTGCCCTCTTTTTTGACTAATCCATCTTGAGCAAACGAAAAAAAACCTCTGTTCTAGTCTTCTCTGTTGACAACAGACAAACAAAAATGAATACTCTAATGTGGTGTTCTCTATCGACAGTAGACAACAAAAGAGGACTATGTTCTCTCTTGGTGTTTTTGAGTTTGACGAAAGTTCTGTGGACTTGATTGTCTGTAAGTTTGACGAAGGTTGTGTGAATTTGATTAGAAGTTTGTATTTTGAGTGTGGAAAGTTGCGGTTTTCTGTATTTTTTAAAATTGTGTCCAGGAGGATCATGGAGTTTCCTTATAGTGGGAAGTTGGTGGTTGGGTAATTGTTAGCATGTTAGATTCAAAAAGATTATGATATAGTCAACAAGACCAAGGGCGATTATTTTGGAGTTTATAAGAAGTAAGATCGTTAATAAAAAAGCTGAATAAGGATAACTATTTACAATGGAGGAAGATTGTTGAGAATAATTAACTGTTTATGGAAGAGAAAGCCAAATTTATATGGATCTTCTTAGTTCTAAGATAGATGAGTGGAAATGGATGTTGCTCTATTTGGTTAGATGCTAAATATCATGGAACTGAAAATATAAGATTTGGTGTTTCATACATCAACTATAAAGGAGATGTAAAACATCTTGAGAAGCTCGGGAAAAAATAATCTTAATAGAGTTTTAGTGTCATTTCAGAGATGTTTCGGAGTGAGAAGGGCAACAAAATCTTGCCTCGTTATTATGCATATTTTGATAGAGTTTATGAGGGGCTAAATTTCTTATTCCTCATCTCACATGATTTGAAGAAGATAGAGAAGTAATCGGACTAGTTAGCAGTGCTAAGTGCTAACTTTCCTAGAGAATTTGTAATCATGATTACACTCTTGCATCTCCGGGTGATGAGTTCTGCAATTGACTTACCAGAGACATTGATCTCTTCAAAGTATCTTTATATAGGAATCACAGAATTTTGCTAGGAATGGTTCCACGAACAGCCAACTCTAATTGTTCACTAGGGGCAACTTATAGGTCCCAATAGAGGTCGTGAAGGAGGTCGATTTGGTAGTGGTATAGTATATTTTAGTCGTGGAGGTTGTGGTGGTGATAGCATCAGAGAATTTGGACAAGGCATTTTTGGTGGTGGTAGAAGGGACAATTTTGAAGGACATTAAGGAGTAGGAATTGGTAAAATATGAGGACCTATTACAAATGTGGAGGTTGGACACACAAGAAACAAATACCTAAAATTGTACGATCAGACCTCTCCAGGTAGTTAATTTGTTTATGTGAATCATGTATCCGAGGGACATGTTCTCTCATGTTCATGAAATACTTGTGTCTAATGAAGAACTTAGAAAATATTAGATGTTCCAACAATTTTAGGCTTCACAGATTGTACCATTTCCATTGTCAGGTAATCCTACTGTGTGTTTTTCTTTGAGTTCTCATAGTACCTGAATCATTGACACTTTGAGTTCTCATAGTACCTGAATCATTGACAGGTGAATTTTTTGTTCACGAAGTGAGAAATAAATGTATTTTGCGTGACTTGCCTTTATCTTTATCGCTCCTACAGTAACTTCAGCAAATGGTACTATGATACTATCTGCCTCTAGAATGTTGGTGCCGCTAAGGTTATTGCTTATCATTCTCATCTTTTTTCTACATATCTAAATTTCCATTTCATCTATTATCTTTCAGTAAACTTACACAGTTCTTGAATTGTTCAGTGACATTCTTTCTTGATCACTATATATATCATGACACAGAGGCTGATTGGTACAAAACATGAATTTAGAGTTCTGTATCACCTAGACTCTGTTAGTTGCATGTGTCAGCTCTGGTTTTTTGCAAGATCTATATCGTTGACTTGATTATCCTATCTAGCAAGTTTTGAAAAAATTAGTTCATAAGTTAAAGTGTCCTCTCTTGAATGCGAATTATGTCAAATGGATAATTACCATCTTGTGTGGTAAATCACCCAACTTAAACTTGTTCATTCTAATATTTGGGGACTTTGTCTCATTAGTTCGACACTTGATTTATAGTATTTCATTATCTCTATGGATGACTTTTCTTGTTTGACATGGTTTTGTTTAATGAAAAATCATATAGAGGTTCTCTATTTTTCAAACTACTTATAATGAAATTAGGAATTGGTTTGGTAATGCCTATTCATACTTTATGGACTGAAGTGTTTACACATATTCATGTCAATTAACAAAGTTTGTCACCTTAACTAGTGATGATTTTTACCTTTCAGTCATGCCATTTTGTTATGGGGTGTGAGAGCTAGAGATTTGATGAATAATTCCGATATTAGAATGAAATATATAAAAGATGAACCATTGGTTCTCTTCCTATTTCCAAGTCTTTTTAAGATGTCATGTCAAATCTAGGTTGGCTAGCAGCAATAGAAGATGAGATGCATGCCTTAAAGTACAATGAGACATGGGAACTAAAAGAAGGCAGTCAAATATCAGTGGGTATATACTGTAAGACTGAATCCTGATAGAACCTTAGCTAGTCAAGGCTCATTTTGTGGCCAAGGGATACTCCTGAATGTATGGTGTGGATTACATGGGCACGTTCTCACTGTTAGCAAAGATGGTTTCAATTTGGTTGTTTATTTTACTTGCTGCTAGTCATAATTGACCCTACATCAATTAGTATAAAGAATGCATTATTCCATGGTATTATTAATGAGGAAGTTTATGTGGAGCAATCATTTGGATTTGTTGCTCAAGGTGAGTATGACAAAATTTGTTGTCCGTAAAAGCTACTTTATGGGCTGGAGCTTGGTGTGGGAGGTCTGGTTTTGTTGTTCAAGAATTTGGTCTTCATCGATCTTAGGATGACCACTCAGTTTTCTTTTGCATCCATAGAAAAAGTATATTTTCGTATTATCTTAGTGGATCATATCATGATTATAAGAGATGATGTTGAGGGCATTAGTGACTTATAGACATATTTACAACAGACATTCCAGACTAAGGACCTATGACCATTAGATTATTTTTTGAAGATTGGGATTGCTAGATTTAAGAAGGAGATCTAAAGTATATGTTGGATATGTTTGTGAAAGTTGGTATGCTCGAGTACAAAGTTTCAGATAAACTGATGGATCCAAATTGTTATCCGATAAGGGAATTTATTGGAGGGCAAATAAAGGTATAGGATTCTAGTTGGAAAGTTAAATAATAAAATCACTAGATATCACATTTTTGGCTAGTATAGTGAGCCAGTTCGTGTCAGCTCCATGAACTAGTCATTGGGATGCTATAGTTGATATTGTGGTATTTGAAAGTACTTCAGGGGGATGACGTTTGTATTGTGGTCATAACTATATAGCTGGTTTTTCAAATGTAGATTGGGTAGGTTGTCCAACTGGCAAGTGGTTTACTACAAGATATTGTATCGTTATAGGAGGGAATTTTATTTCGTGGAAGTGTATGAAGTATATCAATTGTGGAGTCAGAATATAGGGCTATAATGATCCTATATGTAAGTTGTACAAGATATTCTACCGAGATAGGTTTTGTGCCCTAGAATCTGATAGGGCTATATTGTAATTATTAGTCAGTTATTTATATTGTACAAGATCTTGTGTTTCATTAGGGGACTTAGCATGTTAAAGTAGATTGCCATGTAGTGCCATGTAGTACAGAGAAAGTATAGTGATGACATTATTGAGCTAAAGCATGTGCCTTGACTAAGTTACTTGGAAGATTTTGGGTGCAGTTCATTCGTAACAAGAAGGGCATGGACAATGTATATGCTCTAGTTTGAAGGGCAGTGTTATTAATAAGTAATTATTAAGAAAACTTATGTGTAAAAGTTATTATATATTAGAATGAGATGGGCATTTTATCGGCTATCTAATTCTTTAAAATTTTCTCTAATTCTAATCTTAACGCTGATTATCAGATGTCATGTCCATAAGTCATGAAATATCAAATGCATTATTTAAGAAGGTGGCAGGGTGGCTAGGAAGGCAAGATCAGTATTGCTGGCTGACCCAATTAGCATTGAGGCGACGTGCCCCGACCAAAAGAATAAGGAAATTAAATTTATTTTTGGATTTGCCACCCTGTCTTTCCAACTTAGCCATTGCCCATTCACCCCAACCCCACTGTTTTCGCTCCCATAGCCTATGTGTAACGCCCCATTTTCCGGAGAGATACGAAAATGGAGTGCATTACCGGCGGGCACGTGTAAGTCGACGTGCACGAGGCCTATAAATATGTAAAAGAAGAAATGAATGGAATTGAATACTAGTAATCAGCCAGGATCTTGGAAGTTAGTCTACTGCCATATAAAAGAGAAGATATACATGTCTAAGATAAGCAACAACAAGTACAATACTGATACAAAAGTTAGAAATAAAGTCCCAAAGGAGTGATACATACCAAACCAAAAATACAAAAGCGGAGGCCTATAAATCTATTGCTGCTCGGTCTGCTCTAGAAAGTACGAATCATGCAGTGGCAGATCCTCGCTCACATCTTCAGTACCTGAGCGTGTGGGGGAGCTCAGGGTCAAACCCGGCAAGTAAAATAATAAGAAGTACGGAGCGTGTAATATAAACAAGTAGGTAAGATATGGGTGTGGATATGAAACTATGCGCATGTGTGGAAAATATTAAATGATCAAGTAATGATATCAAGAAAGAATGTACATGCTATCAAGTATGGAGACTAATGGTGAATAAATAGACTTGTATGGTAAAGAGCATGCAATATGTATTAACAAGTAAAATATGAATTGATGTAAAAAGCATATGCACATGCATGGTGAACTAATTGGTGAAGAAATAGATCTGTATCGTATGTGATCGATCTCAAGTACGGAGACTAATACATATCAAGTCTAGGTTAATATCATATTTTATTTTATATTTGAACTAACTGGTGAAGAAATGACTCGTATCGTGAAATTACCCGTGCATACCCGGGACCCGGCCAAGATGCTGGCACTGAACCAGCCGTGCCGCTAAGCACTCAAGCAGATACCGATTACTGAGTAATCGGTCGTCCCATCAACATGGACTAAACAAGAGATGATGGCTCAGTACCATCCGGGCGCCCCCGCGGATGGGCCCCTATTTCGGTTGCGCAACCTATCCTAAACCTTTCACGATACAATATTTGTCCACCCTTTAGTTCTCCCATAACCCAAAATTTCAAGTTATTTTACATGCAAATCAATCCGGAATATGATACTAATCATGTCAAGATTTATACATATACATGTCTAGTAACAAGCAAGATATGGTCCATGTCAAAATCAAGGTAACAGGCAAGTTAGGATCCATGGCACCATCAAGACATGTGTATATACTAACAAGGAAAATCCGGAATATTTTCATGTATCTTGTACAAGTAATTAGTATGTATATGTCGAAGTAAATATGATGGAATGTCAAAATCAAGTTGACAGGCAAGTCAAAATCCATGGCACTATCAAGACGTGTATGTACTAATAAGGAAAATCCGGCATAATTTCGTATATGTTGTACAAGTAAGTAGTATGTATGTGTTAATGTAAGTATGATGGAGTATAGAATGTTAGAATGAATGTTATGAAAATGATCATTTATGTAAACTACACATAAATACAAGTATACATATAAATACATATGTGAGTTTTAAGATGTAAAGATACCTAGGATGATCATATATGTGAATCATGCATATACAATTATGCATATAAACACATATATAATTTCATGTATGTTGTACAAGTTACTAGTACGTATATGTTAAGGCAAGCATGATAGTCATAGAATATTAAAATGTGTTATGCAAATAATGATCATGTATGTAAACCACGCAATACAATTATGCATATAAACACATTAGGCAAGTGGGTACTAAATTTGTAAGGATATGAATTAAATATGCTTAACACTTTTATAACAATTAGTTTAATAACATATTGATTTTCTAAATTCTAGTACGATTTCATAGTATGGAAAATAGCAAATTTGTTAAATCTTAGACATTTATATATATATATATGTATATATTTAAACATGGATTAGCATAGAAAGAATTATGACCTAACATAATATCTCGTATGAAAGAAATATTTTAACAATTTAATGTAGAAACTTATTTATTTGAAATCTTCTTTTTAAAACATGATTATGATTACATACATATATATATATATACCTATGTTCTAATGGCAAGTGGAAAATGATTTAAAAATCATTGCATTATATAATAAGAACTTATGTAGGAAACTTCAAATTTATATCCAATATGATGAACATTCATAAAGGTGGTTTCTTTGTAATTTCAAAACAAAACATATAGTTTAATTTGTAACTTATAGTTTAAGCATAGGAGACCTTAAATAAAATCATAAATTTAATACATAAACATAGAGTAGAGTGTAAGAATCATATTTTTATATTTAAAATAATTATAGAGAATTTTGTATAAAGATATCACATTTCTAAAATTAAACAAATCAAGATTCTAAGTTAACCATAAACAATTAGAGAAATAAAGCATGAGAGTGGATGTGATTTTGCTTGCCTTGATAGGTTAAAGAAGGTAAGTTTATCTTGAGGCTAAAAAATTTCTCTTTTTATTCTTTTTCTCCTCTTTTCTTCTCTTTTCTTCTTCTCTTTTCTTCTTCTTCTCTTGAGTTGGAGTAGAAAAAAATAAAATGAATAGTTAAATCAAAAATGAAGGAGAGAAAACAAATGAAAAGGGAAGAAAAAGATATAATAAAAGAGGGATTTGGAGATTAGATAATAGTTTGTCATGCTTGTCCAAAGGACAAGTATGGTAAAGTAAGGTATGGGTGAATAAAACAAAATAGGTATAGGACAAATGAATACTAATAATAGGTTATTAGAGTTGTTTAAAGTTATAATTTCAAATTAAACTAACCCAAAAAAAAAGTCAAACTTCATCTTTACAAGTCAAAGAAGAGACTAGTAAAAATATGTGTAGGACCCACCGGTGATTAAAATAATATTATTTTAAGTGACTATCTTAAAAATTTCAAGAAAATCACAAAAATATAGAAAAATGAGTCAAACACAACACATTTATTTTGGAATTAATCTGATATCAAGAATGTAACTTATGATGAAATTAGGTTGTTACATCCTACCCTCCTTACAAAAAAATTTCGTCCTCGAAATTTAATTTTTTAACTAATTGGATTAATAAGATATCAATCAATTGATATGAATGTGGTTATTGAGAAAATTGTTCCAATCAGAATATAGCTGAAAACTAACTAACTTGTCATACTATCTAAACTAGTTGGATAAATAATCAAAGATATATGATGGAAAAAATATCATAAGTCTCGCTTATTAAGGTCCTTGTGAATAGCTGCAATAATTTCCTGCAGATCAGTTATTGCCACGCCAATAGGTAAGACTCCTAATAGCGAAAGCATATGATTTTGGTCGAAAATCAACTATGGAGTATCTCATAAATCTACTTGCTATAGTTCTAATGAATGACTGTAATTGTTGTCGACTGAGAATAAAACTCTATAATTATCACGTCAACTCAATAGGACTCGACCAACAGAAATACAAGACTAGGTATATAGAAAATCAAAAAAATAGATACAGTATGGATAAAAGAACAAGGCAAGATAGAAAATTAACTAATAATAGGGCCAAGATAAGATTTCAGATCAAAGAAAAATTTGGACATATTTATATATGGCAGTAGTCCTAAAGAAATCCTAAATTAACCTAGAGCTCTGATACCACTCTGTAACGCCCCATTTTCCGGAGAGATACGAAAATGGAGTGCATTACCGGCGGGCACGTGTAAGTCGACGTGCACGAGGCCTATAAATATGTAAAAGAAGAAATGAATGGAATTGAATACTAGTAATCAGCCAGGATCTTGGAAGTTAGTCTACTGCCATATAAAAGAGAAGATATACATGTCTAAGATAAGCAACAACAAGTACAATACTGATACAAAAGTTAGAAATAAAGTCCCAAAGGAGTGATACATACCAAACCAAAAATACAAAAGCGGAGGCCTATAAATCTATTGCTGCTCGGTCTGCTCTAGAAAGTACGAATCATGCAGTGGCAGATCCTCGCTCACATCTTCAGTACCTGAGCGTGTGGGGGAGCTCAGGGTCAAACCCGGCAAGTAAAATAATAAGAAGTACGGAGCGTGTAATATAAACAAGTAGGTAAGATATGGGTGTGGATATGAAACTATGCGCATGTGTGGAAAATATTAAATGATCAAGTAATGATATCAAGAAAGAATGTACATGCTATCAAGTATGGAGACTAATGGTGAATAAATAGACTTGTATGGTAAAGAGCATGCAATATGTATTAACAAGTAAAATATGAATTGATGTAAAAAGCATATGCACATGCATGGTGAACTAATTGGTGAAGAAATAGATCTGTATCGTATGTGATCGATCTCAAGTACGGAGACTAATACATATCAAGTCTAGGTTAATATCATATTTTATTTTATATTTGAACTAACTGGTGAAGAAATGACTCGTATCGTGAAATTACCCGTGCATACCCGGGACCCGGCCAAGATGCTGGCGCTGAACCAGCCGTGCCGCTAAGCACTCAAGCAGATACCGATTACTGAGTAATCGGTCGTCCCATCAACATGGACTAAACAAGAGATGATGGCTCAGTACCATCCGGGCGCCCCCGCGGATGGGCCCCTATTTCGGTTGCGCAACCTATCCTAAACCTTTCACGATACAATATTTGTCCACCCTTTAGTTCTCCCATAACCCAAAATTTCAAGTTATTTTACATGCAAATCAATCCGGAATATGATACTAATCATGTCAAGATTTATACATATACATGTCTAGTAACAAGCAAGATATGGTCCATGTCAAAATCAAGGTAACAGGCAAGTTAGGATCCATGGCACCATCAAGACATGTGTATATACTAACAAGGAAAATCCGGAATATTTTCATGTATCTTGTACAAGTAATTAGTATGTATATGTCGAAGTAAATATGATGGAATGTCAAAATCAAGTTGACAGGCAAGTCAAAATCCATGGCACTATCAAGACGTGTATGTACTAATAAGGAAAATCCGGTATAATTTCGTATATGTTGTACAAGTAGTATGTATGTGTTAATGTAAGTATGATGGAGTATAGAATGTTAGAATGAATGTTATGAAAATGATCATTTATGTAAACTACACATAAATACAAGTATACATATAAATACATATGTGAGTTTTAAGATGTAAAGATACCTAGGATGATCATATATGTGAATCATGCATATACAATTATGCATATAAACACATATATAATTTCATGTATGTTGTACAATTTACTAGTACGTATATGTTAAGGCAAGCATGATAGTCATAGAATATTAAAATGTGTTATGCAAATAATAATCATGTATGTAAACCACGCAATACAATTATGCATATAAACACATTAGGCAAGTGGGTACTAAATTTGTAAGGATATGAATTAAATATGCTTAACACTTTTATAACAATTAGTTTAACAACATATTGATTTTCTAAATTCTAGTACGATTTCATAGTATGGAAAATAGCAAATTTGTTAAATCTTAGACATGTATATATATATATGTATATATTTAAACATGGATTAGCATAGAAAGAATTATGACCTAACATAATATCTCGTATGAAAGAAATATTTTAACAATTTAATGTAGAAACTTATTTATTTGAAATCTTCTTTTTAAAACATGATTATGATTACATACATATATATATATATATACCTATGTTCTAATGGCAAGTGGAAAATGATTTAAAAATCATTGCATTATATAATAAGAACTTATGTAGGAAACTTCAAATTTATATCCAATATGATGAACATTCATAAAGGTGGTTTCTTTGTAATTTCAAAACAAAACATATAGTTTAATTTGTAACTTATAGTTTAAGCATAGGAGACCTTAAATAAAATCATAAATTTAATACATAAACATAGAGTGGAGTGTAAGAATCATATTTTTATATTTAAAATAATTATAGAGAATTTTGTATAAAGATATCACATTTCTAAAATTAAACAAATCAAGATTCTAAGTTAACCATAAACAATTAGAGAAATAAAGCATGAGAGTGGATGTGATTTTACTTGCCTTGATAGGTTAAAGAAGGTAAGTTTATCTTGAGGCTAAAAAAACTTCTCTTTTTATTCTTTTTCTCCTCTTTTCTTCTCTTTTCTTCTTCTCTTTTCTTCTTCTTCTCTTGAGTTGGAGTAGAAAAAAATAAAATGAATAGTTAAATCAAAAATGAAGGAGAGAAAACAAATGAAAAGGGAAGAAAAAGATATAATAAAAGAGGGATTTGGAGATTAGATAATAGTTTGTCATGCTTGTCCAAAGGAGAAGCATGGTAAAGTAAGGTATGGGTGAATAAAACAAAATAGGTATAGGACAAATGAATACTAATAATAGGTTATTAGAGTTGTTTAAAGTTATAATTTCAAATTAAACTAACCCAAAAAAAAAGTCAAACTTCATCTTTACAAGTCAAAGAAGAGACTAGTAAAAATATGTGTAGGACCCACCGGTGATTAAAATAATATTATTTTAAGTGACTATCTTAAAAATTTCAAGAAAATCACAAAAATATAGAAAAATGAGTCAAACACAACACATTTATTTTGGAATTAATCTGATATCAAGAATGTAACTTATGATGAAATTAGGTTGTTACACTATGCCGCCAAGCTTGCATTCTTGCCGCCCTCTTGCTACAACAACCATTGTAATTGAACTCGATATCTAACCTACTAGCCTTTTTTTGCAAGTTGGTTATCAGGGCAGTAATAGTGGGAGAGGGCGACAAAGACAGTAGGAGGGATTGTGAAGGAGGTGGGGGTGAAGGTGAGGTGGATGAAGTGCTGGAGAAGTCGGAGGGAGAGCTGTAATTATGTTTTTCTTTTCCCTCTTTCATCCTTTTGGGCAGGGTTGTATGGTACCCAGGCTACATACCTAGGTGCCTGGGACACGGGCGACAGCCTGTCACCTTGCCTCACCAAACTTCTTCAATAACATCTATCGGATGTGCATGTTGTTTGATGCATATTAGCACATGCAATACATAAGAGCATGCATATTAGCACATGCAATACTTTAACTCTTATGCTTAACTCATAACTATTTTGTTTTTTGTAATTGAGTTTTTTTGCCCCTATTGCACCATTCAGATTTTGTAATTTGTCTTGTTAGGTGTATCTGTTGTTGTTGTGCTCGGCCTATGTTTTGCGCTCCTTAAAATTGCTTCTCACCTGAAGAAATCTAAACATCAAATGCCGCGTAGATATACATTTAATGTATCTGAACGTGTTAAAATAAGTAGATTGAAGCTTGAAAAGGTCATAGCCTTCATGTTATTGAATGTGCCATTTAAATATGTGATGTCTGTTTGTTTTAGACATGCTCTTTGGGGTTTCTGAATATTATGTGGTGCTTAAAGAAAATCAAATTTATAAAGATTAAATCTCAAAGTGAACCTTCTTTATCCCACTAAACTAAAGTTGTGATGTGGAAGCATGACCAGAACCTTTTCCTGTCTAATCGAAACTTCAGTAATATGGTAGTCTGGTTTGTTTTCAGAGAAATCCTTTCAATACATACATATGATGAAGCTTAAACCTCTCTAGTGTGTGGAAACTTTACGACGTGGTATATCTTTAGGGAGCATGTAGTGAAGCTCAACTAGATCTTGTTAGTTTCTGGCTCTTTTGCTCTGTTGTATATGTGAACCATGTGTCTATATTGATCTCTAGTCATCGCATCATTGCACTATAGGTGTTGTGATTGTCTATGATATTTGGTTTGAGGTTGTCTTTGTAGGAGCTTGGACCTGTCCACAACCATACTTGTGGCTTCATCTAACACTAAGATGATTTAGATGTAAAGCCATTGCTGTAAATATTCCAGATATGGATGATGCATCCATATCGTTGTTAGGTCAGCCATGACATTGTATCGTTTTGTGCATATATCGGCTGCTATTTGCAGTATTGACCAATATGTGGACTTGATATACCATCCCAATATATCAGCAGATATAGCTTATTTTGTCAATTGAATTTTTAGTTTAGAAATTGTATAGTATTCATACTCTGGCAATACAAAAATCTCAAGTAGAGGTAAAAGTTAAAAATGCCAAAATTTCATATTGCGGGACTTATTCTGTATTACTCAAGACTTAAAACCATCGTTAAGATTCTTTTTTTCTTCTACTTCTCTCTGTATGTTTGTTGCTTGCTTAGATACTGCTATTGTTAACTGTTGTCGTTTTTGTTGCTATTATTATTGCAACTAATTTACTTGAACTACTATTTCTATCGTGCCTGAATCTCAGTTATTCTATAATAATTTTAGTTAAATCTGTTCTATGATTGAATATGTACGTGAATACCTTTTGTATATGTTATATTACACCATGTAGATAGATGAAATTAAATCACTTCTAAGGTATTAAATTTACAGTTTAATATATATATAATATTTGATATGAAAACTCAATATGAGCTTGTATCCCGATATCCACTATCTAATATAAAAAGAACCCATCCGACAGGATGACAATATTCGAAATTTAGAACCTTGTGAAAAGCTACCTCTATTGCTAGTTGACTGCAATAGTACCTCCATATAGCTATACCATTGTCGTGTTTCATGTTGGTATAGATTTCATGAGTGTGTGGAAAGTTATTCGTGAATGTTAATTATCTATAATTGATATTTGAAATCAAACAAAGCATTCTTCTTGTATAATAACAGTGAACTTAACTCGCTCTCTTGCAGACATGAGCCTTTTATGATAGTTGACCCAATGAGACTCATTTTCTATTAGTAGTATGCTAGGATACTATTGTCTATAATTAAATTTGAAGTCAAGCAAAACATTCTCATTGTATTGCAACGATGAAGTTAACACACTCTCATGCAGACATCAGCTTTTTAAGATATTTGACTCTACGAGACTCATTTGCTGTTAGTGGTATGTGAGTATAATATATTATCTAAAAATGATGCTATTGTAATACATTTTTGTTATGCGTGGGTTTACATACATAAATGATAAATGCTTTGAGGCATGTTCTACTACCAAAAGATAGGCATATATGTAATTATCATATTTTATCTTTATTTTCCCTGGGTGTTTGGCCCAAGATGGCCAACCATCACAATAATTTTAGGTTAGGAATCTTAAACAGACGCTGAAAGATCTAGTTTGTTAGTGGTCTTAAGGCAATCTACATCTATATATGAAGGGATGGTTGTGAGATAAACATATCGAGTCAATTGCGAAGCCCAACCCTCACAAGGGGTGTGGATTTGAATAACAATGGTGGGAACTGAATAACTGAGCTCTGTGTGTGACTACAATGGCTCTGCTAATTTAATGCTGTGTAATACAAAAACATCTTGCTTTCAGTGTGATTCTTGTTGTTCCGTTCTATCACCCACGTTGCTTCTAGTTGTTTCATAAATTGACCGTGTCTATAATGTGGATCTGTTTGTTGCATTATCCATTTAAAGTATGATAAGTACCATTTCCATACTAATTAGGATGTATACCATTTAAAGTTTGATGTCAATGGCGAAAACTTCTACTACTTTGGCTATCAGTATGGATCTCTTGTTAAACAAGTGCTCTAATATGATAAAATTTTAATTTGCGTATTTAGCATCCTAAATTTTGCTTCATTTTATTCTTAAATCTATTTGTAATTATTATTGCTACATTCAGAATGCTTAAATAACAGTATTTCTCCTGTTACTCTGGCCATTCTGTGTGCAGGGTGCGGGAACTTATATGTTCCGTGTAGATTCGGAGCGTGTCATTGATGCTACTAGAGCTGGAAGCATAGCTCATCTAATTAACCACTCTTGTGAAGTAAGAAATTGCAAATGGAACCTTTAGTAGCTACTACGTTTACACTATTAATCTTTCAACTTCTTCTATGTCTTGGTTCTGTTTTCATAACATGACATCTCCTTTGTATGTCTGTCATACACCAAACACATTAATGCATTTTGTATCTGCTACAGATTGTTTTTGTATCTTTCATTGGATATGCCTTTAGAGTTCAGACAATTCCATGTGTGCTTGAAGTTTGGTTGCTATTACCAGTGTAGAGATGAAATTTAATCTAAAAAAAAATCCTCTAGTACTTGCATTTTCATCCAAGTTTTGATTTGTAACTTAGCTGACATGCATTATGTTCCTGTAGCATGTTATTAGAAAAACTTGAGTATTTAATTTTATTTTTATCCAAAAGATTTGTCAAAGGCTTCGTTGACTAAACCTAATAATCATATTTATACGCATGGTTTTGTTATGGCCAAATTTAAGTCTTAATGCCTTATAGTAAAAAAATGTGGTCAATATTTTTACACACACAGGAATTTCAATAGAATAACTAAGTTGTTAAATACCTCTTAGCAGGTTTGCAAGAGGTCAGAGGTTCAAACCCTCTTTGCACCAAAATGGGAGGGAATGAGATAGAGTAGCCATGGCCTTTGTTCAGAAAAAGAGGTTGCTAAACGTATAACAACATACAACATAATTAAACTGAATAACTGCTATGTGACAAGTAATAATTAATAACTAAAAGTGGAATATGATTATATTCAACAAAACAAAATTAGGAAGATTTAAAAATGTAACTAAACGTAAGTAAACTAAAAAGTTAACAAGCCATGAAGTGCTATCTTTTCCTTTTATCAACCAATCACAAAATAATTAATAATTTAAATAACTACCTTACTAAAGCACATGCATATTTTTTTTATTTTTTTTGCTAGTGAACACTAGAGGAAGTGTCATGTTCATTGTGTACAAGAGATAACTCATAACTGAGGCTATCGGCTTACTTGCCTCAACTATTTCAAGTTTTCAATTTAGCTCTTTCTCTTGATTTAGGCATGTGGTCAGCAGGCAATTTATCTGTCCCAAAAATGTTGAAGATTGCCCAAGAATACCTTTCAGTAACCATTTACAGTCAAGTTCACGTCAGTCAGTTCGATGATAAAAGAA
Source organism: Dracaena cambodiana (assembly GCA_036321105.1). Classification (NCBI taxonomy): domain Eukaryota; kingdom Viridiplantae; phylum Streptophyta; class Magnoliopsida; order Asparagales; family Asparagaceae; genus Dracaena; species Dracaena cambodiana. The sequence continues at coordinate 18,645,043 of JAYEPQ010000009.1, forward strand.
GCTCCCTGCACAAGCTAATAATGTAATAATCACCCTCAATCTAATAATAAGGAGATAGATTCTTTCTAGTAATGCCAGAGTCTTTTCATGGTTTATGAGTAGTGACCAACACCAAACAACCAATTGAATGGCAATTGGGACTTAGGTCAAATCTCACAAAAAACAAAAATGCATACAAAGGATATTATATTGTAAGCTAGTGTTTATACTGTCAATTATCAACTTCAGAATGTGCAACTCCTGCATTGTGCTCTTTGTTGGATTTGTCATCTAGAACTATATCTTCCTATTGCTTCTCATGGTATTCTCACTGTATAAAAATGGTTCCACATTTCTGCAATCCTTGGAAGACATGAGTGCATAGGAGAAGCGAAGGGCTAATTGAAACCTTTGTGCTTTCTAAGCCTTCTTGTTGATGTTTTCTGCTTTCTTTCTTTCTTTCTTTTTCTTTTTTTTTTTTTGGGTAAAAAGGCTTTTTATCCTTCCCCCTTTTGATTGCTCTTCATACTTGTGTATTTCTGCACTTTCAGTAAAGAACTAAAGAGCTACTCGCGTAATTGAAAAATGTTGAACTAATTGCAACTCTGTCCATTATTTCCTTGTATTTTTTTGTCCTCTTTCACTTGATCATTTATTTCTCTCCTCTTTCCTCTTACAGTGAAAAATAAAACAGACAAAATCTAACAAACGAAAGCAATACAGACAGTAATCTTTGTTTTTCTCAGCTAATAAAGTTATTAAATAGTAAAATATAGATACTTTCTTGCTTCTCTAACTCCTTTTCGCCTCCCATTCCCATTTTTTGAAAAAGCAGCACAGGCAGGCATCTAGGCGGTCGCTTGACTGCTCCAGCCTTTAAGGTGCTTCAGTTAGGCATCCGATTTATGGCCTGGGCGGCTCTCGGTGTTAGGCCCTCCTTGGCACCTAATATAGCATTTTTTTAAACAATACCTATTCCTTCTGTTTTCTTTTGCATTTTTAATGGTGATGATTTCTTCTCCTTTCTCCTTTCCTGCTGCTATTGCTTCTGACTCTCTTCTGCTACTTCATCTCCGCCTCTATAATTTTCTGTCAGTGTGTCTGCTGCTTTCTGCTTTATTTTCTTCTCTGATTTTATTTTTTTCTCCTATGAAGGTTCAATCTATTGCATTGCCTTTTTTACGGCAGATAAATTCCCTTAACCCAAGGTCATTGGCATCTATCTAAAAGAGTTTCTAAGGTCTTAAAGAGTATATAGTGCTGTATCCAGCAGAACATATACGATAGTGCTGATTTAAAGCAAGAAAATAAAATTGGCCCCGCCCATAGCGGGAGCTTTGTAGCACCGGGCTGTCTTTTTTTTTTTTTTAAAGTTTTTTTTTAATTAAAACGCGATACAGGATTTAATTCCCATAAAGTGGATTGAAATGAACAACTACCGAGAATAAATATGATTTATGATTAACAAGAGATGATAAACATTGCTAACAACCAACTATTTTTCAATTAAACATAATGACACCTAAGTAAATAATAAATTAACAGTCAACTAGTCCGAGAGCTAATATATGTAAATAATGAAGTGAAATTTGGTAATGGGTTAAAGAAATACCTTCATATTTGTCGTTGTCCCAAGTATAAGTGAAATTTTAATATGTTTGAACCTGTCTTTGACATTTTCAAGACCATTTTAATTTCATGGATTTCATTACGGGTTGGAGACTTGTTTAATGAGCACCATATGCTTTTCAGTAACTTCAGTTTCAAGAATGGCTTTGGCTTAAAGCCATGATGGAAAGATAATTTCAAGGATGAGATTACAATGTTAAAGTGATGTTGCATCTTGAAAAATATGTTGGGATCAAGGTCTAAACTATTGGCATTGGTATCACTATCAGCCAACTATTGATATCACCATTTATGATATCAGAATCAACAATAATAGGTGTATATCAATATCGGCTTGATATTATACAACATATTGTGTTTTGCGTACTTTAGATTCAAATATGGTACGTTTGTTTTGATCGATATTTAAAACCTTGGGTGGGTTCCATATTTCAAGGTTTAAAATTTTGATGTCAGTATTGTTCCTTTATTGGTAAGGTATATAGTATTGGTATATCAGTATTGGCTAAAGGTTTATAATATCGATATAAGCAATATCAGCCATTTTGCATCCAATGTATCAGTCATTACTTAACTTTAATAAAAAATATTAGAAAATTTTTGCTTAGATTATGAAAATTTATTTATGTATTTTTTGGAATAATTGACTGTGATTTAAATTCGTGTCAATTATTGTATTATAAAACATAGTTTAGTTTCTCATTAAGAGACATAACCCGTTAGTATATGTTGGCTCACTATTGATACTATAAGTGAGTTGGTTTTCTTATATATAAATACTAATTTCAAATTTATTTTGAAGTTATTTTTAATTAAACTTAAGCATTTACTCTTTTTTTAGTATTAGAGAATGATTCTCAGTTAGTTTTAGCTAGTATGAATCAATATCAAGTTAAATCAGTCAATTTGAGCCACATATGAGTTATTTTTGACACTTGACAATCAGTTTTGGGCTTGCTTCAGTGAGAAAAGGCACTGGATCATTCATTTGACTTGTTGCAGTCGATTTTACCTTGGTCTATACTTTTTCCTTGAACCCTATAACACAAAATATTTGGTCTGCAAATTATAGGTATCACTGAGGACGGGCCTCTCATCAGTCAGTTTGGCCCGTTGCAGTCTATTTTTGCCTTGTATCTATATATTTTGGCCTGTAGTTTTTGCATGAACCCTACTTTACAAGATGCTTAGAATGTGTGAACCCTAAATAATGAAAATCAAAACTACTATGCCAGATTGAAGTAAAATGGGAGCAGAGGTAGAGTTTTTTGGTGCTTTAGGAGGAAATTTTCTTCGTGTATATGTGTGTCCGTGTGTGCATGCATGTGCGTTCGTACACAACCAAATGTGGTTTTAAATATTGGTCGATACCAATTTGTATTGTGGATGTATTATATTTTGAGGTGTTTGATACAATATAGACCTGATAATACTGATACCTATATTGCCTGTGTAGCCAATATTTTTCGGATATATTAAATATTGCCAATTTTCAATACCATAAACTATTAGCCGGTACCAATACTAGTTTTAAGATTATGAACTTTGCTCAAATGCTTATATTGTTTTCGATTCTTTAATTAGCTAATCTCCCAACTGTCTGATTGGTCACATGGAAAACATTTCATCTCGTTCTGTCAACGATTCTATTTATGTCTTATATATTATGAATTAAGGGTTGGTAATTATCTTTTTTTGCTTGCAGCCCAATTGTTACTCAAGGACAATAACCGTTAATGGTGATCCACATATTATTATATTTGCTAAACGAGATATTAACTTATGGGAGGAATTGACTTATGACTATAGGTTTGCATCATCCTCCCATTTGTTCTCTTCCACATATTTATGGTTCTTAATTTCTAATACTTATTTTAATGTTATAATACCAGATTCTTTTCTGATGATGAAAGACTTGCCTGTTATTGTGGCTTTCCACGATGTCGTGGAGTTGTTAATGACATAGAGTCGGACGAGCAAAGGGCTAAAATTTTGGTACCTCGAAGTGATTTGGTTCCTTGGAGGGGAGAATAAGAATTAATAAATGATTTATTCTGTCTTTTCATTCATTTAATGATTACTCTGGAAACAAGCATTTGAAGTATGTGGAAAGTCTGATTCTCAAGTGAACAACTTTAGTTCTTGAATTTTTATGCATATCAGAGAATTATATGCTATTAGTTTTGTTAAGTGTATTGTGAAGTTTCTATGCTTGCAATACTTGAGTCTGCTTATTCTGGGTTTAGCTTTCTTTATATTTAAGCCATACGTAGCCACAAATAGCTTGAATTTTTCTTTTTCCTACATTATCAATTCAAAGAGTCAAATATAAAATGCGCTGATGTCACTTTGTTCCTAGACCATCATTTTCAGTTTATACAGGGTAACTATGATTTTGACATGCAAGTGGCAAGATAGTTCTACTAATGGATATTCATATATCCATGTATGTGTGTCTGTATATTTGCTTCTGCAAGTTTTTATCCTCAAGTCAAGTTTGTTTCTACTTACTACACTACAAAAACAGAATTGTGGCATGTGTACTAATAATCTAACTTTAGTAAATAAATAGGAAACATAAAATATGTTGATTATATTTAACGATAAAATGCAGTTGCACCGAGCATTGATTGATACAAACTGATTGTTCGGTATTCACTTAATGTGTTGTATGCTTGCACATGTGTTGCTTGGGTCGGAGGATTTAACTTGTAATTTGTTATACTTTTGAACTTATCTTGTTTTTGGTTGGTTATATCGCTTTTAAGTTAAGCCACTTGATAATTTTTGTGGTTGAAGAATTATTCTTGGTATTCAATAACCTATTACTTTTTATATATTGTGATTTTAATTGTTATGTACGAGTTTTAGATTATTCTCAAATTTAGATTATGGGCTTTAGATGTAATACAGTTTCTTTGGTGTGTTATATTGCGGAAAATTATGTTATTACCTTTTCTTTAATAAAACTTTTGTTTATGCTTGTATTTTTATATGCCTGTTTTGGTCCCTATAATGTATAATTGTACCTTATATATTTTGTTGTTATATTGGTCAAAAAAGGTTTTTGTAACTTGAATTTGTAATTAATCACTTTTGTTTTATGTTTCTATTTATTTTTTGTTTAGATTATCTGTTATGTATTCATAATTAGTTTATGTGGTTTCTTCTACATCCAAACAGTCTTTTACAATTTAATCTTATAAAATTATATTTGTGAATTTGTAATTACTTTATTCTGTAACTTATTATTTAATACTTGATTTGTTGGCATTGTTGCATAGCAATAAAGAATAAACGTAACAATTTCATTATGGGTCGTCAGAATTAGAAACTTAGAAACTCTTGAATTAGTAGAAGTAGATTATGAAGATAATTATGTTTTGGATTTGAAAGATCTTGGTTGTTGGTTATGAAGTATGATGTGTATGAATTGTAATTATAAGGAATTAATTATTGTGAGGTACATGTCAAAAATCATGAAATGATGAGTATTTGTTATTTATAGTTTTTGGGTTTTTCCTCAAAAAATTATAATTTTTTGAGATTTTTTTTATGTTTTTAAATTATTCCCAAAGGAATTATGATTTTTTGCTTGTACAATTGTTATGGTGCTGTGTTGTTGACAGTTTAGTTTTTTGAATAAATGTAATATGATAATTCAGTAATAACTCTACATTTTTGTATTAGTCAAGGTTTTAAATATCGACTATTGCGGATATCGGATTGGAAATTTTTATAGTGATTATCATTATTGGAAAAATATTGGGAGTATTTTTCAAATATCGGATGTCAATATCGGAATGTAAATATACATGCATATTTCATATAAAATAAAAATGAATAAGGTAATTCATGCATGTATCAATATACACTAGACAAAGGGACAAAGGGAATTGTAATAACTTCGTTGATAGTTTTCTTTTCAATAGAAGATTACAATAATTACCAAGCAAAAACTAAAGCAAATAATCAAAACTGAAGCGAAAACAGTGGGAATTATTTTTTTTATCTATTCTTATCTATATATGACAAACATAACATATATTACAACAACAGTGAGGAAAAAAAATCAAAATTGAAACAAAAAACATTGAAGAAGAAAAAACAGTGAGAAAAAAATTAAAACTGAAGCAAAATAAACAGAATTCTACGCAAGTTTCAAAACTGAAGTTAAAAATTCTGACCTAATAAAAAACTGAAGCAAAAAGTCAACCACGTTTTAGGATTTGATATATCAGCCGCAATATCGACTTGGACCTGATATTGCGGTGCAATATTTCTGAAAATGATAGATGCTTTTAAACTCCATATACTGTTGCGTTTTGTTTCAAAAACGCAAATCGACTTCAATATTGATATTGTGGTCAATATTTAAAACATTGGTATTAGTTATTTATAGTTTTTTTATAAAATATTATTTTATGCTTGTACTTGCACAGTTTTAGATCCTATATTGCATAATTGTAGTTTATACATTTTGTTAGATAAAATGTGAGTAACAACCTTGGTTATCATTCATAAAGCATGAAATTAGAGCTTTGACCTCTATTAACTCCAAGTATGAAATATGGCATAAGTGGGAGTTGACAGGCAAGGAGATTTACTATCCCACTAACGTGTGGAGAGAACATACTTTATCCAAGTTAAGCGTGTCTAGCTTGTGTTAATTAGTCAGACCGAACAGTGGGGCATAAGGCGCTAGTTTCACACTTTAGGTGTGGGGCACAAGGCGCTAGTTTCATACTTTAGTGGTGATAAGCACAATGGTGGTCATATTTGAAGGGTGTTATTCACAATTACTATATTTTGTTCTTATGTTGGTTTAAAAAGTTTTGTAGTTTGAATTTTTTATTACTTTATAACTCTATTTTGTGTGCGTGGTGGTTTTTTTCTAAAAGAAATAAAGCAGGTGACTTAAATTTAGATTTTGCTTTGTTATATGATTTGATTTTAGTGAATACTTGGTTCAAAAAGAGAGTTTCTTACTTGATTACTTTTAGAATTATATCTTATGCGAGCCAAATAGATTTCTTTTTAACTAGGGAGGTAGATAGAGATAGTTGCATTGATTGTACGCTAGTGCCAAGTGAGGCTCTTTGTTTTAGATGTTCGGATTAGGAGTCTTAGAAAAATTAAGTTAGATTCTAAGATTAAATTGTGGCGTGTAAAAGGTAACTAAAAGGTTTTGTTGATAGAGTGGTATAAGAAGCTGATTGGAAGGCCGATAATGATTCTAATGCAATATGCAACAAAATGACTAGCTGCATTAAGAGGGTAACTAAAACTATACTTGGTGAGTCGAGCGGTGGTGCTTCACCATGTATAGATATATCATGGTGAAATGAAGAGATAAAAAATGCTATTAGGATTAAGTAGGACTTTTACGGAGATCTGAAGAATAGTGATGCAGTAAGATTTGAGAAGTATAAGCTAGCTAACTCGGAGGCTACAAAAGCTGTTAGGTATACAGAAGTTAACCTATACAAAAAAGTGTATGAGAAGTTGGACGATAAAGAGGCGAATTTTTTTTTTTTTACAAAATTACTCAAATAAGAGAATGAAAGTCTAGAGACCTGTGTACTATAAAATGTATTAAAGATGAGAATCAGAAATTGCTAGTTCGAGATAAAGTATTAAAGAACGAAGAGATTATTTTAGCATATTGTAGAATGGTAGTTCTACTTATGATTTGGGAGATCTTAATATTCAGAGTGAGGATATGAATCGTAGTTTTATGGGCAAAATTAAAGAATATGAAGTAAATGAGACTTGGAAGAGGGTGAAATAAAAGAAGCTACATTTGATTACTATTGAAGTATGGAGAAATTTAGAAGAGACGAGTGTGAGGTGACTGAAAAGTTATTTTTAATAAGATTTGGTAAATTAAGAAGATGCCCAATGAATGAAGAGTATCGTAATATTTCTATAGAAGAATAAGGATAATATTTAGAGTTGCTATAAATATCATGGAATAAACTTATGTAGCACAGTATGAAGCTCTTGAACATAGATTAAGACAGATTGTTAGAATATTAGAGAACCAGTTTAGATTCATGCCAGGTCGATTAACACATAAACTATTTATTTGCTTCCTCAACGTATAAAGCGACTTTGAGAGAGAAGTACAGGATTGCATATGGTCTTTATAGATTTAGAAAAAAAAAACCTATGATATGATACCAAGAGATGTATTGTGGTGGACATTAATGATGAAGAGAATTTCAATCAAGTATATTGACATAATTAAGGACATGCACGATGGAGTAGTGACAAATGATAGAACTTGTCATGCCCTAGTAAGTGATTTTTCGATCACAATTGGATTGCATTAAGGATCCATATCGAGTACATTCTTATTTGCTATAGTAATGGATGAATTTACCAGAGCTATTCAGAATGAGATACCAGGATATATTCTATTTGCTAATGACATCGCCTTAGTCAATGAGACGAGAACTGGGGAAAATGCCAAATTGTAGTTATGGAGGTAAATATTAGAATTTAGACGTTTTAGATTGAATAGGTCCAAAACAGAGTATATTAAGTGTAAATCTAGTAAACAAAAGATATGAGATTTTAGTGTTGTGACAATGGATGAGTGAGAGATACGAACGAGCAATCTGTTTAGGTACTTAGGTTGTATTATTCAAAACATGTCGAGATTGATAGTGATGCTAATTATAGGATCCAAGCTGGCTTGTTTAAATAGAGGAGCGCAATAGGATTTCTATGCGACTATTCGTGAAGGTTGAAAAGAAAATTTTATACGACTATTATTATGCCTGCTTTGCTATATGGCACAATGCTGGGCTATAAAGAGATATACAGAAAATAAGTGTAGTATAGATGCACATGCTTCATATGGCACAATGCTGGGCCATAAAGAGATATACAAAAAATAAGTGTAGTATAGATGCACATGCTTCGGTGGATGTGCGATAACACTAAGAGAGATAAAATGAAAATGAGGATGTTTGTGCTAAGATAGGCATAGTCCCTATCAAAGAGAAAATGTGATAAAATTGATTAAGATAATTTGGTCATGCGCAATGTAGATCTACAGATGCACCGGTTTGAAGAGTGACGTTTATCAATATAGGACAGATTAAAGGAGCAAAGAGACGACCAAAGAAAACATGGATGGAGGTGATACGAAAAGATGTAGATGCAAGAGGTGTAAAATTGAATACATATTGCGTGATAAGAATAAGTGGAGAAGGATCATTCATGTGGTCGATCATGTGTAATTCTCTTTTGGTTCATGTAGCCTACCCCAAGTACTTAAGATAAAAGGCTTGGTTGTTTTTGTTTTTTTTTTCCCCCTTTCTCTTAAGGGTGGGGGTTGTTTTATGGCACCAAATATAAGCTCTTAGAAGATGTTGATCTTTGAGAATTTGTTTGTTCCTTAGTGAATTACACTATATTGCACATTAACGTGACTCATTTCAGCTATGATTTACATGGGAGGGATAATTGTTTAAGTGGATAGAACAGAGTGTTTTGTTCATGCGATATCTGAGCAATTGGCATTTTGTCTGGAATGTGCAATCTTTTCTTGTAAATCATTTCGCTGTCAGTAGTGAAGTCAAACCTTTGATGCTATGCCTCAAGGCATCTTTTCTTTATACCTTTCAGGAGCTAATGTAGCAAAAGAAAAATGTCGTTTGTTTCCTGTTCTTTTCTTTTCTGGGGACAATAGTTTTCGACAGGAATAGGAATTTCTTACAAGATTATTTGGTGCATCGCAATGCACATGAGCCAGACGACAATTGTCATTTCAAGGTGGGGTAAAATCTGTTTTGCAGACTGACTTTGATTACTGGATAATATGTTTGAATGTATATTTTCTCTTTCAGGAATTCTAACTGTATGACAATGCTCGATATTGTGCATGCCACATGTTGCTGTAAGTTCGCATCCAATACGTTCTTTTTTTTTTTTGTGCTGAAATCTCTTCTTCTTTTTGCTGAATACTAAGTTGACTACTCCCATGGATTTGACAGGTCGTATTGTATGTATCAGGCAGCGACTAAAGCTCCCCCTTATTTATTCAGTCAGCAGGAGTGTGTTTTTACATCCTTTATAATTTCGATTATGGCTGTATAATTTGTTTCATAATTTTTAGCAAGCGGTTATCTATCAGGGCAAAGCAATTTTTTTTTATGTAAATAGTTCATTATAAGGAGGAGAGTGTTCAAATTTTCGAGTGTAGGCTTCTGTAGAAAATAATCAAAACAAATTATGTAAAGCCATTTATGGTTTGCATGACAGTTTGGTAGAATTTGAGTAATTTCTTTGCTGTCTGATATTAGTGTGATTAAATTTCTTTGCTGTCTGATATTAGTGTAATTTTAATCAAGTTTCAAGTACAGATGCGAATCAATGTGAATTGTTACAAAAGCTAGTGGGAAATTGATCAGCAGTTGCTGCTTTCATCCATTCTGCTGTGCGGTACCAGAAACAGAAGTTTAGGATGTGTAGCATCAGCTTTAAGCCCAGTACAACATGATAGACCTTTTGAGTGTTGAGATTGCTCTTGTACATGTCTCTCAAAGGCATGTCATCAACATCGGAGATAATCATCTCACGATAGAGTTGATATCTTCTTGAGATGATTGTTACGGATGTTGGTTTGTTCAATGTCAGGCTTTGTTTTTCAATTGCTTTCGAAAAATAGAGTGTAACAGAGTGGTATTAGATTTTAAGTTTCGGTAGAATATAATATAATAACTGTCACATAAGGAAATATTTATAATGATTTTTGTTGTCTATTCTTTGGCTTTGGTCATTTGTTTTATCCTTATTGTGCGTGTTCTTTTGATTGAATTTCCTATTTGACCTATTGAAGAGCAATGACATGATCTTCAATTGGTTTCAGTGCAAGGAACGAGAGTGTGAGTTCAGGAACTTGGTCTAGGGTGTAGAACGAGTCTAGCAGATTGTGGTGAAATTACTGGAGAAAATGGTTGACACTAAGGGAACCAATAAGACTGGGAACGGTATCTGATGTTAATAACCATTAACGTTTGTGAGGGTTGAGGTCCACTAAAACCAGAGCAATGGATAAATAATAGACATGAAGAATTTACTGAAGGTAGAACAAATTTAGAAGGAAAACTTGGTGGAGGTAATCTTTATCCAGTTGATCATGTAGCCATAATATGGCGACTGATCGGAAAGGAGAGGCATAAAATATTGCTCATCTAGAAGAAGTTTGTTGAAGTGTTCTACTCCAGGTTTTTCCACATCGGCAAGGCGGAGATGTGATGGAAGCTCATGGACCTTCAACAAGGGAGTTGGATAATAGACGCATATGTAATTGAGTTCCTGAGAATCAGCCGTTTTGCTCTGACCTTAATGGCTGAAGAGGAGCGAGTCCACCTATTCCACCACAGGTTAAGGAACTACATCAAAGAGCACTTAGCAGTCCAATTTACAAGATGTATTTTGAAATGTTTGAAGTAGCATGTTGGCAAGAGCGAGTGTCAAGGGAGGGGAAGCCAGTAGTAAGCAAGATAGCACTCCACTAAAAAGATAGTCCTGTAGTCAGATGAAATGGAGGTTTTCCAGAAAAGCGTTAGGCTTTGGCATATAGACGTGCAGTGATTTGAAAGATTTGCAAGTGCTGAAACAGGTCAAGAGGGATTACAGAAGGACTCAGGAAGTATGTTTCCAATGTGGATTAGTTAATCACGAGTGGCAGACTATCCGAAGATGCCACCAAGACAACAAGCAGAAATCAGATACCATATTAGTCAGAGACCAGCCATAGCAGTGCCACAAGCCAAAGAGGTTAGAGTCAGAATCAGCGTAGGTCGTTGGAAACATAACAATCATATGTTCAAGAAAACAATAGTGCAGACTGGAGACATGGACATGTTGCAACAATACATGCTAAGAAGATATAGTCTTCTAGAGCAATTATGACACGTATGATCCAGATTGACTGAGCACGAGTCTTATTCTTGTATTTTCAATTGTTTCCTTATCGCGTATGTTTGAAAATTTTCATCTCTCTTGTACTCTTAAATTTTAAGAATAGAATTTTTTTGGTTAGGTGGATAGAATGTAATACTTTATTATCCAGTTGCCTGTTGAAATCAATTATACTAATTTAAGGCTACTTGGGCTAATCATTGCCCGATTTAACTTTTAACAGACCGATCTTGAATTCTGTAAGTCTGAGTTAAGTCCTAACTTCGATGTCACAATTTTTCTACTATTTATAATTTTTTACTTTTTTGGTTTTTCAAAAATATTTCCAAAAAATGGTGAAAATATTAAATACATATCTTGATATTTACTTATTGTATTTTCTATTTCTCATTCTAGATCTCAAAAATTATTCTGTAAATCTTCTAATGCTTATCTCATTGATATATATATATTCTATATTAATTTACAATTTTGGGAGATCACCAAATTTTACCGAAATTAAAAATTAGTTATTTTTCAAAAATTTCATTTTCTTTCCGAGGGCACACTCCTTTTCAATTAATTGGCTTCCCCTCATTATGCTGGTACTGATTTGTTGAGCCAAGAGTTAATGTAGCATTTAAGTGTATTAGGCATCATGATAATAGGTTATTAAGGGATAATGTGTGTGCTAATTATCCATGCAAATAAATACATACACTCCTCTCACAAAAATCAATTTATTCTCTCTCTCTCTTCCCTCACCACTCACTCACATAGCATGGCAGCCCAGTAGCAGTAGAAGGCAAAAAAGAGGGAGTTAAATATTTTCAATAAAATCAAGATAAGTAACACATCATTTAATAATACATGGAAAGTATATGTTCATCCATGAGGCATGAGCCATAACAAGTTTTGTTACTTGTAATTCCCTGCATGCTCAAATCGCACTTATTGATTAGTTTGTTAGTATAGGTGTTAGTTGAGATTATAAAATGTCATGAAAACTTAATTTCCAATCACAAGTAATTGAACATGTGAAACCTTTTAGTTCCAGGTTATGAAACATAATCTAACAATTTAATATATTTTACAGTATAAAGAGAAAAGATTAGCCTATTTTTTCTCAGCTAGTAAGCTTTCTGTTAACATCCTTGGAAGTCCATCACATAGAAAGTTCAAAAAATAACAAAGTTGAATGACGACATGTTGTGTAATCTCAGCCCTGTTCCATATTTTCTCATCCATTGTAGAACTTTATTCGGATTTAGCTGGAATTAGAGATAGTAATGAATGCATCCACAAGTCAAATTTTAGTGTTTTCTATATAAAATTTTAAATTAGAAAAATAAATTTTTTATTTATAATTCAAGATTTTGTATAAGATAGATCAAAAAAGTTGGTTCATAGATGAGTCCATTACCATCCCTAACTGGAACGGTGAAATGCTGAAATACATAGATTATCTTAGAAGCATGTTTATTTAATTTTTTTCATGTGCTGCTTTCTACTGAAAATTCTAATACATATGCTTCCCTTCTGCTTCCTATCCTTGGAAAGGGTGCAAATTGGTCATTAGTGGAAGAAATTAGAATTTGGTGGTAGAACTATAAAGCAGGTTTAAGATTGTTTCTAACAGATGGCATTATAGAGGAATTGGGTGATTCATTTATAGTTGTGTCCATAGCTTTCAATCACCTCTGGTTTATGTTTGGCCTTTTTGATCTGGTATTGACTGAGGGTCACATACAGTTGCTTTCTCTTTGAGAGTTGGGACCCCTTGTATAAAGGCTATAGGAAAAATAGAGTGGTTGAGACTCTCTGATTGATTATACACATTCTGGTCCTATAGTGATATTAGAACTTTAACTAGGTCATTTTGTTAGAAAGATTAAACAAACACCTAGATTAATGTTTTAGACAGAAACTCAGCACCAATGTTGAAAATAACACATTACGAAACTCGTTATATTGTGTTACGTAACCTAACGCAACCCCAACACTACATAACAATTGAAAATAATTCAGTGCACCGTAACAGTAAATTTTTTATATTATTTTACGTTATACTACATAACGTTACGTTAAATTATGTTGTGTTACTTTATTTACAATTACTTTTTTAAGTAATTTCTATATTATTTATTATTATTATTTTGATTATTAGCGAATTGCTGTAATTTTCTTATTTAATTAGTTGTTGGTTTGTTTGATTGCTTGTAAAATTGTTAACTTGTTAATTTATGATTGTTTATTTGTTCGCTTGTTGTAATTTCTATCCAGTTGCTAAAATATTTTACTTTTTGATTCTATATAATTTTTAACTGAACTAAATCAATAATTATAAATAAGATAATTTGAACATTGCAAAATATAAATTACAACAATGATAATAACTAGAATTGAAATAAAAAATTAGAATCTTATTTTCTTATTTAAATGATGGCTGGAATTATGGTTGCAGATTTAATATAATTTATGAAGATAAATGTGAAAATTATTGTAAAACTTAATATAAATTAGAATAGATTATGCATTACAAAATGGTTTTATATTTTTTTTTAGATATTTTAAATTGTTTTTCAATTTATAAAAAATATTTTATATAATTTTATATTTATTTTTATTAAATAAATAGGAAATTACTTAATCTACGTTATGTGTTACGCTATATACGACATAACCTACAGAAACAAAACAAAATGTTAAGTTACCATTATCACTATTTTAAACATTGCTCATCACTGTGTAGAAAAACACGAAACAGTCCAACCAACTTTGCAGAGTTGTGTTGGCTCTGTTGATTGTATATGTCACTTAGATATCAATGGCATCTTCTATTTTTTTTTTTTTTTTTTTTATATTGATGCAACTCAAGCAGAGGTTGAGTTGGGGATTCTCGAAATCAGTGTTGGAATTAATTAAGGTTTGTAAAGAAAATTATTCTATAAAGTCAAATTGATTATATGGTTGATAGAGTTCTGGCTGAGTATCATGTTTGTCATAGGAAATTGGGGATTAGCAAAGACTAAACTAGCACCAATTGCTAGTAGGAACTACCAACCGGCAGGGGTCCTAACTCTGAAAGGTCTGAGATTGAGAATTCAAATAACTTATTTGTTACTATGTTTCTCAGATAGTTTGATTATGTAGATGACTTAGGTAACCTTCTAATCTGGCTTAATTAAGCTTAACTCAAGAATAACCCTAGGTCGAGAAATACCTAGATAACCTGAATTGGATATAGGAGTTGTATATGTTAAATTAGTTCATATGTGAGTATAGTCTCACATCGGATATGACAAAAAAAGTTTATGGGTTTAAAAACAAAGTTGGGATCTTAACCTAATGGCTTAAGTTTTTGGGTCAAACTGATTCTCAGTTTTGTGTTTAGACCTATCATGCTCCCCGTTAGACCCGGCGTTCTCCCCAACAATTAGTATCAGAGCCCAGGTTCGGACCAAATTGTCGTCGGATCAATGTGCCAGATTATGATCTAAGGGGGAGTGAGTCGATATTTGAAATATGAATTGGTCGAGTTAACTTTGTGTTTAATTTCTCACGTGTCGGCTCTTCACATAGATGGTTGCCAAAGTTAAGTTGGTCTGATTAATTTTGGGTTTGGGTTCCCACGTGTCTGCCTCCACCTGGATGGTTGCCAAAATTAAGTTGGTATACTCACAATGAAGAGGAAGATTTTTAAGTTAGTTTATATGTGAGTATAGTCCCACATCAGATAGGACAAAGTTGATTCTCAGTTTTGTGTTTAGGCCTATCATGCTCCCCATTGGACCCGGCATTCTCCCCAACAGTATCGAGGACACTTTGTACATGACTTTTGTATATATGACTCTAATAGTTATACCGGTCATATGATTATGATATTGATACTAGATATATCTAATATACGGAGCATGGTAGTGATGTATGACATGCATTTATGATAGCCGATACCCATGATACATAATGAACATGATTCCTTTGGAACACGATTATATAATCAATTTGAAATTAATTGAGTATAAGTATAGATAGTCTGAAATCAATTTGTTAATTAACTTCTAATATCTGATTTTTATTTATAAATTAAAGGATATGTACATTATATCAATATCACAAGCCATGACATTCTTGAATAGTCTATGTGTACCATAACATAAATAATACGAGGTTAATGGAGGAAACTACATGACAGAAAAGAACCGTATTATACAAGGTTTTAAGTGATTGCAATTTAGGGGCCAAAGACCTTCATTGCAGCGATTTTCAATAGTATTAGGCCACTACTAGTCATACAAATTCTTTTTTGAGTGCCTTACGATGCATTATATTTTAGCGCAATGAATCTCAAATTGGGTCCTGAATATGTACATACACTTATTCGATAATGAGAAATAATGTTGGCTTATACATCATTATAATTTCAATAATCTATCTAATTTTTAATATCTAACTGTAAACTATCACTAACTTTCAGTTTACATACATCTAGATATTTGACTTAATTATTATTCTATGTTTCTTTATATTGTTCCAATCTTATGTTATCACGACTTACACTGAAATAGCATGCTCACAAATCACTTATTCAGAGTAGAGTAGTATAATAGTACAACTCCTTTCTTCCTTTATGCTACTTGCGATTTATTCCCTCAATTTTGAATCTAGATCTGGAAGATGCGGAATGAGAACTTACTCCATATGATAACCAATTTTTCCTCGAACCAGCCAAGCGGTAATAAGCAGGGGAGCATTTTAAAGAGATCCTTTATATATATTTATTTATATTTTTTTTTTATTCGGACAATATTTTACTTTTTTTTCTTTTGATTTTTTTTTTTATGTCGAAGTTTAAAGCGGGTGTCTTTTGTGTAATCAACTCTTTATTTATATAAGAAATATTTTCCGTTTCAGACATTATTTGCTCATTTGAATGTAATAGTAATTATGATCATTCCAAGATACCGCGTTTAATTTCTTGAAAACTGTAACGACCACTTTTCTATTATTGCATTTAATTCAGTCCTAAAAAAAAAAATAATATTAATAAAATAAATTAAATTAAAATAAGTTAAAATCTGGAAAATAAATAAATAAATAAAGTGGGGATTTGTTTTCTATTGTTATGAGAATCTATAAGTGGTTGAGATCAAAACAAATTCGTAAGATTATCCTTATTCAAAAGATTTGTTATATAAATCTTCAACCAACAAGATTGCATCTCAATCAACAAGATTGCATCTCAACCAACAAGATTATATCTCAATCTTCCAACCCTTTTAAATTTTAGATAAGAATAAAATAAAGTCCCTCTCCTCTGGAATGCAGAAAAACTTCAGAACGTGCAGGAAGGAGAGAGAAAGGAAGCAAGGAAAGAAAAAGGAGGAAAGAAGAGACTCAGCTAAGGTGAGTTCTTTTACTCACTTTAACATGCTACATTTATTTTTATACTTTCTGTTTTATTTAATTAAAACTTTAATCTTGGATAGAAAATCCTTAGCACTAATGTTTTATACACAACGAATTGCAGTGTGCAGTAGCTTAGTTTCCCTTATAATATTTAAAATTAGGAGTTGTGTTATATATATATTTTATACCCAATATTCACCTCAATTTGGCCAAACATGTGGGAACAAATTTTTCTCACTGCAAGGTAGTATTGAGGGGATGCTATCATTGTCAATTTCACTGCCTTTCATTTTTCTTTATAAATTGATTTCCTACTTTCATTCTTTGGCTTAACAACTAATTGCTGATAGGTTATCTCAGGATTCCTTTGCTTGTTGTTTAGTTTAGATTCGTGTAACTTTGACATTTATGTAGCTAATTTGGGTACTAGTATTCAATTGTTGGAATCTTTTGAAAACCTTAGCCTAATTCAAAGAGAATCTAAACTAAGCCTAGATGTAATTGTGTTGGTAATCTTCTTAGGATTGTGATGTTATTTTAGTTGGGCATATTGCACATTACGTGTTTGTTTAATTGTCCCAATGAAACTTCAGTTTTAATCATTCTAATAACTGACTGCAGCCATTCATGGGCATTGGGTATATGAACAAATTTAGCTTTTGTGAATAATTTCGTTAGGTTTAAAATTTTACTGTTTGGGAAAAATCTAAATGCACACATATTTTACTAGTGAGTACCATTTCCCCTATGTTGTAAATCACTTTACTATGTAGTATGTGATGTGCATTTAGAACTGCTTCTTTTTCTTCTCCTTTCCTGCTTCTGCTTCTCGTTCTCCTGTCTTAGTTTGGTTGCAATGACAAGGAACTTTAGGAAATTCTAAATGCGCACATATTTTACTAGTGAGCACCATTTCCCCTATGCTGTAAATCACTCTACTATATAGTATGTAGTGTGCATTTAGAAACTCTGCTTCTTCTTCTTCTTTTTCTGCTTCTGCTTCTCTTTCTCCTTTCTCTGTTTGGTTGCAATAACAAGACAACTTTGGAAAAATTTTAAATGCGCACATATTTTACTAGTGAGAACCATTTCCCCTATGCTGTAAATCACTCTACTATATAGTATGTGGTGTGCATTTAGGAATTCTACTTCTTCTTCTTCTTTTTCTGTTCCTGCTACTGCTGCTTCTCTTTCTCCTTCTCTGTTTGGTTGCAATGACAGGATAATTTTGGGAAAAATCTAAATGCACACATATTTCATTAGTGAGCACATTTCTCCTATGTTGCAAATCACTTTACTAGATAGTATGAGGTGCACATGTAGAACTACCTGCAGGATAACTTTGGAAAATTCTAAATGCGCACATATTTTACTAGTGAGCACCCTTTCCCCTATGTTGTAAATCACTTTACTATATAGTTTGGGGTGTGCATTTAGAATTACTCACAGCTTGGAGGCCTATGATGCCTGGTTTGGGGGAAATTCTATTTTCACATGCCAATGTACGCTTGAGGCGCATGTTGGAAACTTTGTTAAGTGAGCCCTTTTGAAATGAATAATCTTTTTAAGCTACCCAAGACTCGGGTCTCTCTAACTGAAACCTTATGCCAGAACTAAGCCCTATTCTTAGTAAGCAGCGTTGCACCTATTCACAAGCATTTGAACTAATTCTATATTTGAAAATAATTACAGATGGCTTAAAATTTATTTTTCATAGTGACCTACTTCTAAATTGAATATTTCATGCTTTAACAAAAGAAAGAGGAAAATGAATATTGAAAATAAAATTTGAAAAGACACCGAAAATTATGGGATTGGTGATAGATCATTAACTATTGCATTGTACATTATTCTTTATTGTTACTATTGTTGCCATAGAATATTGAAATTTAATGATGATCACCAATCCATTAAACTAAACTGAATAACTTACACTGGAATCGTCATACACTGGGATTTGGAAAAAATTTAGGTTCATATGAATTAGATGGCTGGACGTAACTGTGCCACTGTTTTCCATTTTGGAAAGATCGGGATAGGCTTCGATCATTACTGCACCACTGTTTTCATTTTGGGAGGATCGAGATAGGCTCCGATCAAAATTACTGTTTCGTTTTCCCGGGGGTTGACTGGGATGCGTTCAGACCAACTATATGCATATTTTTCCTGAATTTTCAAATACCATAATTAAAATATATCAACTAAAAATAATAATAAAAATGACTTCTACCTTTTATTTGCATGTCTGTCCATGATATTGAATTATTATTGATATTTGTTATATTTTACTATTTAATATTAGATCGCTTTACTGACGATCCTGATTATGCATGACCAGATGCAGACATTTATCAAGAAGTAGATCCACCAGAAACAGAACAAGATGTGGCATACTTTAAGGAACATGCAGATCTACAGGAGTGATGAAATTTTTAGTTAATTACTTTCATTTTAGAAAACTGTAATAAGTGCATAAGGCACTTCATTTAGTTTTATGTGAGACAGTTCTTTTATTCAGAAATAATTTATTTGTAGTGACATTTTGCTGATTTTATTTAGAGGAAGCTTGTTATCACTTTGATTTAAAAAAAAAATTATCGTTTATTTCTGTATGTTATTCATATTAAATTGCGTTGCAACTGTAATGTTTTGTTTTGAGGCTTATCGAGTTGTCATTCGACGCCGAACGTTTCAGCTTTCCACACTACGGAAAGTGGGGCGTTACAGGTGGTATAAGAGCCCAGACTTCTTTAAATCTGCTCAAGTGATTTGAACAAATTTGAATATCATTACAGTCGGCAAATAAATAAATAAATATAATAGTTTAATTTTACTAAACTATTTAAGGTTCAATACGAATATATATATATATATATATATATATACCTAAATATGATTTTTCTAAATGTATCTAATTGCTTTTATTATGTTTATTTAAGTAATATTTACATTATCCCGTTTCCTCAGAAGGATGGCTCGTCAGACTAACAAGAATGGAGCAAATTCTGGCTCAACCTCGAACACCACTGAAGCCAATGAAATGTTAGGACTGCTTAGTAAGATGGTCGACGCGCAACAACAATAGGCTGAAGCCTTTCGAGTAGGAGTGATGGCGGCCTTAGATCGTGTGGCAGAACCGAGGGACCAGCGTCCTGGAGGAATATCTGATTTCAGACGCCTTCATCCATCTACCTTCTTGGGGACAGTATGAGCCTTGGAAGCTGAATAGTGACTCATACAGATAGAAGACTTATTAAGAGCTGCTAAGATTCTAGATGCTGACAAAGTGAGTGTCCTCAAAATTCAATTGATGAATATAGCAAGGACTTGGGGGCAATCAGAGGAGAACAGACTATCCCAACCAATCTCTTGGGATACTTTCACAACGAGTTTCCTTGTAAGGTTCTTTCCTAGAGCAGCCAGGAGGGAAATGGAGCACCAATTCATTAACTTGAGGCAGGCAGGAATGACAGTAGAAGAGTATGCATCAGAGTTTGTTTGTCTGAGTCGATTTACGCCATACATCGTGCTCATCGCTTCCAACAAGGATTGAGGATAGATATCCAAAAGTATTTAGTAACCTCAAGAATGGAGACCTATGCTGAAGTTATTGATGCAGCTTGAGATATAAAGCAGGTGATAAATAAGGAAAGGAGAGTTCAGTCTTCTGCACCCAAGAGGTCGGCCAGTCAAATATTGGGAGGAACTTCATCTAGAAATACTGAGAAGCGTCTGGTCACTTCTTCGCAATAGAGGGTTACTTGCACACATTGCCAGAAGCTAGGACACACTATCAAGGAGTGTCGGTACGCTAACAACTTATGTCTAGTATGTGGATCAAGTGAACACATGATCGGGGATTGTGATGCGAACCCCGTCAAGAATAACAAGACCCGTAGAAGAAAAGGAGAAAATCCAAGAACATTCTCGATCAGGTTTGGATGGGAGATCTCGACCCGTTGCTTCAACAAAAATAAGAATCTCGGTATAATTGACCTCAACCCGTTATTTAATGCGAAGTAAGAATCTTGGTATAAGGAAGATGCCACAAACGGTAGTGGAAAGCCATTTGATAAGTCGATGATGAACGTCACGGAAGAATTCCGATAAGTTCGAATAGTTCTTCAAAGAACCAAAGAGAATAAACTCACCAATTATCTATAAACTGTCTCCTTTCTATTCCATTAGATGCCTTTTTATAGGCTAAAAAAAATACAAGGAAAGTTTCCTACAAGAAAAGTTCAAGAAATAGAAACAAAACACAAGGAAACAATCAACCCCTTAATTTGGCTGATCAACACAAGCAAAGTTTAAGAAATAGAAACAGAACAAAAGGAAACAATCAGCCCCTTAATTTGCTGATCAATATCAGGAAAGTTCTAGAAATAAACAAAAGGAAACAATCAATTTTGACCCGATTCTTCTACTAGTTGAATTATATTGATGCATCTTTGTTGAACTCGTGAACCATCCTCAATGGGCCTCTACGAATTTGCTTGAGCCCAAACCTCTTGAATCAGCCCATTAAGTACATCTTTGAACTTCTTTCCTTGTGCTCTTGTAACTGGCCAAGTTGGAACTTGAACTGGCTCTTTTGTAGTCAAGTCATTATTTGCATCATTCCCCTCCTCTTGAAAAGAATTTGCCCTCAAATCATCACCTACATCAAAATGACTCAATTCAGTAACATTGAAAGTAGCACTAACATTGTACTCACCGGGCAAATCTAGCTTGTAAGCGTTGTCATTGATGCGCTCTAGGATTTGGAAATGACCATCCCCTCTTGGAAGTAGTTTGGAATGTCTTTGCGTCGGAAATCTCTCTATTCTCATATGCAACCACACCCAATCTCCAGGTTCAAAAAAAAGCTTGTGACACCCCTTGTTGGCTTGTTTTGCATACTGCTCTGTTCTTCTCTCAATATTTGCCTTCTCATATATCTGCTTAATAAAATCAGCCTTTTCCTTTCCATTAAAATTAACACGCTCAGAAACAGGTAATGGAGATAAATCCAATGGAGTCAAAGGATTAAATCCATAAACAATTTCAAACAGTGAGAATTTAGTAGCAGAATGAATAGATCTATTATAAGCAAACTCAACATGTGGTAAACACTCTTCCCATGTTTTGATATTCTTTTTAATTATTGCCCTCAATAAAGTAGACAAAGTCATATTTGCTACTTCGGTTTGACCATCAGTTTGTGGGTGACAAGTAGTAGAAAATAAAAACTTGGTACCTAACTTACAATATAAAGTCTTCCAAAAGTAACTCAAGAACTTAACATCTCCATCCGAAACAATGGTTTTAGGCATGCCATGCAATCTCACAATCTCCCTAAAGAACAAATCAGCAACATGCGAAGTATCATCCGTTTTGTGACATGGAATAAAGTGTGTCATTTTAGAAAATCTATCCACAACCACAAAAATCGAATCTCTTCCATGTTTAGTCCTAGGTAATCCTAACACAAAGTCTATTGAAATATCAATTCAAGGCTCACTAGGAATGGGCAAAGGAGTATACAAACCGTTGGGCTGCACTCTGGATTTAGTTTGCCTACATGTGACACATCTTCCACAAATTCGCTCAATATCTCGTTTCATGTGTGGCCAATAGAAGTGTTCCTGCAAAATAGTTAAGGTCTTAGCAACCCCAAAATATCCCATTAATCCCCCTCCATGGGATTCCTGTACTAACAAATCCCTCAAAGAATAGTTAGGCACACATAATTTATTTTCTCGAAATAAGAACCCATCATATCTAAAGAATTTACTACAAGCATTTTTCTCACAAGTCTGATACTCTTCACAAAATTCATGGTCATCAATATATAAACTTTTAATGTGTTCAAAACTAAGCAATTTTGCATCAAGTGTAGAGAGTAATGCATACCTGCGAGAAAGTGCATCGGTGACCACTTCTCCTTACCTTGCTTATAACTGATGACATATGAAAATATCTCAATGAACTCTACCCAATGAGCATGCCTTTTATTTAGCTTGTGTTGGCCCTTCAAATATTTCAAGGACTCATGATCAGTGTGAATCACGAACTCTTTAGGCAATAGGTAGTGCTGCCATGTCTCCAAAGCTCGAACTAATGCATACAACTCCTTGTCATAAATCGGGTAATTTAAGGTTGCCACGCTTAATTTCTCGCTGAAGTAAGCAATTGGTCGTTTCTCTTGTATAAGAACTGCGCCTATACCAATAGCTGAAGCATCACATTCAATCTCAAACTTAGAAAAGTTAGATAAAAACAATAAGAGGGCGTTGGTTAGCGTCTCTTTGATTAGCTGAAACGCCTTCACTTATTCTTCTTCCCTTATAAATCCGACGTTTTTCTTGATCACTTTGGTAAGTGGTGTGGCTATACTACTAAAGTCCTTCACAAACCGCCAGTAAAAACTAGCAAGTCCATGAAAACTACGAACATTGCTTATACTTGTGGGACTCGGCCACTCTCGAATTGCACGTACCTTCTCTTCATCAACCTGTATACCCTGTGCACTAACAACAAATCCCAGAAATACAAGCTTATCGGTGCAAAAAGTACACTTTTTCAGGTTAGCAAATAACTTTTCTTTCCTAAGCACATCTAAAACTTATTTTAAATGTACGGCATGATCAGCCAAGTTTTTACTATAAATGAGTATATCATCAAAATAGACAACAACAAACCTACCTATAAATGCTCGCAAAACATGATTCATAAGTTTCATAAAAGTGCGTGGTGCATTAGTCAACCCAAAAAGCATAACTAACCATTCATACAAACCATATTTTGTTTTAAAGGCAGTTTTTCATTCATCTCATTCTTTCATTCTAATATGATGATAACCACTTTTTAAATCAATTTTAGAGAACACACAAGAACTATGCAACTCATCTAACATGTCATCTAAGCAAGGAATAGGATGATGATACTTTACCGTTATGTTGTTGATGGCTCGGCAATCAACGCACATTCTCCATGTCCCATCCTTCTTAGGTACAAGTAAAACCGAAACGGCGCACGGACTCATGCTCTCCCTCACATACCCCTTCTCTAAAAACTTACTTACCTGCCGTTGAAGCTCCTTTGTATCCTCGGGATTGCTCCTATAAGCAAGTCGGTTTGGAATTGTCGCACCGGGAATAAAATCAATTTGATATTCAATCCCTCGAATTGGTGGTAATTCATGTGGTGTTTCCTCAGGAAAGACATCTTCAAATTCCTGCAAAAGAGAAACAACAGAACTGGGCAAAGTAGGATCAAGTTCGTTAGTATTTAAAAATGCCTCTTTGTACAAAAATACAATCATCGGCTGATTTGAAAATATTGCTCGCTTAATCTCACTCACTTTTGCATAGAAATTCTTTTGTTTTCTCTCTGATTTTCTCTCAATGGCTGAATTTTGATTTTCTTTTTCTCTCTCATTTTGCTTGGCCACTCTCTGATTTTCACACTTTTTCTTTTGCTCACTCTCTTTCTTTTGATCACTCTTTTTTTTTATCACTCTCTTTTGGCAACCTCACTTGATCTTCATAAACTTGTTTTGGTGTCATTGGCATAAGAGTGATGGGTTTTGGTTGAGCATGAATGAGTATTCGTTGGTGAAGCCATCATGTTTAACTTTCCGATCGAATTGCCACGGTCGGCCTAATAGCAAATGTCCAGCTTTTATCGGAACTACATCACACAAAACTTCATCTTCATATTTTCCGATGCGGAATGAAACCAAAACCTGCTTATTTACCTTTACCTCGCCACTATCATTCAGCCATTGTAACTTTTACGGCCTAGGATGTTTCAGTGTGGGCAGTCCTAATTTCTCCACCAAGGTTGTGTTTGCAACATTAGTACAACTTCCTCCATCAACAATCATACTACATACCTTGTTTTTGACGTAGCACCTAATATGAAAGATATTATCCCGCTGCACTTCTTCAATTTCTTTTGCTTGCAAACTTAGAAGTCTTCTTGACACCAATAATTCATCTTGAACTGCATATTCTTCTTCATCTACGTCCTCCAATGGTAGCATAGAATCGATATCGGACTCGTCGTCGGTTTCGATCTCTCCATTACCCCTTATTACCATGACTCTTTTGTTCGGGCATTAACTTGCTATGTGACCCCTGCCTTGACATTTAAAACACTTAATGTCACGATTTCGAGAAGTGGAAGGGTCAGATTTACCTTGAATGCCATGATTGGTTGTCTCCTGTTTTGCCTCGAATTTAGGTTTTGCAGCTGGTTTCTCCTCTTTCTTCACATGACTCGGTTTCTATGGGGAAAACCCGAATTATGGGATGCATGTGTACCACCTCTCCTCTTGAGTTGTTGCTCCACCTTGATGGCCATGTGCACCATATCCTCTAATTCCACATAATGCTATCTCCACCCTGTCATAAATTTCTTGATTCAAGCCATTCAAGAACCTAGCCATAGTAGCCTCTCGGTCTTCTTCGATATTAGCCCGGATCATAGCAATTTTCATCTCTTGATGATAATCCTCCACACTCCGGTTACCTTGTCGGAGCGTTTGCAATTTATTGTACAACTCCCAGTGGTAATGGCTGGGCACAAACCGCTTCCTCATCACTATTTTCATCTCTTCCCAGTCTCAACTGGTCGTTCCGCCTGTTCAATACTAATTGATCCCACCACACAATAGTACAGTCAGAAAACTTAATGGCAGCAAGTTTTACCTTCTTCATTTCAAAATAATTATGGCAATTGAACACTAACTCCACCTTTTTCTCCCACTCAAGATAAGCCTCGGGTTCGTTTCTTCCTTAAAATGCTGGAATTTTTATTTTAATACTATCCAAGTTGTTATCTTTTCGATTCCTATCTTCTTTAAACCGCCCTCCATATCTCCTATTACCAACAACTGAACCCCGATTTTCTTTTTCATCAAAACCAGCCCCATAATACTCTCCATCTTTATCTCTCACTCCCCGATATTGAACTCTTTCCCTCCTATGCACTTTATGAGTGTTTTGTGGCTGCTCTAAACGTATATTCTCCATCCAATCAATCCGCTCATGTACCTGCTCCAATTCTAACCTCATCACATGCCTCATCTCACCCATCATGGCTTCCATGAGCAATTTTGGGTCAGCCATCCCTGTAGCACCTTCAGTGATGCTCTTTTCACTATTGTGAGACATGATTACTGCAAATCAAAGTTAGAAAACAACAAAAAAAGGGAAAGGACCTCACACACTCCCTCACGTGTTTTCACTCAAAAAATGATTTACTCTATTCCACTCGTGTTTCACTCAGTATAATCGGCTTTTACCCTCTAATATGCTCACCACTCTTGCCTTTTTCCACTCGATAATCCTCTTTCAGTTCTTTTGAAACTATTCGAACAATATTCAAAATTTCAGCAACAATTTACCAAGAACTCACCAAGAGAATTCAGGTTCAAAAGGTAAGAAAATATGGGATATGAGTGATTAGATTTTCAAAGCACAATTCAACAAAATTTCCAAAAATTTTTTTTTTGGTCTTTGGGGTGAGGAGATTTTCGGGTTTATTAGAAACAAACGAAAGAGAATCTTTTTACTCCATTTTTTTTGACCTTTTTTTTGGGATCTTTTTTTTCGGATCTTTTTTCGGATCTTTTTTTTCAAATTTTTTTTTCAGATTCTTTCTTTCGTTAATAACAGAATAAGATTTCAAATGGGGTAGAAGAAAGAAATTCGGCTAGATAAGAAAATGAAACTAAATTTAAATGGGATAGGCAAACCTGAGACGAGAAAATCTTGGCTCTGATACCAAATGATGTAAACCCCGTCAAGAATAACGAGACCCGTAGAAGAAAAGGAGAAAATCTAAGAACGTTCTCGGTCAGGTTTGGATGTGAGACCTCGACCCGTTGCTTCAACAAAAATAAGAATCTCGGTATAATTGACCTCAACCCTTTGTTTATTGCGAAGCAAGAAGCTTGGTATAAGGAAGACGCCACAAAAGGGTAGTGGAAAACAGTTTGATAAGTCGATGATGAACGCTACGGAAGAATTCCGATAAGTTCGAATAGTCCTTCAAATAACCAAAGAGAATAAACTCACCAATTATCTGTAAACTGTCTTCCTTCTATTCCATTAGACGCCTTTTTATAAGCTAAAAAAAATACAAGAAAAATTTCCTACAAGGAAAGTTCAAGAAATAGAAACAAAAAAAAGAAACAATCAGCCCCTTAATTTGGTTGATCAATATAAGGAAAGTTTAAGAAATAGAAATAAAACAAAAGAAAACAATCAACCCCTTAATTTGCTGATCAATATAAGGAAAGTTCTAGAAATAAAACAAAAGGAAACAATCAATTTTGATCAAATTCTTCTACTAGTTGAATCATATTGATACATCTTTATTGAACTCGTGAACCATCCTCAATGGGCCTCCACGAATTTGCTTGAGCCCAAACTTCTTGAATCAGCCAATTAAGTGTATCTTTGAACTTCTTTCCTTGTGCTCTTGTAACCGGCCCAGTTGGAACTTGAACTGGCTCCTTTGTAGTCAAGCCATTATTTGCATCAGATTGTC
Organism: Dracaena cambodiana; assembly: GCA_036321105.1. Lineage (NCBI taxonomy): Eukaryota > Viridiplantae > Streptophyta > Magnoliopsida > Asparagales > Asparagaceae > Dracaena > Dracaena cambodiana. Next base: position 18,672,520 of record JAYEPQ010000009.1, read on the forward strand.
CACGAAGGAGAAACATGGGGCCAATGCCTCGCCTTCCAGTATCTCAACAACAACAGCAGTCACAAAAGGATCATAATAGGCGACCACTTCCACCTCAGAGTAGAGCTTATGAGCAGGCTAAGAAGAATAAGGCGGTGGACATGGGACATTGACAGGTATATAACCTAACCGCAGAGCAAGCAGAGAAGTCAGATGACGTGGTAGCAGGTATGATACTAGTCAATCATATACCCGCATAAGTTTTATTTGACTCAGGAGCATCACATTACTTTATTTCTTCTAAATTTGTGACACTACATGCCATACCATATGAGAACCTGAACATTAGATGGAAGATAAGTACGGGTAACGGGGGTACTGTTTCTACTCAAATCTGTAGATTGTGTCCTGTAGTGATTTGTAGAAGGGAATTTTTTGCTAATTTCCTAATTATCGATACTCACGGATTTGACGTGATATTGGGAATGGATTGGTTAAGTACCTTCATGCAATTATTGACTGCCAGAGGAGAAGCGTTGTCTTCAGGATACCGAATCACCCAGAGTTCGAGTTCATTGGGGGAAGCAGCACCAAGGAACCTGTAGAATTTAGAGCTCAATCTATGGAGGGAATAATAGTCCAAATGGATGCCATACCAGCTGATATCCCAGTGGTGTCAGAGTTTTTGGACATCTTCGAGGATTTTTCAGGATTACCACCAGACAGGGCAGTGGAGTGTGCTATTGAGGTTTTTCCTGGCACTACACCAATCTCTCTAGCACTCTATCGAATAGGTCCAGCAGAGCTAAAAGAAGTGAAGATACAATTAGACGAGTTGGAAGTTAAATGTTTCATTAGACCAAGTACTTCCCTTTGGGGTGCACCAGTACTTTTGACTGGAAAGAAAGATGGAGGCAAAAGATTATGTATTGATTACAGGGGATTAAATAGGGCCACTATCAAAAATCGATACCCACTACCGAGAATTGATGACTTGTTTGATCAGCTTGGTGGTGCTAGGGTATTTTTCAAGTTGGACCTTAAGTCTGGGTATCATCAAGTAAAAGTGAAGGAGTCGGATATTCCTAAAAAAGCATTCCGAACTCGATATGGGCACTTTGAATTCTTAGAGATGCCATTCAGAGTGACAAATGCACCTGCAATTTTTATGAACTTAATGAATCGAATTTTTCTTCCATATTTGGATAAATTCGTTGTGGTGTTCATAGATAACATATTGGTGTATTCAAGGAACCAAGAGGATCACACTAAGCATTTAAGGATAGTTTTGGAGACACTAAGGAAGGAGAAACTATTTAGGAAGCTCAGTAAATGCGAATTTTGGCTGAAGAGTGTTTCATCCTTGGGACACATTGTTTCTCAAGATGGAATCTCTGTCGATCCTGGCAAGGTCTCAACAGTGAAAGATTGGCCGATCCCGAAAAATATTTCAGAGGTGAGGAGCTTTCTGGGATTAGCAGGTTATTATTGGAAGTTTGTCCAAGACATTTCTAAGATTGCAGGACCTCTAACCAAGCTCCTGGGAAAAGGAGAGAGGTACGACTGGACAGTTGAATGTGATGCAGCTTTTAATGAGTTGAAAAAGAGGCTTACAACAGCACCAGTATTAGCCGTACTGGAAGGGACTGAAGGAATGGTGGTATACAGTGATGCGTCAGGCACGGGGCTAGGTTGTGTGTTGATGCAATGAGGACGAGTAAGAGCTTATGCATCTAGACAATTGAGACTGCATGAGAAAAACTATCCCACACATGATTTGGAGCTTGCAGCTGTGATTTTTGCATTAAAAATTTGGAGGCATTATTTGTTGGGTAGCAAAGTGGAGGTTTATATAGACTATAAGAGTCTTAAGATATCTTCACACAGAAAGAAATTTATATGAGACAGAAAAGGTTGCTCGAATTGATGACAGATTATAACATCAATTTGCAATATCATCCTGGTAAGATCAATGTAGTACCTGATGCCTTGAGCAAAAAGCCTATGGTAATGGTTCTAACTCAGCAGAAGGAGCTACTTGAGGAAATCATACAGTTAGAATTAGAAATTATCTTATCCGGTGCTGAGGCACAAATGCTGGTTTTACAACTCCAACCTCCATTGGTAGAAAAAATTAAAGAAGCTTAGAAAGATGATCCCAAGTTGCAAAAATTCAGAAGACAAGTAGAAGGACAGAGAACAGATTTATGTATCCACGCAGATGGGTCTCTTCGATTTGATAATAGGTTGTGCGGGCCCAAAGGAGAAATTTGGCAGGAAGTATTGTCAAAGGCTCATAGTTCAGTTTATTCTATCCATCCCAGAGGAACAAAGATGTATCAAGAATTGAAGCAACATTTTTGGTGGCATTGAATGAAGCTTGAAATTGCCAAGTTTGTATCCAAGTGCTTAATTTGTCAGCAAGTTAAAGCAGAGCATCAAAGAATGCTGGGACTTCTTCAACCTTTACCCATACCCGAGTGGAAATGGAAAAGAGTTACTATGGATTTTGTTACCGCATTACCACACAATCCCAAGGGTAATAATGCAATTTGGGTAATTGTGGAGCCTCACTAAAGTAGCGCATTTCATACCATTTTGTGTAAGACAGTCTACCGAAATTTTGGCAGAGAAGTATATGCGTAAAGTGGTGAAATTATATGGTGTGCCGGTTAGTATTGTATCAGATCGAGATGCCCGTTTCACCTCTCAGTTTTGGAAGAAACTGCAAGATCGTCTAGAATCAAAACTAGAGTTCAGTACAACATATCACCTAGAAACAGATGGCCAGTCAGAAAGAACTATCCAGATATTGGAGGATATGTTGAGGACTTGTATGCTTGACTTTGGAGGATCATGGGACGATTTCCTACATTTGGTGGAATTCGCCTACAATAATAGCTACCAAGCAAGCATCAAGATGACACCATTCGAAGTTCTGTATGGAAGAATATGTAGATCATCCTTATATTGGGATGACATTGGAGAAAGAAAACTACTTGGGCCAGAAATGATTACCCAGACAGTGGACAAAATTAACTTAATACAGCAACATCTTAGAGCAGCGCAAGATCGACAGAAGAGCTGGGTAGACCACCGACGGCGGTTTCTGGAATTTCAAGTAGGAGACTTAGTCTTCTTGAAGGTTTCGCCCACACGTGGAGTCATTCGTTTTGGCAACCGTGGGAAGTTAAGCCCGAGATTCATCGGCCCCTTTGAAATCTTGGAACGAATAGGTAAGGTCTCATATCACCTAGCATTACCGCCCATACTGGAATAAGTACATAACGTTTTCCATGTCTCACAATTAAAACGATATGTACCTGATGAGAGGCATATCGTGGACTATTCAGGACTGGAGATCGGACCAGACCTCTCCTATCCAGAAGAATCGGTCGTCATACTTGACCGTATAGAGAAGACTTTGAAGAACAAAATAATTCCACTTGTGTTGGTTTCGTGGAATTGACATTCTAACAGGGAGACAACCTGGGAGCGAGAGGAAAACATTCGAGAGCGTTTTCCTCACTTATTTGAGTAAAGGTATAACTCCTCTACATCATTTGAGTTTAAAGAAATTTCGAGGACGAAATTTTTCTTAAGGGGGGTAGAATGTAACGACTACTTTTCTATTATTGCATTTAATTCAGTTCTAATAATAATAATAATATTAATAAATTAAATTAAATTAAAATAAGTTAAAATCTGGAAAATAAATAAATAAGTAAATAAATAAATAAATAAAGGGGGGATTTGTTTTCTATTAGGATGAGAATCTAGAAGTGGTTGAGATCAAAACAAATTCATAAGATTACCCTTATCCAAAAGATTTGTTATATAAATCTTCAACCAAGAAGATTGCATCTCAACCAATAAGATTACATCTCAACCAATAAGATTATATCTCAACCTTCCCACCCTTTTAAATTTTAGATAAGGATAAAATAAAGTCCCTCTCCTCTGGAACGCAGAAAAACTTCAGAACGTGCGGGAAGGAGAGAGAAAGGAAGTAAGGAAAGAAAAAGGAGGAAAGAAGAGACTCGGCTAAGGTGAGTTCTTTTACTCACTTTAACATGCTACATTTATTTTTATACTTTCTGTTTTATTTAATTAAAGCTTTAATCTTGGATAGAAAATCCTTAGCACCAATGTTTTATACACAACGAATTGCAGTGTGCAGTAGCTTAGTTTCCTTATAATATTTAAAATTAGGTGTTGTGTTATATATATATTTTATACCCAATATTCACGTCAGTTTGGCCAAACATGTGGAAACAAAATTTTCTCACTGCAAGGTAGTATTGAGGGGATGCTATCATTGTCAATTTCACTGCCTTTCATTTTTCCTTATAAATTGATTTCCTACTTTCATTCTTTGGCTTAACAACTAATTGCTGATAGGTTATCTCAGGATTCTTTTACTTGTTCTTTAGTTTAGATTCGTGTAACTTTGACATTTGTGTAGCTAATTTGGGTACTAGTATTCAGTTGTTGGAATCTTTTGAAAACCTTAGCCTAATTCAAAGAGAATCTAAACTAAGCCTAGATGTAATTGGGTTGGTAATCCTCTTAGGATTGTGATGTAATTTTAGTTGGGGATATTGCACATTACGTATTTGTTTAATTGTCCCAATGAAACTTCAGTTTTAATCATTCTAATAACTGACTGCAGCCATTCATGGGTATTGGGTATATGAACAAATTCAGCTTTTGTTAATAATTTCGTTAGGTTTAAAATTTTACTGTTTGGGAAAATTCTAAATGCACACATATTTTACTAGTGAGTACCATTTCCCCTGTGTTGTAAATCACTTTACTATGTAGTATGTGATGTGCATTTAGAATTGCTTCTTTTTCTTCTCCTTTCCTGCTTCTGCTTCTCGTTCTCCTGTCTTAGTTTGGTTGCAATGACAAGGAACTTTAGGAAATTCTAAATGCGCACATATTTTACTAGTGAGCACCATTTCCCCTATGCTGTAAATCACTCTACTATATAGTATGTAGTGTGCATTTAGAAACTCTGCTTCTTCTTCTTCTTTTTCTGCTTCTGCTGCCGCTGCTGCTTCTCTTTCTCCTTTCCCTGTTTGGTTGCAATAACAAGACAACTTTGGAAAAATTTTAAATGCGCACATATTTTACAAGTGATTACCATTTCCCCTATGCTGTAAATCACTCTACTATATAGTATGTGGTGTGCATTTAGGAATTCTACTTTTTCTTCTTCTTTTTCTGTTCCTGCTACTGCTGCTTCTCTTTCTCCTTCTCTGTTTGGTTGCAATGACAGGATAATTTTGGGAAAAATCTAAATGCACACATATTTCACTAGTGAGCACATTTCTCCTATGTTGTAAATCACTTTACTAAATAGTATGAGGTGCACATGTAGAACTACATGCAGGATAACTTTGGAAAATTCTAAATGCGCACATATTTTACTAGGAGCACCCTTTCCCCTATGTTGTAAATCACTTTACTATATAGTTTGGGGTGTGCATTTAGAATTACCCACAACTTGGAGGCCTATGATGCCTAGTTTGGGGGAAATTCTATTTGCACATGCCAATGTACGCTTGAGGCGCACGTTGGAAATTTTGCTAAGTGAGCCCCTTGAAATAGAATAATCTTTTTAAGCTACCAAAGACTCGGGTCTCTCTGACTGAAACCTTATGCCAGAACTAAGTCCTATTCTTAGTAAGCAGCGCTGCACCTATTCACAAGCATTTGAACTAATTCTACATTTGAAAATAATTACATGGTTTAAAATTTATTTTTCATAGTGACCTACTTCTAAATTGAATATTTCATGCTTTAACAAAAGAAAGAGGAAAATGAATATTGAAAATAAAATTTGAAAAGACACCAAAAATTATGGGATTGGTGATAGATCATTAACTATTGCATTGTACATTATTCTTTATTGTTAGTATTGTTGCCATAGAATATTGAAATTTAATGATGATCACCAATCCATTAAACTAAACTGAATAACTTACACTGGAATCATCATATACTGGGATTTGGAAAAAATTTAGATTCATATGAATTAGATGGCTGGTCGTAACTATGCCGCTGTTTCCCATTTTGGGAGGATCGGGATATGCTCCGATCATTACTGCACCACTGTTTCCCATTTTGGGAGGATTGGGATAGGCTCCGATCAAAATTACTGTTCCGTTTTTCCGGGAGTAGACGGGGATGCGTTCAGACCAGCTATATTCATATTTTTCCTGAATTTTCAAATACCATAATTAAAAGACATCAACTAAAAATAATAATAAAAATAACTTCTACCTTTTATTTGCATGTCTGTCCATAATATTGAATTATTATTGATATTTGTTATATTTTACTATTTAATATTAGATCGCTTTACTAAAGATCCTGGTTATGCATGACCAGATGCAGACATTTATCAAGAAGTAGATCCACCAGAAACAGAACAAGATGTGGCACACGTTAAGGAACAGACAGATCTACAGGAGTGATAAAATTTTTAGTTAATTATTTTCATTTTAGAAAACTGTAATAAGTGCATAAGGCACTTCATTTAGTTTTATGTGAGACAGTTCTTTTATTCAGAAATAATTTATTTGTAGTGATATTTTGCTGATTTTATTTAGAGGAAGTTTGTTATCACTTTGATTTTTAAAAAAAATTATCATTTATTTCTGTATGTTATTCATATTAAATTGCGTTGCAACTGTAATGTTTTGTTTTGAGGCTTGTCGAGTTATTATTCGACGCTGAACGTTTCAGCTTTCCACACTACGGAAAGTTGGGCGTTACAAAAACACCCCATTTTTTAAAAACAATTGAAAACTGGTGCGTGACAACCTAATTGTTGATAATGAGTTTTGGCTCGCTATCTTTGGGTTTGTGCGAAGAGACGTCAATTGAGTCCTAGGTAACTACCTGCCTCATGAACTCCAGAATTCTCCGAGGCCTTCTCAGGGGAACGGGGCACGAGGTCTCTTCTGTTGAATTCTTGAACATTAAATCTTTGAGTCAATTCACTAGTTCAAAAATAAATGAATTAGGTGAATGGAAAATGGTTTCAAAAAAGAGTACATAGCAAAGGAAATAAAAAGGAAAGAGGAAAGAATAGTCCCACATCGGATAGAGTGTTGCTAGGATATGAGTTTATATAGCATTGATTGTTCCATGTCATTATTTATGAAAGAAGAGGAAAAACCTTCAGACCATGGGTGGTCCTTCAATCAGTAAAGTATTTTAATTCTGTAATTTCTTTTATTCTGTTTCTTTCTTAGGGTAATAAACTAGTTAAACAATTTCAATTTAAATAATTTTCTGTAAATAACAGTAGGTAATAAGATCTATATGTATATATATTTTTAATTCAAATTTGAAAAATATATACTGCTCTTATATACATATCAATTCATACTTCTTTTTTAATATTATCTAACAATAGTTCTGATTGAAATATACAACAAATATTTTAATTAATTACAGTAGTAATTATATCCATATTAATCTAAAACAACATAAATTTTAACCAACATCTTCTAGTTCTCGGTTCACTAGCACGAGCCTGAACTACTGTGGTTTGTTGGATCAAATTAAAAAAAAATAAAAAAATAAAAAAATAAAAAAATAAAAAAACTTAATTTATTAGGCGTAAAGATATATAGATCCGCAAACTTGGGGATTTGTTAGTAACATATGGCTTTCTAGGCCTGCAAATGCTAGTGGGAATGATTCGAAAGCCCATCATCTTCATTAAAAAAAATAAAAATAAAGGACGAGTGGCCATCGAGATTAGGCCTAATTACCCCCAACCTCCTATCTATAAGCGTGTAGATTGTTTAAAGATTATACATGCTGCTCATATTCCAATTCATAAATAGAATGCCAATTTCCATCATGATGCACTACTCTCGATTCTTCATATGAACAAGGGTAAGTTCATTTCATAATACGGGTAAGTTTAGATCAATGTTGAAAATAACGCGTTATGAAACCCGTTATATTGCGTTATGTAACCTAACGGAACCCCGACGCTACGTAACAACTAGAAATAACTCAATGCACTGTAACAGTACGTTTTTTACGTTAAATTACGTAACGTTACGTTATATTACGTTATTTACAGTTATTTTTTTTAGTAATTTCTATATTGTTGTTGATTATTATTTTGATTATTAGTGAATTGTTGAAATTTTATTACTTAATTAGTTGTTGGTTTGTTTGATTGCTTATGAAATTACTAACTTGTTAATTTGTGATTGTTTTCTTGTTCGCTTGTAATTTCTCTTCGATTGCTGAAATATCTTACTTGTTGATTATATTGAATTTTTAATTGAACTGAAATCAACAATTACAAATAATATAAATTGAATATTACAAAATATAAATTATAAAAATAATAACTAGAACTAAAATAAAAATTTAGAATATTTTTTTCTTGTTTAAATGATGACTGGAATTACGGTTGCAGACTTAATATAATTTATGAAGATAAATGTGAAAATTATTGTAAAATTTAAAATTAGAATAGATTATGATTATAAAATAATTTTATATTATTTTTTTAGATATTTTATATTTATATTTCAATTTATTAAAATTAATTTATATAGTTTATATTAATTTTTATTAAATAAATAGGAAATTGTGCAACATACGTTATCCGTTACGTTATATGCGACATAACCTAACAGAGGTAA